>OZ038480.1:19436453-19483953 GCA_964036315.1 Acanthosepion esculentum
CTTGCAGTCTATTCTTCTGAAGGGTTCTCATGGCTGTTTTTAGTTAAATGACTTGTCTATGTTATTCAGTTACTGTCTTGACCATTGTATTTCCAAGGATCTATAAACAAACATCTCTCATTAGTTGTCTTTCCAGACTCTTTGAAATCTTTTGTTTCCTTCTTCTATGTGACATGCCCTTTCAGGACATTGGCTCGCCCCAATTTTCTGTCCTTTATAGCTCTTAGTAATTTTTTCTTATTGTTATCTCTCCTAAACCTTGTTCTGTCGTCCATTTACCCAAGCTTGTTATGCACTATTTCCTCCACCCCCTCTTATCTTTAGTATGCCCATTGAGTGTAAAATTTCCCAAGCCCTCTTTCCTCATTATGTGCCTTAGAAATTTCAAAATCTTCTTCTCTAATGTGTGGCTCTCTTTAAATGTCTTGATAATATTCTCGTTCCAGTTCTTGATAACTTTCTCCATTCTTCTTCTGTTTTGAGTGCATCAACAACTATGCTCCCAAAATCTAAAGCAATTTCTTTTCTGTTTAACAAGAAACTTTCACAACTCAAACCCTTACTTAAGTTATTTTTATTGGAAGATAAACCTCAGGGTTTATTTCAGTTCATGAGCTTAGAGCCTTAATACATTAAATTTCATCAGTACACAGCAGTAGTTTGTGCTATGGCTTAACAAAGTTCTTAAGTTTGATAATATTAACTCTGGTCTAATTTTGATTGTTTAAAATAAATCTGTTTTTGAGTGCAAATAAAAAGAAATTTATTCTAAAGAAAATTATTAGAATTAGGAAAGTTATATTCTTAGTGTTTTCCCCACCTACAAAGATTTGAGTGTATTCATATTTCATCACCAAAATATAATGTAAATACCAGCAAATATACAAAAATGATTTAAGCATCAGAAAAAAAGATTTTGATTTGTTAATGACTCTTCTTAGAGTGATAGTCTTGAAAACAGCAACTATACAAAGAAGATACATGAATATTTGATCAATGTTGAATATGTTAAAGAGTTTTCTCAAAGTTATAGTCTTACCAGCAGCATCAATGCATAGAAGAACAATGTTGGATAAGTTAAAGATTCTTCTCAGAGTTGTGTTAAAAACATTTACTATAAAATGAGATTTGAGTGCCTGGATATGTTAAAGACTTCTCAGAGTCATACAGTCTTAACAACAGCATCAATACAAATGTGAGATGTGAGTATTTGAACAATGTTGGATATGATAAAGACTCTTCTCACAGTTGTATTAAAAACAGTAACTATAAAATGAGATTTGAGTGTCTAATCAATGTCAGATATGTTAAAGACTTCTCTAAGTCATACAGTCTTAACAACAGCATCATTACAAATGTGTGATGTGAGTATTTGAACAATGTTGGATATGTTAAAGATGCTTCTCATAGTTATTTATTGTTAGAAAACAATAACTATGTAAAGAAGCGATTTGAGTGTCTGATCAATGTTGGATATGTTAAACACTAATCTGTCATACAGTCTTAACAATAGCAAGGAACCATACAAGACTTGTAAAATTCTGAAATAAATAACGCAATGATCAAAGGACAATTGACAAAAAAATAAATAAATAAATCAGTTTTTCAAAAACAAGATGACAAAATATAAGTAAACATAAAAACTAAAATTATATAAATCCAATGTTGTTCAGAACAAAACTCTTCTTTGGATGTTTCATTTTTTTTTTCCCGGAAAAAAAAAGTCTTTTTTTTCTCATGGAATAATATTGGATATGTTAAAGACATCTCTCCCAATTAAAGTCTTAACAACAGCATCATTACAAAGAAGAGATGTGAGTATTTGAACAAACTTGTACTGTTAAAAACAGTAACTATAAAATGAGATTTGAGTGTCTGATCAATGTTGCATTTGTTAATGACTATTTTTAAAGTTATAGACCAAAATTATTTAATTCACACATTTTAAAACTCAAACTAATAAAAGTTACTTTATGATTTACATATTTCTTTAGGAAACACACACTTGACTTCTCATTCAGTTCTATTGGAAATGACAAACAATTCACAATTCCAATTGTCTTTGAATGACATTTATTGATAATGTCATCAGTGTCTGAAAGAATCATTAAAATTGGATCAACATGTAAACACAAAAATGTTTATCACTTCAACAGCAATTCCTATTTTCTTCAATATTATAACATTATAATTAATTCACATGTCCTTTAATACAGGGTGTCCATAAAGTTTGTGTGCACTTCAAAAAATTTATAACTTTATTTGTATTTGCGATAGAAATAATCTGTAAAAAATGTTATAAAGTTATTGTACCTAGTTTTAAGTATAGCTAAAATAACTAATGTGATTTCAGGCATTACTGTAAATCAGTTGGCAAATGTTTTCCGTGAACTGCAAAATCGTATTACCCTTTGTATTGCTAATGATGGAGGACATGTAGAAACTTAAATAAAATTTCAATAAAACCTTAAAAAATATAAATTTACTTCTTTCTAATCCTTTTTACAAATTATTTCTATTGCAAATACATATAAAGTTATAAATTTTTTAAAGTGCACATGAACTTTATGGACACCCTGTATTTTAAAGATGAGAAAGCCTGAATTTATATGTGGACAGTTAATGATGACAAAACTGAAGACATTTTCTCTTATGATCAGAAATTACATCTTGGACTGGATTGCATTACAAATACAGAATAAAAAATTGATTTGGACACAACTCTAATAAATATGACAACATTACTTTTATAAGGTCACCAACAGGAATTTTAAAAATATATATTATATATCATCAGTAATGAAGGAAATATACTTGTCAAATACTTGCTCAAATAAAATAAATGTTAGCGCTATATCATACATGAAATGCAAACAAAAACCACATTAATAGTTTTAGAATTCCTTAGGTGATGCCTTGTCATCATTATTATTTTTTAATAATTTTTCTTTCATCTTGTTGCATTTAAAGCCATTTTTACAAATGTCCTATGACTAGTTAATAAATAACAAGGATCAGAAATAACGAATATGTTCCTGGTGAGTGGTTAGTAATTGCTGCCTAATTTGTAAGGCATTGTCAAAGTAAGACTGGAACTCAATGATAATGGATACAAGTTGAAATCTTAATATAATTTTCTTCTTTATTTCTGTTTCATACTTTTCAAAAAAATGCCATATCCTTTCAAGATGTACATGATCTTAGCTCTCATTAGATTGCATCTATTATTATTTGAGTGTTGTCGTAACTGTTTGGGAAATAAAGTAAAGTTATTTCCTGTTGCTTTATCTATAGCTTTAAATCTATTGTTTTATTTCTCTTAGAATGGCTAGTACCCAAGGCTAGTGAGTCCCGTCTACCCTGTTATTTAACCTATAATGGAGGGGAGTAAAATACATGGTTTCATGCCATTTCTAAAGGTATTAGTGCAGAATGAACATACTAGACCAGAATTTGAACTCACCTCACTGATTCTATTTTCCATGCTGATAACCTTTATGCTACCTGCTCATCCCTGTTTGACAGTTAACGTCTCTTGAGGATCAAAATGAAGAGCAAGAAAATAAAATGAAAGACAATAATAATAATAATAATCATAATAATAATAATAATAACTGGTATGAACACCACCCAGACCCGGTTACGGAGATAGGACCTGTTACAATTCTATGGGACTACACAATACACACTGACAGAACAATCAAAGCCAACCGCCCAGACATTGTTATTAAAGAACACAAACAAAATAAGTGCTTCCTTATTGATATGGCAGTCCCTGCAGACTGCAATGTATCTTTGAAGATATTCAAAAAACTGTCAAAATACAAGGACCTTGAAATAGAAATCTCAAAAATGTGGCACATGGGAACATCAACAATTCCTGTTGTAGTTGGAGCCCTTGGACTGGTTGGAAAAGATTCCAGTAGGCTGATTGAAGGGATCCCTGGAAGTCCATGTCTCAAAGAGATACAAAAAATTGTTCTGACAAGTACAGCCCACACTTTACGAAGGGCTTTCTCTATGTAATTATTTTTTATTGTATTTAATTTTTTTTGCAGTGGAAAGTGTCATGATGCCATTTCTAACCTTAGGTCCCTGGGCGGGACCCGGAAAGAAATGTGTAAACGCCAGATATCAAAGAAAATAAAAATAATAATAATAATAATAATAATAATGGAAATTGCAGTTCCCATAACAGATTGTAATTGTCTCAAATAGATTTGGGGATAATTCCTTTTATATAAATACTTAGGCCTGATGAAAGTTTTATTTCAAAACTTGATTTCCATTCTATTTCAGTTATTCTCAATTCCTAATCCCTTGTATTAGCCACCTGGTCATCATCATCATCATCATCATCATCATCATCATCATCATCATCATCATCATGTCCCATTCTCAGGTGTGGTTAGAGAACTGATACACAGCTGAGAACCTGACCAGCTCCCCCCATATATCTCAGTCGCATGCCAATGTCTCTGTGAATGATCTTTCAATCCATTCAGTGATGTGGTCAGCCCATGTTTCCTTTGTTCGCCTCTTCTTTTTGTCTAAGATGATACCTTGTAGGAAAATTGTTGGCTCTTATGACGTGTCCACACCATTTCATCTTTCTCTTCTTGCTGACAGGCTTGTTTCTTGTTTAATGCAATCTTGCACTGCATCATTCATGATGCGGTCTACGTAGGAGATGCGCAGGATGGTTCTGTAGCATCTCCTTTCTAATATTTGGATTCTTCATTGCAATTCTGCTGTTAATTCTTCAAGATTTGCAGGCATACAGAAACACCGAGAAGACCAATGCACATGACAGTCAGATCTTGATTGCAAGCAGATGTTCTCGTCTTTCCAGATAGTTTTGCAACAGCTGCAACTGTTTGCTTTGCTCTTGAAATTATTTCATTTCTGGCGCCATCTTCACAGATAACCAAACCAATATATTTGAATTATCTCACAATTTCAAGTTTCACTGACTTTTATTTTGCTTAAAAATCCCTTTCTCAGCATCTGTCTATATTTCTGAGATGAGGTATTATGTACACTATTTACATTAATCAGACTATTGTCCTCATTTTTTTCACCATATTTATTACAAAGTTTCGGGCTTTCAATATCTGTCTATATTTCTGAGATGAAGTATTATGTACACTATTTCATTATTCAGACTATTGTCCTCATCTTTGTCACCATATTTATTACAACGTTTCGGCCTTTAGGTATCTGTCTATATTTCTGAGATGAGGTATTATGTTCACTATTTACATTAATCAGACTATTGTCCTCATCTTTGTCACCATATTTATTACAAATTGTTCAAACTGAACCCCTTATTTAGTTCCATGTGCCATGTCTAATGCATGTCAGTTATCAGTTATCTCCTGTTAATTCGCCTCTCCAAGTTCTCCACTGCCTTAACCAGGTATTGAACTCACAGTCTCTGGGTCCTGTCAAAGACATATAGCACAGTGGATAAAGGAGTTAGTTAGATCCAGTGACAGGACCCAAAGAGGGTGAGTTCAGTACCCGGTTAAGGCAGTGGAGAACTTGGAGAGGGGAATTAACAGGAGATAACTGATAACTGACATCCATTAGACATGGCACGTGGAACTAGAACAGTCTACCCTAGTGAGTGAAATAAAAGGTTCAGTTCGACATTCCAGCTTCCTGAAGAAGACCGGAGTGTAAAACGGCCAAAATATTGTAATAAATAATGGTGATAAAGATGAGGACAATAATCCGAATAATGTAAATAAAGCCCTTTCACATTGTTCATCATGAGATATAAATGTATGATTTGTCTAATTTATTGATGGTGCTTGTCAGGAATTTATTCTGTAAATATTATTTTGTTTACAGCCTTCTTTTTCAGCAATAGGATCCCAACTGAAATGCTTCCTTCTGAATTTATACTTAGCAAATAAATTCCCGTCCTTTCTCTCCTTCTAACCTAATAATCCAAAAACTCGACCTTGTAAGAAAATATTGATTTTATTCATGTCTGCCTTCTTATTCCATGTATAACGCCATTAACTTTTAAGAAATATCCCTGGAATACATAAAATAAATATGATCCAAGTTTCCAATTCTTAATTATCAAACAAGATGGTAATTTATTCACAAAGGGGGTAAAGTTCAAGTTTAACTGATTGAAATTGGGGTTTCAGATCCAAATTTCAGTTTTACAAACATTTGTCACAAATTAAAAAAATAATTCTGCTCACTAAAGTTAATCAACATTGAACTTGTCTGCTTGTTTGTTTGTTTGTTTTGTTTTATGACATCCCAACCTCACTCAGTTATTTAATGCCGACAAGATTTGCTGGTACAGTGTAACCCGGATATAAGAGAGCCTGATATAAGAGAAACCCGGATATAAGAGAGATTTTATCTGGTCCCAAATTAGAGCCTGTATTAATAAAACAAAATAGACCAAACCCGGATATAAGATAAACCCGGATATAAGATAAACCCGGATATAATATACTTCTTCTCCAGTCCCGACAACTCTCTTATATCCAGGTTACACTGTATATGTATAAATAAAGACAAAAGGAAAATTTTTCTTTACCAATGAAAGGTTTTCTTTTGTCTTTATTCATAGGGTCTTTGTGCAGATATATTATTTAGTGATATCTGACTTTTCACACACACATACATTACATATATATATATATATATATATATATATATATATAATAACTGTAATATTTTTTTTCTTTGAAAATGTATTGCTGGTGATAATTTTTTCTTCAAAAAATTAAATGCTCATAATATTTTTTCGAAAATGTATTCCTGGTAATATTTTTTCCTTCAAAAATGTATTCCGGCTAATATTTTTTCCTTCAAAAATGTATTCCTGGTAATAATTTTTTGCTTCAAAAATTCATTGCTGGTAATAATTTTTTACAAAAATGTATTGCTGGTATTAAAACCTATTTTTACACTTTCACAGTGCCCCAACCCCAGCCTAGGGGCTAACCACCTGCCAATAGCTGTGACCCCAATGGGTGGCACCACTACTGGTCAAGGTGGATCTGGGAGTGCCAGCAACCAAGAGGTGGCTCTATGCTCTACAAAACCTCCCGACCAGAAGCCCCACTGCCGGATGTAGTTTATTGTCTAGCCCAGGACACAGATGTAGCTTATTATCATACCCAGGATGGGCACCTGTCCGCTTCAGAGCAGAAGTTTTTTTAAAATCATAAAAGCAGACATTAAAATGTAATTCATAGCAAAAAAGAAACATTTTAAACAACAAATCGAGGGCAAAAAAAAACATGCACAGTAACTAAAAAAACATACAATCCCTGACTGATGTATATACTTGACCTCTACACCCTTGTGCAAATTAACTGAAACAACAGCTTTAGTTTCCTTTCTTTTACCATGCATTCAGTTTTAGACCCACTGGAGTGACAGGGTGTAATCGATTTCTATTTTATTCTCAGATTAGGACATTTGCAGTGGTGTGCAGTAATATAAATTTAATTTTAGAGTGTATGATGAAATTTTTTTGGCCTTGAAAAATATTGTGATTGTATCAAATTTTCAGTATGCCTGAACACTATTGTCTTGACTGTCGATTAGTTGTCTTACAGCCATTGTCTGCAATGGACATTACACCAAAGAAGTGTACAAAAATTGTAATACTTCACGAAAGCACTGGCAAGCATTACCAGTGACAAATCAAAGTACTGTTCACTGTCCTGATTTAAATCCAATCGAGAATCTGTGGTCAATCTGAAGAGACATATGAAGTACTAACATGTGCTCTGGATCATGTTTCATTGGAAAAATATGAAAAAAAGTAAATATTAATGGAATTATTCATTTTGTTTCAATTAATTTGCACAAGGGTGTATTTTTGTACTGATGAGAGAGAACCAATAAACTGTTTTATATTTTGTTATTTAAAATTTTTTTTTAATCATTTCACCCCAAGCAAGGTAGGAATGCCACTAGTATGCAAGGATTACAGAGAGTGAAGGTGAGAGAAAAGACAGGGTATAGTGGGGACTGAGGAAAGGATAAAAGCTGAATGGGGTTCAAGAAGATATAAGATAGCGATTGATGTTGCATTTAAAGTTTTGGAGATTGCAATTATCAGGGAAGCAAGAAAGTGGAAGAAGATTCAACTTCAGTCGAGTAGCAAACTGAAACAGGATACCAAGGAAAAAAGCTTGGCAGAGCAGTAGTCATGAAAATATTTGTAGAAAAGACAGAGGGAATTCAATTATATATATCTATATCTATCTATCTATCTATCTATCTATCTATATATATATATATATATATATATATATATATATATGTTACCCTTTTTTGTTATGAATTGTTTCATTTTTTTAGATGAATTGTTTTTAATATGTCTGCTCTCTAATAATACTGTAGATACCTATGGACAATAACGGGTATGTCCCCATTCACATAATTACAGTAGTAAATACTGTATGTTGGCCTGCAGTTGAAGATTCATCTCCAGCTTTGGTGGTCAAACTCTCTGCCTCCAAGCAGATACGATCCCTAGATGAAGCTATGTTGAAGGGCAGAGTCTCGTCTTGGGAAACAGTTACCTGACCCCGTTTTATACCAGGTCTATGAGGAAATGTTGACCAAGACTATGGGCTTGGATACCCCACATTAAATTCAGCCTTGTGCCACATCTGACTGCATGGGGCAGTTGGTAGATATCCTGCAGTTGGAGATTCATTGTGGAATTCACTTGACTCACTTCTAGCATTTGACTACTACTTCTACGCCCCACTGGCGAATCTTATATGTGTTGTTCTTGTCCTAAGTATTATTGTTCATTGCCAACCTTCGTTTGATTATTCTATTCAATAACTTCCCCTAGGTTACAACAAATAAAATTTTGTACTCCTGCAAAAATATTAAAATATAAGGTTTTACTTTGTTTCTTATTAGCAAAACTTATTTATTAAGTTTCTCTTTTTGCAACAAATAGTTTATACTTATAAAATCTATGTTTCTGTTTGCTTATAAACGGTTTTAGTAATTGCATACAAAGCACAGAAATAAAATTTGATTCTATGCCAGAGGATCTCCAGCTTTTAGAGGATTCCAATACCAAGTGATGCAGACATTTCAGTGACAGGCCATTTTTGATACATTTACAAAACAAGCTGAAATTCAGCACTAAATATTAAAAGTGTTGATGAGCAACCTAAGTGGGTCCGAAAAGCACAGAAACCTGTCTTCAGTATCCACCCAACTTCAAATATAACTCTCCCTGGCCTGCCACTGCCCATCATTATTGATATACCTTCCAAACCAGCTCATAGCAGGGAATAAACATTAAAACTGACAGCAAGCAGCAATGGCTGTAACAAGAACAAATTCAACCATCCTCCATTTTCTTGTTTTTATCTTCTCTGTTGCACGTACCAAGCAGCTATTAGAAGTCTGATTATGTCAGCATTGTCTTACCGGATGCTGGCATCTGGCAAACACAAGGGTGCTATTGTTGTGTCACACAAGCAATGTAGGAGTGTCATCTTGTGTTGTTTTCTGAAGATGACATCAGTGACTCTTTGTTTCTTGGGGCATTTTACAAACATTAGTGCTAAGCACTCGGCATGACCCTGCCACAATCCAGCCTACAGTTGTTGACATTTTATAAATTCCTCCTAGACTCATTTGAAAGTGCTTTCAATATTTTTCCCATGTTGTCGTCATCATCATCATCCTCATCATCATTTTCATCATTCATCTTAATATCATTTTCAATATTGTTATTATTACTGCCTTTATTCTTGTCATTGTTAGCCATTGCTTTTGTTGCATAACATTCAACATTTCTGCAGATAAATTCCAAGAGGTTGATAGTGATGCCCACAAGAGTTCTGATGATGATGATGCCACAGTGGGTAATATTGATTTTCATCTTTTAACAAGTACACTGGTTTCTATGCTGTTAATTTGAAGAACCTGATCAATAATATGAGTATACATTGCCTACTTGGTGGCTAAGATAGTTGCACATTCCCCACTGGCATCAGTGTTCCAATCCAGGTGAAAACCAAGATTCCATGTGTCTGTTTTCAGGGAATGTTGATTTACAAGCATTTAGGATTATCGATATATGCTATGCAGATAATGCAAGAAAGAAGAATTTTTTTATTGTGTTTTTCCAATTTTCAAATCAGATGTTTTATATCAGGATCAAAATTGTGGATAAACTTCATGTTTGTTCTGTTGTTTTTGTTCAAGTAATTTTAACCATCTCAGTCATTATCAAGAACCATATGTTTTCAGAAAAAAATGTCAGGGAAGAAACCCCCATCACTACTGGAAAGAGCAATAGCAACAACTGGACGTAAGAAAACTATTTTCCTGAAAAATTGTTTTAAAAGAAAGATTTTATAAATTTCACCCAAAATCTGTACTGGATACTTGAACAAAGAATGCAAAATGTTTTCTTATAAGGAAACAGTTAATATTACCATTATAGCAAGGTTTTGAATCAGTCCAAAGTCTAATGTTTAAAGAGGCATATAAAAAAAGTAGTCTCTCTCTCTCTCATATATATATATATATATATATATATATATATATATATATATATATATATGTAATGTATGTGTGTGTGAAAATTCAGATATCACTAAATAATATATCAGCACAAAAACCCTATGAATAAAGACAAAAGAAAAACTTTCATTGGTAAAGAAAAATTTTCCTTTTGTCTTTATTTATACATATACAGTATAACCCGGATATAAGAGACTTGTCGGGACCGGAGAAGAAGTATCTTATATCCGAGTTTCTCTTATATCGGGGTTTCTCTTATATCGGGGTTTATCTTATATCCGGGTTTCTCTTATATCCGGGTTTGGTCTATTTTGTTTTATTAATACAGGCTCTAATTTGGGACCAGATAAAATCTCTCTTATATCCGGGTTTCTCTTATATCCGGGTATCTTATATCCGGGTTACACTGTATATACAAATATATATTTCAAAAGAATTAATGAATTATTATTAGTTTTATCAGTTTGATTATAAAATCTAAAGCTAATAACTGCTGAATGTTATCCTATTAAATCAGTTTCAATAATTATAATCTTGGATGTGTGATTAAAATAAGGATATTTCAGTAAGTGAAAGCAAGTTCAAATTTCAGTCTAGTCCTCTTTCACACTAATACTCTTGGAAAAACCATGAATTCATCTCTTCTCTCCTTTCCCCACATTTTGATTAAATAGCAAAGTAAACTTAATTTTAAACCAGGTAGAATGCAATGGGAAAACACTACCTTTCCCAAGAAATCATGACAATTCATAGATAATAAAAAAGAAATTTGTTAATTGCTATGATTGTCTCTATTCTGAAGGGACATGGTATTTAAAACCATTGAGAAGGCAATGAGAAACAACTCCACTACTTTTCCCAAGAAATCATGACAATTCACAGATAATAGAGAGAAGAAACCTATGAAAAGCCATTTCCTAGAATGTAGGCAATCATGGCTCTTCAAAGACTCCTTTTCTTTATTCTCTGTGAATTATCATGATTTCTTGGGAAAGATAGATTCTCATTGCTTTCTCAATGTTTTCATTCTGAATGGACATGTTATTTAAAGCAGTGGAAAAGGTAATGGTAAATCAATCTACTATTTTTCTCAAGAAACCATGACAATTCACAGATAATAAAGAAAAGGAATCTGTGAAGAGCCTGTGACTGCCTGTATACCGAAGAGACATGGTATTTAAAAAAATGTATAAACTTCATTGGTTTTTGCATAATATCTAGTTTTCAATGAAAATCACATAAAATAAAAGTTATGTTTGTTATACAAACAGGTCATTCTTGAAAGGCCAGGATGACAATTAAGTAATATGAAAAATTGCACAAGGAACTTGATGTAGTGATGCAGTTATCAAACTAATTTCATTAAGCATCAGGGGTTTTCTATTGCTCTAAATTGAGCTTAGTTGTCGCTCTGATAAAGCAAAGCCTATCTACCAATCTTCTTGACCTCACTCGATAGAGTTCATAGCACCACACTGCAGTTAATTGTGGGCTCAATAATCTTTTTGGCAATGTTTAATCTTTGTGCCTGCAAAAAAACTGTGTGTGAAAAGGACAGTTATTCCCTTGACACCACTATTACTGTATAGACTTTTGACTCCCTTGACAATGTTTATTTTTTAAGTGATGATTAGAATTATAATAAAACCAAAACATATAGAAGTTCTGTATTCTTGAGAAATGACAACAAAAATATTAAACACTGTTTCTATATTAGATTGTTTATTTATAAGAATAATTTTATAATTCCAAGATTATAAAAATATGTGTACTAACTATAATGAAATATGCATTATTTACCATTTTACAAAGAAATAAATATGAAAAGAAAATTTTTTATTCATATACGAGGGTCATTCAATAAATAAGGTGAATTTTTCAGTATAAAAACTTCTAATACAGATAGAAGCTTACTCTTTTTTATTTTTTGTTTTTGTTTTACATCTTTTTCACATGGATTTAATTTCTTTTGCATATTAAAAAAAACTTTAAGAGTTTTGGCGATTAACAAAGATGGCCGACCAAGAAGCATGCTCCAGGATTGAACAGTGGTCAGTTATCAAGTTTTTGGTTGCTGAAGGCTGCAAACCAGTTGAAATTCATAGGAGAATGTCAACTGTGTATGGTGCCACATGTTTCAGCCAAAAAAATGTCTACAAGTGGGCTAAATTGTTTAAAGAAGGACGAAGCAGTGTTGAGGATGAAGACAGGCCTGGGAGGCCTACAGAAGTGAGGTCTCCTGAGGTGATCGAATCAGTCAATGACCTCATTCAGTCTGACAGAATGGTGACAGTGGATGATATTGCAAGCACTTTGAGCTTATCTGTTGGGACAAACGCAGGGGTCATCAGTCAGGAGTCATCTTGCATCATGACAACGCAAGACCTCACACAGCAGCCCAAACGGTGCAGACCATCAACGAGCTGGGCTGGGAACTGCTCCCTCATCCCCCTTACAGCCCAGATGTTGCTCCTTCAGACTTTCACCTGTTTGGTCCTTTGAAAGCGTTCACGAGAGGCACGAAGTTTAAAAGTGACGATGAAGTCAAAAGTGTTGTGAGCGACTGGCTGAGACATCAGTCCAAAGATTTTTATGCTGAGGGAATACAGAAGCTTGTGCACAGATGGGAAAAGTGTGTGACAGTGCTGGGAGACTACATTGAAAAAGAAAGAAGTAAGCTTCTATCTGTATTAGAAGTCCTTATACTGAAAAATTCACCTTATTTATTGAATGACCCTCGTATAAAAATGTCAGAATAAGAAAATTTAAATAAACATATAATGATGATTAACTGTAATGCATTTTCCAGGCTTTTCTTTCATTTGCTTTCACCACATACATTTACTGAAAAGGTTTAGATATTTTGATAATTTTGTTATTTTTTTTATAAATCTTAAAATAAATAGATTTCTTTTCAAACTTTTTCTTTATAAAATGGTAAACAATAAATCTTCATAAAAAGTAAATAATAAATATCACATCATACTTGGTTCAAATATTTTTATAATCTTGTAAACAAATATTGTCGTTGGAGACAAAAGTAATAGTGGTGTCAAAGGAATAACTGTCCTTTTAACGCACATCTTTTTGTTGGTGCAAAAGATTAAACATTACCATCTTTTCTATGTCTGTATAGCATGTGCCTTGCTAAGGTGACATTCTGTTTTGAATTCAGAGTTGTCCTTCTCCTAAACTGGAGACCAGTCTGCTCTGTTATTTAACCCATAGCTATGGAGAGAAGAAATGGATTAATGCAAAAGTGAATGTAACAAATTTGACTGTAATATCAACTCAGCTCATCAATTTCTTGTTTCAATCTGTTAACCATTACACTACCTGCATAGCCAAAAACCTCATTAGAAGAAGTAAAGAAAGTATCTCTTCAGAGATTTTATTCTAGTTTAGGAGTTGGATTAATAAAATTGTTTGAACCATTATTGTAAATTCAACTCAGAAACAGATTCCTTTCATTCAAAGCTTATAAAAGATGAACCCATTTTTTATATTTACAACTGAAAAGTTGTGGCTTAAGCTGAAAAATACAGAAATAATTTAAAAAATAGAGACATTAACTTTTTTGAACTAGTATCAATAAAAAGGAATTGTTTTACTAAAAAAAACACAAGATCAAATTGAAAATCAAAATGTCAAATCTGAAAAAAACAAAGGAATTGTCAAATTCTATCTCTAAATGGCAGGCAAATGTCTTTTTATAAAATGTAATGTAGAAGGGCAATCCATGTGGTTGGTCCAGGAAAAATTGATTTAAATAACCAACGTGTTAGTTCAGACTTGTACAAATTAATCTCATTAAACATACCTGAAATGTACCTGTGTACATGACCCCACCTGGAGTCTGCTTGTCTGTTTGTCTGTACAGCTGGTAAAAGAGAAATAAAATGAAAATAAAAAAGTGATTTATAAAAGAATGCAAGCCTTAGGATGAAAATTAAAGAGAGAGAATAACAGAAGGAATGTCCAATGAAAACAGAAGAAAAAGACATTGATAATGAATTAAATAAAAAAAAGGCCGCAAAGTAAAAATAGTAGAAGAAATAGACAAATTCTTTTAAATAAAATAAAAATTAAAAGTTGCAGTAAGAGCAGAAAATCTCTAACAAAATAATGAGACTTAAAGGAGAAGAAATATAAGAAATAAGAGAATATGAATGTTTAAATAGGAAATAAAAGCAAAATATCAAAAGTGAAAGTGAAAGTGAAAGTAGATATTGATAAAAGCAAGAAATAGGAAAAGGAAATTTGAAGGAAATAAAATAAGTGAAAATTGATGAGCAAGCAAGACTTTGCAATGGCTGTAGTCGAGTGGCCCAATATAGGATCAATATCTACAGTGAGTTATAAGAGGAAAGTTAATTATTTCTGTGGCATAATTAAATTAAACACTAATTATCTTTCGGATCGCCATTCTCACATGCTTGCCAGGAAGAAAATTTTGGTTGCGCCAGTTTCAAAATGCCAAGAATTTTATTATTTCCTTCCATATGAAAAAGGATTCTTCGAGTGACCAAAAATATCAGGGAAAAAATGTATAAAATGACATGGATAAATAGACCAAAAAGTAAAATGAAAAAAGATTAAAAAAGAAGAAAAAATGATAAAGAAGGTGAAAGATGTTTAAAGCAAGTTGAATGGTAATTGGAAAGAAAGAACACAGGAAACAAAAAACTTTGAAAAATTGAAGAAGCCAAGAAAATGAATAACGAAGAATTTTTGAGTGAGTGAGAAAATGAAAAGAAAGAAGGAAGGAAATTTCTGAAGAAGACGGCTATTTTATGTTGAATCAAAAAATATTTTTCGTTTTATTCATCTGTCATTATTTTTATTATACAATTTTGTTTTTAAATAATATTTCTGCAGTAAATAAATAAATCTAACAAAAATAAAATCTCTCTCATATAGAATTGTTCAGTTTCATTAATACAAATAATAAAAGAAAGAATGAAGAAAAAGTAAATAAAGCAATTGCAAAATAATATACAGTAAAACTTGAACTGTCAGTTTTTACAGTTTTATTTGATGTTTTGTTAAATGACATTGGTTATCACAAATTCCAGAACATGACAAAACAATTTTCCCTTCTGTTTATTATATTATTTTTTTTTAAGAACTTATGTAGTCAATAGTAACCTAAAAGCAAATAATATTTTATTCATATTTTAATAGTATCATAGTATGGTACTAATGAAAACACAAGACTAAATTGCATTTTATTCAACTCTGACCTTTGTCAATTAGTATCAGACACTCATTCAGGATTTACCTTCCACTCTTATATGGACCATCTCCACTCTTTGGGTGGGTGTTTATATATTCACCCATCATATTTGTTCTCTCTCCTTAATAATGTTTTCTTTTTTTCATATTCTCTCACACACAGTAACAACTTACATCTTAGTGACTTTATTTGGGGTAAAATGATTAAAAAGGTGTTATATAGGAATAAAGTGTCACTGCTGACACTTGAGTTTGAACATAGATCGCCAGTTTGCAAACACAGGTGATCCCATTATTGAATTAAGTAGACCAAGTGACCATAGAGGAAATGCATAAGTAGGAATTAGCATGGGGCTAACTGTTCATCATTTCTATTCTACCCTCTATTACTATACATACCACTATTCTCTACACTATACTATTTCTCTATACTGATTACTATACGGGGGTTAGTTTTGAATGAGTATTATCAAACAAGTGCTATTACTGCAAGTGATATTAGAAGGCATCTAATACAAGTATTGTACTATTGTGTACTCTAGTTGTATCTGCAATTACAAAAGTCTCTACTACAACAAGCATTACTAAAGTGACAATGAGTATTCGTAGAAATCACAAAAGTGGCAAAAAGTATATATACATATATATATATATATATATATATATATATATATATATATATATATATATATATATATATTATACAATAGGAATTAAGATTACATTAGGTTAATGATCATTTTCACCATGTAAATTGAAATAAAATTTACAAGGATTTTTCAAACCAATCAATGGATGATAAATTATTAGTTTTCAATAATTTACCATCCATTGAGTGGTTTGAAAAATCCTTCTAAATTTTATTTCAATTTACAAGTTGAAAATGATCATTAACCTAATGTAATCTTAATTCATATTGTATAAAATATGTCGCTCTGTTTAATTAAAACATTGAGCTCTACGTGTGAATCAGTTTTAATATTAAATATTTTATATTGTATTAATAGGATTCACATGGATTATATACCAATGTATTATTACCTATATATATATATATATATATATATATATATATATATATATATATCACTTTTGTCCAGTTCTTTTGGCTGATTCAACATTTTTTCATTGTTAATGAAAACTTCTTTGGTGCAATGAATTCACTTAGATCATTTTTTATGTAGTATGCTTGTTGCTGAATAATTTAACACTTCAAAAGTAATGCTACTTTCATCCATTCTTGATGAGCTGTTAATTTTGGTTTGGATCCAAATAACCTCACATGCATTGTTTCATCTCTTTTGTCTAATTTTGAAGGCCAACCAAACTTTCTTATCCATGACTCTTCCAACATCAGCATGCGTCTTCTGAGTTACACATATCTCGATATTCCAAACTCCTCAGCAGTTTCACACTGACTCATTCTTTGAGAGATTTCAGTAACTTCCACCCGCTCCTCCAAATTCACTCTTCCTATTTTGAAGCTTAAATCTGCTACACTAAAAAGACTATTTGAAGGCACCAGACTTCTTACAATCTATGTCCATTTAAACATATTTGCATATGTCTCTTGATCTGGGATCATATTAATCTTGAAGAGTACTAAGTGGCTCATAAATTTTGTATGCCTTATTTTTGGTATCACAGTGTGTTCAGAACTGTATCTCCCCTTGTACTGTTTTCACATGAATACATCTGAAATTCAGTCCTGAATGACCACAGTTACTACACCTGAATGTACATTGTTAATTAATTCAGTTATTTTCCGCTCACCAAAATTTAATGAATGCTTCCAAGCAGCAGCAGCAGCAAACTTGTCTCCCTTACTTTCAACTTGCATTTGCCCAATGAACCAAATATAAGCTGGTTAAAATTTCTCTTTCTCACTTTCACTTCAGTTTGGAGTGTCTATCCTACGTCAACATCTGTTAATTGTAATTAATTTCTACTGGACTTTTTGTTGATCATAAATTATGATTTACTTACAGCTTCTTAGTAAAAATTAAGCAAATTGATTTGTTTTACATCAGATACTAATTTCTTTTGCTCACCTATATACATACATATATATATACAGCGGTTGAACAAATAATTGGAACCAGTGCAAATTCCACTCCTATATTTCAAATACCTACTATATTAAGAACTTTAACTAAAACTTCATAATTGCAGGTTATATCTATTGTAAATACATTTATTCATCTAATTTACTGTCTTTGTCTTATTTATTTTTAGAATTTAGTAAAATTTAAGCTAAATGCATGACCTCTCCGAGTTCGAAAAAGGGCAAATTGTTGGAATTCGCATAGCAGGAGCCTCGATCCCTAAGGTTGCTGAACTGTTTGGTTTTTCAAGAGCTACCATATCAAGAACTATGACGCAATTCTTGAAACAGGGCAAAACCTCAAGTAACCGAAGCAATTTGGGCCAGACTTGCAAACTTACTGACAGGGACTGACGTGCATTGAAATGCAATGTGGCAAAAAATCATCAGACTACTGCGGCCAAAGTGACTGCTGAGTTGAATAATCATATGAATAATCCAGTTTCTAGTTAAACTGTTCGTCATGAGCTCCATAAGGCTGGATATCATGGAAGAGCCACCGTAAGGAAACCTCTTCTCTCCACTAGCAACATTCAGAAGAGGTTGAAGTGGTGCAGAGATCACAATGTCTTGTTTGCAGACCAATGGAAACAAGTCATATTCTCAGATGAATTCAGTTTTTCTCTTTTCCCAACTTCAGGGCGAGTTTATGTGTAGAGGCAGCACAAAGAAGCTAACAACCCTGACTGCCTTCTTCCAACAGTGAAGCATGGAGGTGGATCAGTGATAGTTTGGGCCGCCATATCATGGAAATGTCTCGGTCCAATAGTTGCCCTGCATAGAAGAATCAACAGTAAAGATTACCTGAACATTTTGGGAGATCATGTTCATCCAATGGCCAAGACTTTAGCCCTGATAGTGACTGCATCTTCCAAGATGATAATGCTCTAATACATACCGCTTGAGTGGTTGAAAATTGGTATGAAGAACATGAAAGTGAGCTAGAACACATGGAGTGGCCTCCCCAATCTCCAGATAGCAATATTATTGAAAATTTGTGGTGCATTTTGGAGCGACAAGTTAGGACCCGCCTACCTCCACCATCGTGTCTTAATGAGATGGAGCAGGTGTTAATGGAAGAACGGCTGAAAATTCCTTTGGATGAAGTCAAGAAGCTGTATGATTCCATTCCTAGACGTATTAAAGCTGTACGTGAGACTCAAGGAGGATCAACTCCATATGAAATAAATTTTCAATGTTTCAATTATTTTGGCCAACCCCTGTATGACATGACAATTCAATGTATCTGCTTTGAATCTTATTGCTCCCCTCCCTTGACCTGTTTTTTAAATTGTCCAGTCCTGAAAGAAAAAAAATCATTACTAGGTCACCCTATCAGCTCATGTTTAATTCATCCTTCTTTTCTTTCTTTCCCTCCCTCTCTCATTTTCTCCTTCCCTCTCTCCACCCACTCTCTTTCTCTTCCCCACCAATTTTTTTTAAAATCCTTATATTGAAATTTTAAATTTTCTTTCTTGCTTTTTTAATATTAAAACGTTTTCCTTTTCTTTTTTCTTTTTCCTCTTTCATTTCCTTTCTTCTGGATAAATTGACTCCATTTATTAAGAAAACGTTGGTCTGAAGAGATGACTATATTTTTGTATATTCATGAAATAAATTATAACCAAATGGATTTTTAAGGATTCTGTACTGATTGCTTTATATATATATATATATATATATATATTAACTGCTTTAAAATATGTTTTTTTTCGCTACACAGTAATAACCATGTTTCTAAAATGGAAGCTAAAATCTTCGAATTTAATTTTGTAATTAAATTAAAAACATTAGTTCCATTTCATCCTCAAGCAAATTTTGGACTCCAAAATTTGCTTGTGGATGAAATGGAACTAATGTTTTTAATTTAATTACAAAATTAAATTCGAAGATTTTAGCTTCCATTTTAGAAACATGGTTATTACTGTGTATCGAAAAAAACATATTTTAAATCAGTTAATTTATAATATTAATGCTCTGTAAATTTACATTGAGCACCATTTTGTAAAAATAAAAATATCAATAAGAACACTGGATTATATATCTTACCGTTCTTTCTTTATATATATATATATATATATATATATATATATATATATATATATATATATATATAAGGCTTTGTATAGACTCAAATCTATTTTTGTGTTGTTTCACATGAAAGGTTGAATGTATGGCTGGCTACTCATATCTGAGTCTGTCTATCCTGCTAGATGAGTTAGCAAATCCCCTTACAGGAAGATTTGTTTTAGTTCAACACTTACAGAGCCAACCTGTGGCTTATAATGCAACTATATATATGCTCAGACCTTATTTACAATTTCTGGGATAGAGTGAACAATCTGGGATGATCAGTAATCGCACAAGGCCAGTATGCTCAAATCCTCAGTCACGATGACTTGTGATTTCATGCTAGCATAACTATCAAAGACTTCTGAACATTTCTGTCTACCAATTTTCATTCACAAAGCATGGATCAAATCATGGTATAGCTTTCAGACACATCCGAATTTTGCTGCATACTGGGATCATCCTATTATTATAATTGACCATGGTGAGAATTAAACTTAAGTTTCAAGATTGGAATGCTAACATACCAACATGAAGGGAAAAAAATTATCGGTTATTTGGTGTCAAATGTTCTGAATTTGCATAAAATTTGAAAAATCATTTCTAAGTGACAGAATTGTATTTTGAACTTCAAAATTAACAACTGACACTTTGATACACACAAGATTATTGAAGAGAAATCTATTAAAATACAAGACAAGTAGAATAATAGATAAACATTAAACAAAGACATTCATAAAGTTTTAATGACATTTACAAGTCAAAAAACAAAATAAGGAAATATTAAAAAGTAATATTATTAAGTATCAACTTTAAATTTGAAAATCCATTCATTTCCACCTGATAAATAATGTGCATTATTTTTGTTTCTTTTCACTATGAAATTTACGATGTCAATAAACAAATGACTAATAGAATAAAAAATAAGAAAATCAATGAGGAAAGAAAACGTGATGGCATTGTCATCTTAGAAAAGAGGAAATTTCTTTCTTTGATTTTTTTTATGTAAAAGTTTTCATTTGTGGAATTTCTTAATGACAATGTTTTCCATGATTCTCAGTAGGACATCATTGCAGGGGGGCAAGGTTCCTGAAATGCGATAGGTAAATGAATATACCTATTTATTTTTTAATACATATTCTTCAACACACTTAGCCATTGTTATGATGTATCTCGGAGGCAACAAAGAATTTTAATTTGAAAAAAAATTTTTTTTTTTTTGGTTTAGGCTCAAAAAATGGATCTATGAAGACGAATGTGAAAAGTTTCAATATGTTATCAACCCACTCACATTTGACAAAAAGTTTGAAAAGCCCTTTCTTTGAAAAAAATGTGAAAAAGAATTCATTTTCTAATGGTAAATAGATAAAATTGAAGTGATACATAAGTTGTAAGAATTTTAAGTTATTTGATTTTCTGAGAGTAAGTATTATTTACTCATGTCTGAAGGGGACCTTAAGAGCCACATGAGAGCATGCTGTAAAGGATATCCAGATGCAATTTAATTCACTACTAAAACTGATGTAGTAGTTAGTTAGAGTTCATTGAATGATAGAATACCACATGTCCAAAATAAGAATATAAAAGATATCACTACGGCTGCACTGTATCCTTCTTGGAGATGCTACATGTCAAACCATGTTCATATGTTTTAATTTCTCTTTCTCTGTGTAGGACAAATTTTGACAAAAATATGGGTGTACATATGTATGTATGTATGTGTGTGTGTATATTTACACAGCATATTTTCATTCAAGAAGGTTTGGCTAAATAACTTTGATGTATAATGTCTATTTATTTCAGTTTTAATCATTTCAAGTCCTCAAATTAATTTCTTACCAGCCATAGTACTAGGAAAAATAAAAATCATTTGAAAGAAAATTTTGGAATTTTTCTTAATCAATTGTCGACCGTATTTTGTAATGACAAAAGGAAAACTTATCTCAACCAACACATTTTATTCTCTGATGGATTTTATCGGGGCAAATGATTTGCCTTGACAGAGTCCATAGATAATTTTTCTTTTTGTCTTTATACATATATACAGGGTACGATGGATAAATTGTCATCTAAATTATGTAAAGATGAAAACAACACTGACATTATCATTTTAACAGATATATTTATCAAAATATCTTGAAATACTAAAGAGTAAATTTATTCAATAAAATTGCCATTAGCTTCAACCACGGCTTCCAGACAACTTCAGAATCACCTGTAACTCTTCTAGATTGTCTCCTTGTTTAAGTTGAGGAATGCTACCATAACCCAGTTCATCTTTCGTGCTACAAGGAATTTTGTTGGTCTCTCACTCAAATGCACCACACAGTAATAATCAAGGGGTTTGCAGTTTGGGGAGTTGGGTGGCCTGATGTAAGGGATGATATGGTTGCAGAAATAGTCTGACATCCATGACTGGGTTCTCCTGCTTGTGTGGCATGGTGCAGAGTCCTGTTTCCAGACATAGGGTCTTTCAGCAGCCACCTGTCTACATTTTCTATTATTAATATTATATGGAGGTACTTTTTTTATGATGCCCCATTTAATTTTAGTTGATACATTTTTTCTTTCTGACTCAATATGTATTTTGATAATGTTGTGTTATTTGCATATATGTCTATTTTAAATAATATTTTACGATTATTAAATCTTTGTTTAAAAGCAAAAATTAATAAAAATGATATGAATAACAAGGCTGGCATCCCGTTCCCACCCCTTCACCGTTGAAACTGTTAGATGTAGATGTCTCTTCTACTCCAATAACTTCATGTCTCGCACATCTCACCTGTGGAACTCCCTTCCTTATTCCTGTTTCCCTGACAAATACAATCTCCAACTATTTAAGTGTAACATCAATCGACATCTCCAGTTGCTTTGACCTATCCACTTCCCTTCTCCACATCCTTTCACCTTTCATTCCTATCTGCTCTCGCTCCAAATCTTCTGTAACCCCCTTGCCTTGATCGATCCACTATCTTTCTCCACATCCTCTCCTTTACCACTCCTATCTGCTCTTCCTCCAAACCTTCTGTAACCCCTTGCATGCTAGTGGCTTCCAGACTTGCTTGGGGTGAAAAGCTTAAAAAAAAAAAAAGAAAAAAAGGGATCTTTTAGAAAACAACACATTATTTGCTTACCATAATGAGTCTGACCATAATCTTGATTTAAAAAATGCTGCTTTTGTTAAAAGAGAAATAAATTTACTATTTATTTTATTTTCTGTTATCAAAATGTGGGATAGGTAATAATAAAGGTGATGAAAACAAAAACATAAAGAAACTAAATGAAATGCTACATACACAGACACATCTAAAAATTAAAAAAATTGAAATGCCACCCGATAGGGCGGCTTTTAGCTTAATGAAAATTGTTCCTTGTGCCTAACTTTTCTAGGGCTTTCGAATGAGCTATGAATCATTGAAATAGGACACAAACACACCCATATACTGTACTTTATATATAAAATGACATAAGACTAAACTAGGAAGAATTTGTTTTGCTCATTTTCCAAATATGAGACTACTAGATTAGAAAAAAAATTTGAGATCTTCATTTTAGAATAACTTTCTTTGTACTTCCCCAGTTAATATGGGCTGCACTTGATCAGTCATGCAAGAATTAAGGAACAAATCTGGTTTGTACAGACACATTCGTTTTAGTAGACTCATCAAAGAGAAGACGCATCCTTCATGTGCTGGTGGACACAGTTTTTGCAACATGACATGCCAGACTTAAGAATAAAGACAGATTTTGGCAACACTGAATTTCTGTTTCAATTTCCTTAATATTAAATGCACGAATAATATATCTGACCACAATAAATGCTCATATATTCAAATCTATAAATGTAAAGGTGGTAAAATAAAGGTATTCAGGCCACATAATAGCATTTAATGAGGCACATTGAGTATAAATACAGGTGTGTGCTATCACTTGCCTATGACCAGACAGAGGTTGAATAGCAGCCGACAAGGCATTGTTCCATGCACACTTCTAGATATACATTTTTCTGTCTATCTGAATCTGCTCATATCCATCATTATTTTGTTTAACATTTGCTATACTTATGGAGGGGGGGTGATCAATTTTTGGGACAGATCATATGTAACAAAAATGTGTTGATTCAGAAATCAACAATGCATGATGACAGATATTTTCACATTTTAAATTGTTTACATATATATATATATATATATATATATATATATATATATAATACAATATATATGTATAATACAATATATATATATAATACAAGATATATATATATAACACATATATATATAATGTATTTTATATAATATATATATATATATGTATAATATATAATACAATATATATATATAATACAATATATATATAATGTATTATATATAATACATATATTTTAAATGTATATAATACATATATTATATATATGTATTATATATGTATATATATATATGTGTATATATATATATATCACAGCATATACAGATAATAGCATAACATATATATATAACATAACATATATATATATATATTTGACATAACATATACGCATATATATATTTATATAAAATAACTCTTTCATATATATATATATATGTATATATATAATATACATATAATATATATAGGGTATATATATATATATATGTATATAAATAATAACACACATATATATATAACATAACACAACATATATATAATAGCATAACATATATAACATATATATAATATATAACACTACATAATATATATAATATATACATAATATATATATATATGCATACTATATATAATACATATATATATATAATATATAATGCATATATATATGTATAATATATATATACTATATATAATACATATATAATATATAGTGCATATATATATATGTATAATACATATATATACATAGATATATATATATACATAATACATATAATACATAATACATATAATACATGTAAATATACATAACATACACACACACACACAATATATATATATATATATATATATATATATATATATATATATATATATATATATATATATATATATATATATATATATATATAATAGTAGAACTGGTGAAACAAAGAAATATAGTTCGTCTGAACACTTTCCATTAAAATAGCAATATAGCAGTGAATGACTTGCAACGTTTCGCCTGTGAGAAAAAGTTTGCAGCGTTGAAAATGATTCATCTACAAGGACACAAAGACTTTTTGGACAATCAAGACTGGTACGCTCCTCCCCATATATGGCAGCAGTACCCCATTTTGGGGGTTTATCTAGCTATCAACAACAACGCGATAACAAAAAAAATAAAAACATGAAGGTATAAACGTGGATGTATATCGATGAAAATTATTTTTCAGTCGCTTGACCCGCTGACAAGTTGAGGTGTAAAACGGATAAATCCCACTCATCCATCTAAAGTTGGAATCAGAATTAAATACAACCAAGTGTTTGCCCCCAAAATACCTATCAACTTGGCAGGTGTTATACTCTTCGAGTCCGTCCCCGTATTCCAAACTGATCGTCATATGCACCCATTCCATGATTAATTGGTTTTCTCACATTTGCAACTTGACGTCTGTTACAGCCTGAAATACACATGTTCGCTTTCAGGATGAAATGAAGATTTGTCAAAGACTTTAAGAGAAGGTAAGGGAAATATTAATGGAATTTTTGCATGTTTCCTGGACAGACCGTTTCCTGCAAAGAAGTTGTGTCGGCACCATTTCTTTGTTTTGTGCAGTGATCATAGTCACAATTTTGCTACAAATAACATTTTACCGCCATAAAACAAGAACTTTCAAATTCTTATATTGAGCAGAACAAGAGCGAGAGAATTTCTTTACTTAAAAGTTTTGAATTTTAAGTATATATGTTGCAACAACAACACAACCTATTTTTAAAAACTTAAGGAAACAATGTGTTTATGTCTATGTTCACGCAACGGGTATGAAAACGATCAGCAAACTAATAATTTTATTCTTTCCACTTCTATCCAAGAACTGTACCAGATAACAGAAACCACATCACTTGAGGACAGCCAACAGTTGTAGCAACTAAAATGAATAACACATGTAAGGCACAGGGAAAAATAATGAAATAATCAAGATGCTGACATTCCATACTACATCAAATAAAAGATTCGGAAGCAAACCCTCAACAATACTGGCAATAGCGATAACAGCCACTGAAATTTAAAAAAACTTTCTGAAAAATTGTTTTAAGAGAAAGATTTTATAAGTTTCAATCAAAAGCGAATCTGGCTACTTGGTCATGAATGCCGAATATTTCCTTATAAAGAAACGGCTAATAATAAAATTGCCATTTCGATAAGCCATTTTCCATATGTAAATCATTATATAAAAATTTGATTTTCTTACCTTCACTGCATGCACCATTAGCTACATATTTGGCTAATACATTTATTTAACAAAAGATACTGACAATATGAATCATTTATCATTGCACATCATAATTTGGAATTTTATGTTAATTTAACTGTGTTACAAACAATACTTTTAGCTTTTTGCTATCAAAAAAACTTGTTAGAGTTTATTGCCATATCTGCATTATCATAAAAGATTTGTTTGCAGTTAAAGAGAATTTTGCTAAATGTTTGATGGCTATTTTTGATAGTTTCTCTTGTGCACAAAAAAAAAACCCGTTGGAACTTCAAGGTAACCTTGACATATTTGGGAAGGACAAAAGAATAATCCGGAACCTATTATGGCAGCAAATCATTTGCATATAGATGGAAATGAATTCAATAAATATACAAAAATAGACACGAATGTAAATCAAGGATATGTCTTCCCACCAGGCTTATTCAACCTAAACATGGAGGCAATTCTGAAAGAATTAGAAGTCCTACCAGGATTCATTATGGCAATCACAATCTTAACATAAGATATGCAATTTGGTTTATTTTACGGCATATCAACCTCAATGGGTTATTTAATGCCAACAAGATTTTTACTGCTGGTAACACTATTCTTTAAAAAAAAAACGTATAGCGGGCAACATTATTTTTTCAAAAACGTATTATCAGAGGCCTTACTGTTGGACGTAGTTTATCGTCATACCCAGGACGCGGATGTAGTTTATCGTCTTACCCAGGACCCGAATGCAGTTTATCGTCTTACCTAGGACGCGGATGCAGTTTATCGTCATACCCAGGACTGTATTAGATATGCGGGAAAGATAACGGTTAACTTTAGACTTGAATAGGTTAAGATTGTAGTAATCAAGGAAGCATCCTCTTGGGAGTCGGTTCCACAAAACAGGGAATGATGGTGGTTCACTAGAATGTGCATAGCAACATTATAGTTACAGGTAAATTACAATTTGGAGATATCAAAATCAACCAAGCACAACGATTTAAATATTCGTAATTTAAATATCATCTCGCTTTGGATCTTTTTTCTAGATATAAGCAAATGCTCCCACTCTGTTCAAAAACCCACTTCCTGTAAAATTTTCAATGCTAAACATCTGTTTCCCATTAGCAGTCACAATATTTGACTCGAAACTTATATAATCACTTTTTCAAATTTTGGTTTCCGGATACATTCGTCTTTCAAATAATCCAGCAACTCTTCAGTAAATGCTTTCAGATTCAAACAAAAGATTTCTATCTCTTCCGGTTATTATTCATAATATTTCTGCCATCATCACCATTATGATGTACTATCTCAGAACATATTTTTCACACTTGACGACAACGCCGACATTCATTTTTTTCATTCCTCACCATCACACGTTGGGAGAGCCTGTCATTTACATCAATCACTTATAACAATATACAGTCATGACACTACCAGAATGTTGCAAATTACTTAGTCACATTTATTTGCTGGACAGTGGGAGTCAGAGAGAAGCACAGATGACGGTAAAACGAACGAAATGCAGAGTTTATTAAAGTACAATAGAATGACAAGAAGACAAAGGAAAAATGTTTTGAGAGTGTGTCAAGATGGTAAGAAAATATGTTTACAGACTTTATCAGAGTACGTTAGGATGATAAAAATAATTACCTCAGAAGAGAGTATCAGGCACAAAGTTTTCGATTTTACCAGAGTTTGTTAGTATGATTTACTAAAGATTTTAAAATAATAAATTGTACGAATTTAACCGAATATTCTTAAGTAATGTTGCTACACACTTACCGTAAATTAATTGCCAAAGTTGGTATGTACTATTTGTGACATAATTGATTTGCTTTTTTATAGCTTATCAGCCTTTAGTAGGTTATTTAAAATCTAAACATTTTACTAGGATTGTAAGAATAATTATTCTTTTTTTTTTTGCAGGTGAATATTGTATTAACAATTTCTTGGAGATAATTAATTTCTGACACAAGTCTGTAGGCACCTCCACACAAAAAAGAACAAAACAAAAACGCGATACCTGAATTTTTAATAGTGAAAAACCTTTCTTTAAGATTTTATTTTAGTTTTAATTTCAAGCTTAGAGATTAAATTAACCAATAAAGAGAACACTATGCTGTCTTTCAAAACTAATTTAAATTGATTAGAAGGAAGTTTTTTTTTAATTTTAATCTAGCGCCATTTTTAGCAAAGTATTATAAAAATGTAAATCTCTAAATCTTCCAAAAGTAAAATATACTTTTCTGAAACTTTATTTGAGAAATATTAACTGATTTAAAGTATAATTAATCCGATTTGCAACAACGATTTTTTTAAAGTTTAAAATATTACAAAAATGTATTTTTCAACACTTTTTCATTTATGTTGACAGCTTTTTAACACCACCGTAACAGCTCGATGGCAGATATATTTTTATCTAATGTTGTTCTACTTTAAAAAATAATTGAGGAATATAACGCGAACGCCTTTTAAGTACTCGGTAATCTTAAACAAATAAGAACATATTTTCCGTAATCTAATGTTCATTGATTTTTAGAGAATTTTGGCTCAAAATTTACTATAGTTGTCACTCTTATTTTATGATAATGTCGTGTATGGGCGACCATATCTATAAAATTCGAGACGAGACGAGACATACAAAATCAATTCAAAATTCTTTAAAAAATTTTTTGGGTCGTCAGATTGTAATAAGCTTTACGATATATGATTAGTAAATGTAGTTTTACTTAAGAGCAATTTTTCCTAAGAGTTACACAACTGAAAGTGAATTTTAAGATTTAAAAATATTACAAATTATTCTAATTAAAATTTTAAAAAAATATGAAAAGCAAATCTTGTAAAAATTCATTTTTCATCGAAATTTTTTTCTTAAGATAATATTGTCCTTAATAGATAATATTCATAAAAGCAATTAAAAGCTTCTCTAATTACATAATGTCTTCGTTTCGGTAAAACGGGTCATATTTCGAAAGAAAAAAAAATGGGTGATTAAATTCTCCAAAGAATTTGGCATTTAACTAATACAGTCACTGCAAATTTCACGTTGAATTTCCCCAGTTTTCATAAAATTAAGTAAGTGGCTGAAACACGTGTAATATATATATATATATATATATATATTTTACCAAGATTTTCTAAAAAAACATTTCTAAAATAATTTCATTCATTTATGAATAAGTTCTGAAAATTTGATTAAAATCCGACAATTATTTGATTTTTGCAAAAATTTCCAAATTAATGTCTGTCACCGCCAAAAGAAATCGGCTAAAATTTTCTATGGTAGTTTATAGTACATCCGCTGAAAAATTACATTACCTATTCAAAAAATACTTTGATCTTTCCTTTTAATAATAACAAAGAATTCGGCGAAAAAATTATGTTTTCATTACATTTGGAGCATGTTTTCTTCACGGTATGCTGTTTTTTTAGCAATTTTGTAGAGGTACTGTTATAATCTTCCTAAAACCAGATCTTCTTCTAATTCATGTAACACAAATTTCCACCGCTGGCCGGATGTGAACGCACGGAAACAAAAGTCAGAACTAAATATTCTGTCAACTGCGCATCGGCTCTGCACAGAGCTTCCGTTTTACTTGCAGACTCAAAGAAAAATACAATCCAGAATTTCCACCCACTAGCACCCACTCCCATTTAAAGAAACAAAATAAAAATTGGAACCGATCTGGGCCTAAGAAAAAGGGCATAAAAGCTCATCAAAGGGACATCTTCGGCAGTCAGACGGCACAACAGCCAGGATTCACAACGCTCGTCAGAACGCGAACTCCAATCTCCAAAGACAACTCGCCAAAGACCGTCGTAAATCACAACTCACTCACCTTCTCCTACCGTACGCTTCTGCGGACGACTTTTACATATTCTACTTATCTCTTTCTTTCAACGAGAGACATTTTTACACCAATTTACCATTTGTTGTATTTTTACGTTAATACAATTGTTTATTTCTTAAACTGCGTCTTTTCTTCTTTGCTCTGTCACCATCGCTTAATATAACCGTATCTTCATTGGGAGGAAAAGACGTGGATTCATACCTTTCCCAAAGGATATTTATGGGTGAGTGAAAGTAATGAACCCGACTTGAATATTATACCACTCACACGTCCAAGCTAACAAGCACCTAATATTTCCATCTAGGTATTGACCAAACTTGACGTTGCTTAAATTGGATCATCGGACGAGACCCGCTGTTTCCACGTGATATGGTCGTAAACAATTTGTTACATAAACATTCCATTAGGTCGAATTCTGGTAGACGGTATTGTTACACCACAAACTGTCACTTTACAATTTCACATATTTTCACCTATTCGAGTGTATGACTGAATCCCATAGAAAACTTCTGGTCGTGTGGGTAAAGCCTCTGAAATTGCTGTTCGCCGAAAGTCATCAACAAAACAAATCATCTGAAACAATACTACAACAAAAACAGTGGGCTAAACACTCTATGAAATATTGTGTGTTGATCAAAGCCAATAATCGACATTTGGAGCATATTTTCGTTGATCTCGCTGATTGGCCGATAGTGGGCTGACGTTTCTCTTCTATGGGGAGGGTCAGTATGGGTGGAGCTCTCGGAGAAGGGTGGAAATTGGAATGTAGCATCTTTCTTTATTAGTATTTTTATGTAGGTATGCTGATCCAAGCACTTACCTAAAATATTATAAAACGGCAACATTTTTTAACAAGTGTAAATGACCGGGGTGTGAAGATGAGGATGAAAATCTCTGGGCTAAGACTTCCTGCTGGCCGGTCCAGCTACATAGGAATGTTGGACTTTAATGGAGTCCAAAGAAGATAAAGAAACAAACAAGACCGATATATATGTACAAAACAATTATATATATATTAACAACAAACATTAATATGCAGAGACATGAAAAAGTTACAAAGGGTGTTTGAATGGAAAATTATGTGTGTGTTGAATGTCCGTACGGATGTGTATTTTGCTTTTAGCGTGTTCCCAGAATATGGGAAACGCTGTTTGTATGAGAGTTCACATCTTGGAAAGTAAAATGAGGGTTTTTTGTACCTCGCCTCACGCGCGAGGTTTCGGCCCGCGGCCTAAGTCGAGATAGTTGCTCGCACGTGCGCGTAAGCAGAGAAAAGAGAAAGAGAGAAAGGGTGAGCAAGTATTTATACTCGTGGGAGAGAGACCCCTATCGAAAAACTAACATAACTTGGAACTGTTGCTCCACAATGAACAGAAGTGATATCTAGTTACCCACCACGAGGGTTGCATGTAGCACAAGGCCCGGTTTAACGTGGATTTTCTGAGCCCGTAGGCTCGGCTAAAAATATTCCCTTTTTGAACCCGTATAAACGGGTTCAGGGTCAGTCTCCCTCCCCGAACGAGACTCTGCCCTTCGGTGGAGCCTCGTCCAGGTTCCTCTCTGCGTACTGAACAGAAGTAAATCCAAAATGAAGTCAAGAGAATTAATAGTTTTAATAGACATAAGTTGGGAGCCAAATGGAAACTACATTTTTTATTGGCTAAAAATGCTAATCATCATTCTGAATGAATACTTCTAATAAAGATCAAGGGCAAAACGGAATCCGCCCCTCTGATTGGACCAAAACATCAAGTCAGAAAAAAAAAAATCCCGATTGGTCAGTATTCCTACATAGAATTGAATAAAAGGATCTCATTTTGTTAGAAACAAATATTATTTATAATATTTAGGGCACCTCATCGTGGAGTAATGCTCAGCAAGCTGTCTTTCTCAGACCTTTTACTGACCGATTTTTTGCCACGTCAATATTTGTGATACTATTACCCGGATTATTTTGTAAACTCCATTTGTTTCTGTTAAGTCTATTTTTTATTTTACTTTTTTATTACGTTTTCAATTTTGAACTGACTGATTTTTTAAAAGCTTTTGATTTTTTCTTTTTCAATTTCTTACCCTCCCCATTTTTTCTTGTTCTTTTTTTCTCCTCTCATTCTTTTATTATTAGCTTTTTGATTTTCTTTTATTTTTAATTTAATATTTTATATTTTCCTTTTCCTTTTTAATTTTTCTGTAATTCCCTGCTAAAGTTTATCGTTTTTTATTTACATCAGACTTTATTTTTTCATTGTTTACGTTATTACGTGTTATATCGTTCTTTGTTGTTCTTTGTTCTTTGTTTTCCCTTTTTAAATATCCGTTAAGCTTTCTGTGTTTGTGAAATATTTTTTGTACATATGCATTTTAATTTTCTTGTATTTGTAATTTTTGTCTAATCTGTTCGTTTTTCCGTTTTTGTTTTTCTTCGTTAACGACCAGACTTGGTATTTTTAGCGGCCATATTTCTTTTTGTGATTTGTTCGTTTCGTATTTTTCTCGAACTTTCTTTGATTTTGTCTTATTACTGTATTATTTTATTGTTGTTTGACTTTGTGTATTTTTTTTACGTTTTTGTACTTGTAACCTTTTTTGTGTATAGTCCTTTTAAAGGAAATTTTTATTGTTTTGTATATTTAATTTTTCTCCGCCTTTTTTAAGTTAAACGTTTTATTCTTGTCTGTATTTTGCGTAAAGGTTTTGTCTTTAGCACGTCTGTTTTATTGTATTTGTTTTAGTGATTTGTTTATCCTTTTATTTCTTTAACATTTTATTTTTGTAAAAGAAAAAAAAGATTTAAGTGTTTTAAAAAATGGCTCGGAAGAAGAATGTGAAAAAAAAATTTATTCGGGACTAAAAAGAAAGTCTGAGCCACCCGATAAATTGTAGGAAAATAAAAATACGGAAACAGATAATGAATCGTCAACAAGTATGGTGGCCGATAATGGCCAAAAATTTCAAAAGAATTTGGCGATAAAAAACAAATTCTCATACTCCAGCTGAAAGTATGGTGGCCGAATCAGGCCAAATTATCCAAACAAAAGAAAAGATTATGGAAGCAGAAACAAGCCAAGACACTTCAAGAAAAGAAAATAGAACAGACAATACTAACAAAGATGAAAATGTAGCGATCGAGGAGACATCCTCTTGCTGGTCGTCCCCTCCTAAATGCAGTATCAACATCACGGAGTTCCTTGGGAAAGCAAAAAGCTACGCCCATCTTGTTACAATAGATGGGCTCTTGACAAATCTTGAGGAGGTACAGAAGGTTGAAAAAAGAATCGTGTTGGTCTTTGTGGTGGACAAGCGTTCGCAAAATTTGTCGCTCCACTAAAGACACCGTCATAAAGTCATTGACGTCCCTGGGGATGAAACCACAGTGAGTCATTAAAGGCAAAGGGTTCTTCATGTGGGACATACTGTTACCCACGCCTGCCGACTATAAAGCGGTGAGCACTCCGAACCTAATTACAAAAGAACTGATACTGAGGACCGAATATCAAGGCAGGCGTAGGACCAATGTTTTAGTTTATGAGGTCCCTCCTCAGATTACCGGCGAGCACTTGGCCGCCTATCTGTGCCAATTTGGCCAGATACTCAGTGCGTCCTCTGACGATCTGACCGGGGGATGGAGTTTTGAGTTGATGGTGGATCGAAAGGCCTTCGTCTCCTTCCCCAACTGCCTGGATGTTGAGGGCCAGAAGATGCCGATCATAGTAACAGGTCGAAGACCGGCTTGCTGGAAGTGTGGATAGACTGGTCACCTGTCCTCTTCCTGCCCAGAGATGAAGGCCTCTAGAGTTCTGGCCCCCACCGATCCAAATCCCCTTTGGGATGAATTTGTTTCCGTCTCGCCTGTAATGGGTATGCCAACTGCGGGGACCGGTGTGGTAAAACCCCCGGTTAGGTCCGTCTCAGGGACCCCACTCCTCGAAAAGCCTTCGCCCGCCGCTAGTGAGGTTGTGGAAGAGGAAAAGTGGGGAATGGCAGGTTGTTGGTAAAGCTAGAGGGAAGCTCCGGGCAGCGGGTCCTCGTCCCAATGAAGCCCCAACGGGAAAAGACGCAAACAGCCCCACTCCCTCAAGCAGAACTTAGAGTGTCTCCCCGACCAGCTATTCATTAAAATTACGGCAACAAAAGCAAAAATATGAACCTTCATTCAAGAAAGCCGAAAAACTACGCCAACTCAAAGAGTCGCTTAAACTAAACAAAGGAAAAAATCGGGCACCAACTCCTCGGCACTATCTTCTCCGTCAGCCAAACAACACTTAATGACCCCTCCTCCAGTTCTAAGATCCTCATCTCCATCTCCCACAAAAATTACAACATTGAAAAAGGCCCCCCTCACAGTTTCACCAGGAAAAGACCAAACTTCCACTATCAGCATTAGCCCTAAACTATTCCCTGTCAAAACTCCTGCAGCAACACCAAAAAAGACTGAGAATCCTTCAGAGTTAAAGATTTTGGCAAATATATTAGCCAACCGTTTGCAGGCTGTCCTGTCTAGTCTGATTGGCTCCGAACAGACTTGTGCTGTGAAGGGTAGGATTATTCAGGACAACCGTCATATGGTACGCTTGATCATTGAGAAAGTCGACAGTGAAGCCGTGCTGATCAATTTAAATTAGTCTAAGGCCTTCGATAGGGTTGATCATATATTCTTGGAGGCTGTCCTTTCGGCGGCCGGTTTCGAGCCGTACTTTCGTACTTGGATCCGACTTCTGTATGCGACTCCCGGTGCGCTGGTGGAGGTGAATGGGGTATGATCGGGCCTTTTGTGTTGTCTCGCTCCATTCGTCAAGGTTGTCCGCTTTCGCCTTTGCTTTACGTTCTTGCGTTGGAACCTTTCCTTCGCAAGTTAAAGGCGAATCCGGTCCTGCGCGGAATTTACCTGCCTGGGGCTACCACCTCGGCCAGGTATTCTGCCTATGCTGATGACGTTTCGGTTCTTGTGTCGAGCAGAGCCGAGATTGATGAAGTCAGCAAAGAGATCAGTGCTTATGAGATGGTGACAGGGGCCAAGATCAACCGCGCTAAGTTTGTTGGCTTGCGGTTGGCTGCGTGGAAGGGAGTTTCTCTTCCCTGACCTTTCCTCTGGACGGATGGACCGGTCAAGATACTCGGCGTCTGGTTCGGTCCTGATATCCAGTTGGAAATCGACTGGTCGGAGGTTCGAGGGAAGGCCAAAATCTCATTTAATTGGAGGTCTTGGAGGAATCTTTCCTTGAAGGGTAAGGAGAAAGTATGTGTTTTACACATCTACCCGATTCTCCTTTACAGACTCTCTGTACTTCCACTTCCGTATACCACACTACTGTCATTAGTAAGGCTTTTGTTCTCTTTCTTGTAGAGAGGCAAGGCCACTATGGTATTTCGGGAGATCTGTTGCCTTCATCCATCTGAAGGTGGTCTGGGTATGCCTAGCATTGAGATTCGTCAATATATGCTTCGCATCGGGTTTCTAGATCGAATGTGTCGCGATTCGGATGAAAGAAGACGCCCGTAAAACTTTCCCATCCCTGAGAAGTGTGCATTCGAGCGAGGAGGAGGCCCATCGTTTGCCCTGAGCCGAATGCTCCTTCTATCGTGAATGTCGTATTTCTCTGAAACGCCTCTTATGGGCGTCGGATGGCCTCTCCAACGTCCAGGCGTTGTCTCGTAGGGCATTATATCAAGTGTTAGTCAGGGGGGGGCCATGCGTGATGAGCTGACTGACGAGATCGGTCTTACGAAGCAGGAAGCTCTCTCAATATGGCCTTGGGCGCATCGGTTGAAATGCCTCAATAACGATGAGGCATCACTCATCTGGCTGAATATTCGTGCGGCCCTCTGGGTAGCCAAAAGACTTTGTTCAACGGGCTTGGAGAAATCTCCAAACTACCGTAGCTGTAGTGGGGAAGTCGAGACCATTGGTCCCGCCTTCTTTCATTGATTTCATTCTGCCGTTGTGCAGGTTTTTTGAAGGTCTCATGGTCCGCATGCTGCAAGTTCTTTGTTCTTGAAGCCAGTTCTGTTTGTAGCAATGTGGTGCCGCAGATTACGAAGGCTGAACAATATGTGTTCTTTTGCTTACTAGGGGTTATGAGAGTCGTGATTTTGACGGCGTGTAAGAAGGAATTCTATGAGGGCTAGAAGTTCATTTCTTCCCAACTGATCTTGTCCTTTAAGTATCAGCTTAAAGTCAAGATTAGGACGGAAAAGCGGCGGCTCACCTCACCAGAATTTGGCAAAAGGTGGGTGACTCTTGTGCGCTTGTGCCGAGTAAAAGTGGCTGACCTAGAGTGGCATTTTGATGCCGGTTATACATCCGGATATTGTTCTTCCTGGGTCGAACTTGGGCAACCCATCCCGAAATTAGGTTAGTGTAGGCTTTGTTTTGAATACTTAGTTTTTCCTTTTTTTTCTCCAGTAAACTTATGTTTGTTCATTGGCCTCTTTTATTTCTGTCCCTATTTTTTCTTTAGTTTAATTCCCCATCCCCACCCTTGCTAGATGTTCAGTGATGTCAGTTCTCTGGTGGATGCGGGGCGCTTTTCGTTTTTTCGCCTGTGTGTGTTTTTCGTTTTTGTTGTGTGTGGATGAGTGCGTGTCTGCTTGAATGCTAAGGATGAATGAATGAATTTCATATTCTCATAGGCCCGGATTGATTTCGTCCAGTGAACCGATATTTCTGCCACATTTAAGTATTGTGGGGGTTTTATTAATAATAATGATTTTGTTTAGTTTCTTGTAAATAAATTAATTCATATTGTATATACTCATTGGGGAGTTGTTTTAGTTGTTTTATCCCCCCACATACGACGATTTGTACATATGGGGACTATTTAGGATTTTCATTGAGACAATGAGGTATTATGGTGAATGTAGTAAGAAAGGTTAGTAAGAATGTGTTGTTTTGGTGTTAGGAATATTGTTTGTATGCTTGGGTCAGTGCTTGTGGATAGCTAAGTTTAAAATTAAGACAGATGAAGAACGTCCTCTTCCCCATCCCCCCTTTTTAGGCCTTGTGCAACATTTTCTGTATATTTCTCAGAAATAAATATTGTAATGATTAGCAAGCTTGTCTTGCTTGAACAATTACGACTGAGTAGTGAGTTCGATCATCACCGGGTGCCCCATACTTTCGGCCTTGTGCCACACCTAAGCCACGCTTAGAAAATCATGTGAGAACCTCGGCGTGGTGTAATGGTTAGAAAGATTGTCTCGCTAAAACAATTACTTATTGAGTAGTGAGTTCGATCCTCACCGGGTGCCCCATACTTTCGGCCTTGTGCCACATCTAAGTTACGCTTAGAAAATCATTTCGGGCACCTCGCTGTGGTGTAATAGTTAGCGAGCTTGTCTCTCTAAAACAGTTACGACTGAATAGTGAGTTCGATTCCCACTAGGTGCCTCATACTTTCCGCCTTGTGCCACATCTAAGCTACGCTTGAAAAATCATTATTTAAAATATTTCTACATATTTAGAACCTTTTAAATCACGTGAGCATTCTTAGGTCTCCTGCGCAAATTTTGCTACATATTTGAATTGAATGGAGAGAGATGAGTTTATGCGGAGATTGTGTCATTTGTTAATGAGTCGGAACTCGGATTAGCTCCGAGTAGGATGCATAGTGTTGACCAGTTATTTCTCCTACTCCTTTGGTCTTGTGCCCCATACAAATGTACTCATTCGTAAAATAAAAATATTATTTACAATTCTTGCAATCATGCGGGCGTTATGCCAGAATGCTATCCAAGAAATTATCACTTTCGGCTGGGCTCCTGAGAGAAAAAAATCTGATGTCATGGATGCCTGAAATTTTCTATGACTCCGGAATAGACATCACCGAGGAAGCATTCTGGTGCGAAATATCTTCATATAAAATGTATATATTAGTTCCACTTGAGGTCTGTGTTGATCATAAGCTTCGATAGATGCACAAGGCAAGGCGCCTCCTTCAGAGAACACCATCAATAAAATCTTTTAAATGCAAAAATAACTTTGTGGTTTGTCAGTGTTTAGAATATATGTTTGGAATGCGAAATAAAAAAGAAAGGGCTGTTAATAGGCTGTTAATTATGCTGTAGAGTCATGTTGATATTCGAATATTAAATAAAGGTTTCGTTTTATAATTCCCTTTAAGTTACCCGGGTCGATATACACCTGATGAAGGCCGTAGAGCACATCGGCCGAAACTTTGTGATAACAACAACAAAGATGAGGACAATAGTCAGAATATAAATAATGTAAATATAAATATTATTGTTGTTGTTGTTGTATTTTGCCTTTGTATTGTAGAGTATGATTTGTCAATAAGTCTTATTCAGAGACTTAGAAAACCAACCATTTTTTCTGTATCAGATGAGAATGCCATGCGATCAAAGGACGGAAATAATGTCTGCGCAATATATGAGAAGTTCCACAAGTATAATGTTCTTACAATTCACAAGATATGCTTTTGATATCATTTCCAAAGCCCCAATAGGTCATGTTGTTTTGACCATACACGCAAGCCACCAATCTGCCTCTGGGTGGCATGCCACTAGCCTTTGCCTCGGACCGCCGGCGTGTTCGTCTCGGCTAGAGGCCCACCGGTGGTTGCCATCAGAGGACCGATGACGTTGCCATCGGCGGGCCACTAGAGGTTGCGTGTAGGTTGCGTGGAGAATAATTTACGCAAGATCGGGGAAATACCTACGAGTACGATTAGAAGTGTGCTGAAATTTCTTGGACGCATAATGAGGAAGGAGAGATTGGAAAACTTAACCCACACAGGACACACATTGATGGCAAGAGAGATGGGAAAAGACAGAAACCTAACGAACTTGTGTGAATGACTGGCGGAATGGGGATGGCTGGTGGGACTATTAGCAAAAATAGAAAAACTACTAAGGGCTACAGGGGTCATCCCCTGAAGAACCGCGTCACATGGAAGAAAAAGAATGTTGTTGTCTTGAGGTCCTTGTATTTGTTTAATACCATTCTTCTTCGTATTATTATTATTATTATTATTTGTGTATGTTATATTTCCTGCTTTGTATCCTGTAGAGCCGGGTCCAAACTATGGTCCTTAGGAACTATAGGATAATTGTTTTTTTATTGATATCACTTTTCTTAGTATATAATATGTTCCTAGTAGGGCGATCTTTTGGGCAACATGTATGTTGATGTTACCGTGGACACTTAGTAAAATTCTCCATTCCTTTTCTCAATAGATCCAGAGCTCTGATTACGATTGGTAGTCTCATTATTATTATTATTATTATTATTATTATTATTATTATTATGAGTATATATTATATTTCCTGCTTTGTATCCTGTAGAGCCGGGTCCAAACTATGGTCCTTAGGAACTATAGGATAATTGTCTTTTAATTGATATCACTTTTCTTAGTATATGGGATGTAGTATGGCGGTCTTCTGGGCAACTTGTATATTGATGTTACCTGATCTGGCTCTTGTAAATGTAGAGCGTAGTATGTGGAGTCACAACATCGTGGAATATAAAATTGTCCATTCCTTTTCTCACTATGTCCAGAGATCCGTTTACTATTGGTACAGTCTCAGTCTTCATTCCCCACATCATTAATCTTGAGCTCCAGGTCCTTGTCTTTTGACAATTTCTCGATAATTTTTCATGTAAATGTTTCTCCCAGATGGTACTGCTATGTAAATAAGCATACACTTCCTGAATTTCTTGTCTTTACGATAATATCAGATCTGTTGGCTTTTATGTGGGTACCTCCATATGGTCGCATAAAAAAACAGCATAACGTGTTGAAAAAAGGCCCCAAACTCAATTAAAAACAAAGTTTTGTCATCAAAATGTTTGTTATTATTAAGAGGAAAGACCAAAGTATTTTTTTATTTTTTGAAATTTTTACTCCTTTGTAACACGTTCAAAATTTTGGTTAAAAATCTAGTTTTTTTTACGCCACTAGCGAACCAAAGATAAAGGTTAGTTTTATTTTGCGTTTTTTCCGATGAAAATACATTGATTTGAAAATTCTTGCAAAATTGAAATAATTGTCGGATTTTAATGAAACTTTCAGAACATCTTCAGAAATGAATGAAATTACTTTTGAAATTTTTTGTTTTAGAAAATCTTGGTAATTTTATTTTTTTACATATGTTACACCCACTTACTTAATTTCATGAAATCTCGAGAAATTAAATTTTTAAGACTGGGATTTTTTATTAGTTGAAAACAAGACTCCTTGGAGAAAGTAAATCATCAATTTTAAATTTGTAAAACAGTTACCCATATCATCGAAAATCTGTTCTGAATTATAAAGTAAAAATGCAATAATAATATGACATTATTTAATTAGAAAAGCTTTTAATTGATTTTGTAAATAAGTTATATTAAGGACACTATTGTCTGATGAAATAACATTTTTTTCGATGAATAATGAATTTTTACAAGAATTTTCATTTTTTTTAAAATTTTAATAATAATACTTTATAATAGTTCAAATAATCGTTTAAAATTTTTCATTTCTTTCAAGAATGCAATTTGGTGATATCGTTAAGTGAAAAGTACCTTTACAAATCAAAATTTGAAAAGCTCATAACAGTCGTTTGTACCCAAATATTAAAAAAAAATTTTTAATAATTTTTAGTGAAAAAAGGTTCATAATTTCGACTATGGGAATCTATATATTCCATAATTCTTAAAAAGGTTACGTGATTTAAGTGTCGTCTGACTCACGGCAATTATTTAACTTTTAATATTCAGTTCTGTTTCATCATTCAACACCTTTGCAAATCATCCCTTCAAAAGATAAAAATGTTTTACTTTTCTTAATTGCTATTTCACTAAATAATTTTATTTTTATGCATTTATTTTAGTTTGGATCATACTTCAATTAATTAATTTCTTGTTTAAGGTAGTAAACTTAAGAACCAAGAGACGAAATGCAAATTATATAAAGCTTCTTGAAACCTAACTAAAAGCCAAAATATTAAATAATTGATGAAAATATGTTAATTTGTAAAAATTACTAGGGAGTTAAAAACTAAAAAAAAATGTGTTCACTTACATTTTGTAAATTTATGTCATTTCTGATCAGCCATAATACCTATCATCACCTCAGATCTTATATATATCAATAAAGGTCAAATAAAGAGGGGGAGAATCATTAAGAAATGTTTGTATATTGTTTTTTTTATGATATTAGTAATATTTATTTCAAATCAGATTATTTTAACTTTAAATTTTCTAATTTTACTCGAATAACGTGTCACAAATCTATAATTTAATTTATATCTTAATTTTGGAAGATTTTTAAAATCGATAAATGCTTTATTTACAAATTTCTTAAAATTAAGAAAATAGCCGCCTTTAAAAAAAATTTTTAAAAATCGAGCAATTATTTGACATTCCAATTTATATAATTTCTATCGGAAATACAGAATATTTTACTTCTGGAAATAATAAATTTAATCATTTAACTTTCAATTAAAGCCAAAATGAAATCTTCAAGAATGCTTTTACATTATTAAAATTTAATTTTAAACCTTAGGTATCGAAAATTCAGTGGAGGTGTCTACTTTTATATCAGTTCGAATTGGCGTGTCCAAGTGGATTGTTATTTTTGATAACTGTGTCTGGCTGGTGCTCATACCAATTCTCTCAAGGGTTTCGATTTAGTGCTTCTTGCATATCTTCCAGTGCACATCTGTCGCTACCTTATGTCTGTGGGTATATTTATTTCTTTGCTAGTTCCGGACATCCTGAGATAATATGGTCAACAGTTTCATCATATTTTCCGCACATCCTCAATTTCGGGTTAGTTTCATTCTTGATTAAGTGACAGCGATAGGATCTGGTTGCGAGGCTTTGGTCCTAAGCTGCAATAATTAGCCCTTCTGTCTCAGCTTTAACCTCGGTGTTCCTTAGCCCCTGACGTGTTTTCTGTTGGTCCATATCTACTTCTTTCGTTCTTGTCCTCCCGTTTTTTTGTAATTTCGTTTCAAAGGTTGTTTTGCTTTCTGTTTTACTTGTTTGGCGAAGATTGAGGTATTTCTCTCAGATGATACTGCTATGTCAATAAGCATACACTTCTTGAATTTCTTGTCTTTTTATGATATCATGTCTGTTGGTTTTTATTTCCCTCTCAGTTTGAATTGGCATGTCTCAGAGGATAGTTACATCATTATTTTAGATAACTGTGTCTGGTTGGTGCTCATACCAATTCTCTCAGGGGTTTCGATTTAGTGCATCTTGCATGTCTTCCCGTGCACATATATCGCTACCTTATGTCTGTGGGTATATTCATTTTTTTTGCTAGTTCCGGACATCCTGAGATAATATGGTCAACAGTTTCATCATATTTTCCGCACATCCTGCATTTCGGGTTAGTTTCATTCTTGATTATGTGACCGTGATAGTATCTGGTTGCAAGGTTTTGGTCCCGAGTTGCAATGATTAGGCCTTCTCTCTCAGATTTCAATCCGATACTCCTCAGCCACTGATGTGTTTTTCCGTTGGTCCACATATTATTATTGTTATTTCTTAGTTATTAGAAGGCAGAGTAAATGTACCTGTTTAAATCAATTAGAATATAATTTAAAATTTACATTGAATAACATGAATAAAGTAAAATACTTTAGGGGAACAATAATGAAACCTAGAAGAAAAAATAATTCTGATGAGAATCACAAATTTTGTTCCACGATTTTTTGACTCCACATACTATCCTCTACTTTAAAAGAGCCAGATCAGGCCGAAAATGGAGTAATGTTGTCATATTTGGGCGGGAGCTGCCCGGACCCCACTCTTCAGTCTTCATAGAGTCCAAAAGCGTCTCCTTATTTTCCACTCTTCGATCTCTCTCGCACAGGCGGGATGTGGCAAGTCTCTCACTGCTCTATCTTTGCTTGCGTGGAAATTGCACAGACGAACTGCATTCCTTGGTTTTGCCAAGCCTCACTTTCACTGCTAGGACCCGCCATGCCACTCACATTGTAATAGACCATCCGCATTCATTCCATGTCCCATTGGTAAGTTCCACTTGAGCACCTTTTTTCGTGAACCATTTCTCTGTGGAACCAACTTCTAAGAGGATGGTTCTCCGATCAGTACAATCTTAATCTGTTCAAGTCTAGGGTTAACTATCTCTCCTATTCTCATAAACTGCCTCTAAATGTAAACCTCTACCTCGAGTGGCCTCTGGGCCTTCTACAGGGTGAATGTTACTGTACAAAAATTCATATCCATTGTCTTAACAATTATTTCTATTTATTTCATCCAATAAATTAATATTAATCGGAGAGCTTTGAAGAAAGGTGTATTCCCCCATTATGGGCATTATTATATCTATGATATAATAACGCCGCATTTCACGGACAGAACAATATAGCTAAAAGGAAAAGGAATGGCAAACATGTTTTATTCTCATAGAGAGTCAATGCTACGTTGTACACAAAATTATATACACGCGTCCCACGCAGAGAAATTATAACATACATACAACAACAAACAGTGTGTAAAAAAAAAAAAGAGGTGGGGGACATTTCTTGTCATATTTGCCGAAGTGGAAACTGAAGTTTCTCTATGAACCTGGCGAGGCCATGTGGTTTTTCTTGTAAGACCTACCGCTGTGGCCTAAGGACGTCCTTCTTCTCCGGGCTCCCCATCTCAACTGTCTTTCATCGCTCTATCCCCTGACATTATTCACCAACTGTCACGCAACCCTCTTGACTAACCCAAAGAAAGGGAGACAATCGTCTATTGTATAGCCACACCAAGCTAAACTTTTTAGACATCTTCACGCCTTTTGTTGCTCGTTCTCTGGTTGCTCAGTGAGACTCAATCAAAGACTTATGCTTGAAAAATGCCTCTGATAATGTAATTCCTTACTTTCTGTACATACTGAAATTATGTAATAAAGGATGCCAACAAGACTTTTTAATTTAACCACGTTAAGCATCATAAAATAGACAAACATCAACTGAACGGCGGTATCCAATTTGAAATAAATGCTTTATGGGGATGTTATAATCTACCTAAAACTAGATCTTCTTCTGATTCATGTTACACAAATTTCCACCACTGGCCGGATGTGAACGCTCCGAAACCCAAGACAGAACTAAAAATTCCGTCAACTGCGCATCGGCCCTGCACATAGCTTCCGTTTTACTTACAGACTCAAAGAAAATTGCAATCCAGAATTTCCACCCAATAGCACCCACTCTCATTTAAAGAAACAAAATAAAAATTGGAGCCGATCTAGGCCTAAGAAAATGACATAAAAGCCCATCAAAGGGACATCTTCGGCAATCGGACGGCACAACAGCCATGATTCACAACGCTCGTCTGAACGCGACCTTCCATCTCCAAAGGCAACTCGCCAAAGGCCGTCGTAAATCACAACTCACCCACCCTCTCCTACCGTACGCCTCAGCGGACGACTTTTACTGTTCTACTTATCTCTTTCTTTCAACGCGAGACATTTTTACACCAATTTGCCATTTGTTGCATTTTTCCGTTAATACAATTATTTCTTTCTTAAACCTCCGTCGTTTCTTCTTTGTTCAGCCACCATCCGCTCATAACATGATTTCAGATTTCACAATGAATGATCTAATTTCTTCCAAATTGGATTCCTACTCTTGACAATAAAAATCTATATCATTAAATATATTCTGCTCTCGGGGACAAACATTTCACATAACATTGCCTGCTTCTTAAAAAACATGACATTTTAATATCTAGGGCGATACAAGTTTCTTCGTCTTCATAAGAGATCAAATGTTTGGCATGACACGTCATTCAATAAATAGCCACATTTTGAGAAATCATGTCCTGGATCAAAGTTGTATACTTTAACATTAACTTTTCATTGAGAAAGTATTATTTTTCAATATGAGATTCATCAATAACATTTTGTACTATAATAATATAAATTTTTGATGGAACCTTGGCTTAGCAAATTAATTTTCAAGATGTGCTTGGAGGATTTAACATAGACAAAACATTAAGTAAATATTTGCAAAGATCGATGAAACCAATTAATTTCATGTATACCAACACTATTTTTAAGTATTTGATGTTACTAACGTACACATGACAAAATCTCAAAAACTAGTGGGAAACAAAAAAAGAAAAAGTCATGCATGAAAAATAAAATCGTATCTTCAAAATCTGTACCGTTATGAAAATCAAGTTAAAGAAAAATAAGAGATTAATTTTATTTGACAATGTTATATTAAGTGTATGGTGGCAGAAACAAGAAACGACAGAGGTTTAAGAAATAAATAATTGTATTAACAAAAAATACAACGAATGGTGAAGTGGTGTGAAACTCTTTGAAAGAAAAAGATAAGTAAAGCCGTGGCTTACGGTAGTTGAGGGAGGGTATCTTACTGCGGCGACGGGCTTTGGCGAGTTGTCCTTGGAGATGGAAGGCCAGTTGCCTTTGGGTGTGGAGATGGCGTTCTGACGAGCGTGTGGACCCTGGCTGTTGTGCCGGCCGACTGCCGAAGATGTCTCTTTGATTGGCTTTTAAGTCCTGTCGTAGGCTCAGATCAGCTCCAATTTCTATTTTGCTTCTTTAAGCAGGAGTGGGTGCTATTTGGTAAAAAATTGGATTGTATGTTTATTTTATTTTTATCTTTTTTTATTTTTTTGGTGTGTGTGTGTGTGTGTGAAGAAAGCGGAAGGTGTGTGCGGAGCCGATGCGTGTTGATGGCATTTTTAGTTTGGTCTTAGGTTTCGGAGTGTTCACATCCGGCCAGTGGTGGCAAATTGTGTAACATGAATCAGAAGATCTGGTTTAGGAAGATTATAACAACGAAAACCTTTATAGTCGGACAATTTTTCATAAATTTAGAAGTTGTTATTTTAATAAACATAAAACTGTGTTCATTGCAGTATCAAAGAAAAAGAAAATAAATAAGTATTCCTACTTCAATGTTTCTACAATAAACTAACTTAACACAATTCAGTATGAGAATATAAGCGAAAACTGCTGAAGAAACTTAAATTATCGAGGTTAAATTTTCTTTAGAAAAGAGACACAACTGTTTAAACTCACTAAGTCAAGTAAGTATATTTCCAGTCAAGAGGCATGAGTGAGGTTTTCATATGAGGTCTTTTATTTCGTATTAACTTGATTGGAACAAGTTCATCAAAATTTAATCATGACAGTCTGTTGTCAGAGGAAAAAAGAAACATTACACACTATGGTTTTCCACCCACTAGCACCGACGCCCGTTTAAAGAAACAAAATAAAAATTGGAGCCGATCTGGGCCTAAGAAAAAGGACATAAAAGCTCATCAAAGGGACATCTTCGGCATCGGACGGCACAAAAGCCAGGATTCACAACGCTCGACGGAACGCGAACAAAGGCCGTCGTAAATCACAACTCACTCACCATCTCCTACCGTACGCTTCTGCGGACGGCTTTTACATATTCTACTTATCTCTTTCTTTCAACGAGAGACATTTTTACACCAATTTACCATTTGTTGTATTTTTACGTTAATACAATTGTTTATTTCTTAAACTGCGTCTTTTCTTCTTTGCTCTGTCACCATCGCTTAACATAACCGTATCTTCATTGGGAGGAAAAGACGCGGATTCATACCTTTCCCAAAGGATATTTATGGGTGAGTGAAAGTAATGAACCCGACTTGAATATTATACCACTCACACGTCCAAGCTAACAAGCACCTAATATTTCCATCTAGGTATTGACCAAACTTGACGTTGCTTAAATTGGATGATCGGACGAGACCTGTTTCCACGTGATATGGTCGTAAACAATTTGTTACATAGTAGACGGTATTGTTACACTACAGTCACTTTAAACTTCATATATTTTCACCTATTCGAGTGTATGACTGAATCCCATATAAAACTTCTGATCGTGTGGGTAAGGCCTATTGTCGTTTACAAGACATTCTCTTCACTGTCGACCCCAGCAACATTCGCTTCACAGAACAGCTCTCCCTCGACTCGTTTACAAGGCATTCCCTTCACAGTTGGACGGCACAACAGCCATGATTCTCAATGTTCGTCGAAACGCAACCGCCCATCTCCAAAGACAACTCACCAAAGGCCGTCCCCGCAGTAAGTCACAACTCACCAGCCCTCTACTACCGTACGCCTCAGCGGACGACCTTTACAATTCTACTTATCTCTTTCCCTCAACGAGAGACATTTACACCAATTTAACATTTGTTGTATTTTTATTTTAATACAATTGTTTACTTCTTAAAACTCCGTCTTTTCTTCTTTGTTTTACTACCATACGCTTAATATAACATTACATTATATAATATGACTGATTTTTTTTTATTAGGCCCTAAATTG
>OZ038480.1:19486453-19506453 GCA_964036315.1 Acanthosepion esculentum
AGGATCAATTTTGAAAGAATAATTATTAAGGAACAAGTAGGAAAGTTTTGGAAGTGAAATAATGCAGTTATATTTCAAGGTTTAAATTCTGTGCTTTGTTTTCATTGGTTGTAAAGAAGTCACATGTATATCTTTTAGTACTAGTGTTTATGTGGGTATCAATTTTTAAATTCTGTTTTGTTTTCATTGGTTGTAAAGAAGTCACATGTATATCTTTTAGTACTAGTGTTTATGTGGGTATCAATTTTTAAATTCTGTTTTGTTTTCATTGGTTGTAAAGAAGTCACATGTATATCTTTTAATACTATTGGATTTTAATTGTATGATAAATGTAAGTTTTGAAATGAATTCATCCTATTTTTACATTATCTAAATATAAATGTTTAGATCTTATAGTGGGTTATCAGTTATAGTGAAGTGTATGAGTGTTGAAACAGATTAGTTTGATTTGGCCTTGTTAGTTAAATAGCCCACCATAAGAGGGGTTAAAACAAAAAAAAATCAAATTGTAAAGTGAAACAACAAATTTATATACTTATAAATCAATTAAGGCCTCTACAAATTAAATTAATGTATTTTGGTTGATACAAGGTCGTCAAAATATTTGTAGTAGTCCTTGCAAGAAAGAGTTTATGTGTATGTAGGCAGGAACATATGTGTGGTTTTATATATGTATGTATGTATGAGTGTTATCGTAGGGTAGGAATGTCTTTGAAGTAATTGCTCAGCCTTAAAATGTTCTGTTCGTTTATCAAGTATAAAAGAGGTGAGAGAGAAAGGTAGAGATAATAATAACGATCGCTTGATGTTTGTCAAGGGACATGTTAATACACTTCGCTCCTTCTATCTGATGACAGGCAAACTTGCCCGTCTTTTATTTTGTTTGTGTGGCTTGAAAAAGTCATTTGGGAATTCACTCCTGGATATGATTTCCTTTGGGCGACGAACAAACTTCGCGTCAGCTCACGAAAAGATCTGTAAAAGAATTTTGTTTCTGAGAATTGAAGATTATTTGAATTTTGTTTTTAAATGTTTCCTAGTTTTCTATTGGCCGAAAAACATTTTGCATCAAGGTGTGAAATTTCACAAGTTTTGTTTTGGATTCGCTTTTGCATGTGTGTTAAGCAAAATTTGTAACTTCAAGTCTTTTTGATTTGTAACAAAATCAATGAGTTAGTGCTTAGCATTTGAATTTTAAATCTAGATCTTGTTTTGTTCACTACAACTGAGCAGGACAACTTTCGAGCAGTGGACTTGCATTACTGTTTCTTCTGTTGCTACTGACCGATTAAATCAAGTTGAATTGTCAAGCTACGTCTATGGATATATCCACCAAGAAGAAAACATGTTAGCAAATATATGTATCCTTTACAGACGAAGAAAGGCTTTCGTATACATAACAAATATTATTCGCTGCCCTCAGTTATTTGCAACATCCCAATTCAACATGGATTTAATTCAGCGTTTCTGTTTATCAGAAACGCTGAAAAAGCATTTCTCAAGGTAAGGAGTAAAGAAAGGGATATGCATGATTGTATCAAATATACGTGCCGTCAGAAACAGTAGACATGGAATTCATTCTTAAACATGGAATATGTTTCCAGTTTCAAATGAATATATTCTACGGACAAAAATGTGTAAATTTTATGAACATTAATGATATAAAGAAGTGTGTTTGGAGGATATTTATTGTATTTTGATTATTTATTAAAAATTACTTCAAGGCATTTCTCCATCATGAGTTTTATTTTTTAATAACATAATATATTGAAAATATAAATTATAGCTTGTTTTATTTTACTATCTGGAAAAGTAAGTTCTCATAGAGTTGACTTCTTTTAAGTATGTAGCATCTCTTTTAAGCAATATTAAAAAAAAAAAGAGCAATCTAACTTCTGACAAAAGTTGTGGTCCCAGGCAATGCAGATACACCTTGCTATGATCATATGAAAAGAAAGTTTAACTGATCGGTAGAATGATATTTATTAGATGAAAAGAAAATGTGAAAGGAAAGTTGTTTTTTTGTCTCTTGAAGCTGAAGAGTTACACTGTATCTGTACACTACTGCTTATCTTGACAAAGTGATTTTTGCCAAGGGTGTCATAAGAAAATCAAAATGATTAAAAGAAAAATCAAACTCAGCGAAGATTTTGAAATGAAAAAGAAAGAGCTTCCACTTAACCTCACGTTGTTGTAACAAAAGATTTACATGGAGATGTTTTCAAAAATTACACAGAAAAAAAAATGAAAAAAAATACTTCTTTGTGAAATTAGAGCTGTTCCATTCCAAAATTTCAAGAACTTCATGAGAAATAAATGTTTTTTAAAAAAATCCAACTGCTTAAAAAATAAATTAATTTTGAGAGGTAGCGGGGGTTGCTGAATGCTAGCAAATCTTTATGTCAAAGGTACATGATATACAAAGATATAAATACATGAATAAAAATGTTATAAATTTTTGGGGGTGGTAGATCAGTTTTCTCAAAAGGAAGACTTAGTAATGATTTTTCTTAAATGCCACCCCCTATAAGAAGTAGACGATTAAATCTCTCCACAGCTTCCTTAATTTTTTAACATCTGTGAATTGTCAGGATATCTTGGGGAATATAGTAGAATTGTTTTCTGTTGCCTTCTTCACAGTTCTGAATTCAAAATTGTCCTCTTCCTAGACTGGCTCTCACTCAAGGTGACCATTATGACATGGATAGGTGTCTGTCAATCTGGATGATTTCAAAGTAAACCTTTTATTTGATCTATGAGGATAGAATGAATGCATGTCTAGGAGACATACACCTGAAGTAGATGATGTGATAATAACAACAAAGATGAAGATATTAGTCGAACTGTAAATAATATAAATAGCAATGAATATGTCCAAAGATTTTCAGCAGGATATCAACATCCTATTTTACAAACATAATTAAATTTTAAATATTTTTTTTGAGTATCTTCTTGTATTTTCTAGAAAGGAAAAAAATAAACAAATTTGCCTAAAATAAAGAAAAAGCAAAACTTCCTTAATTATAATGTGTAATTGCCTAATTGTAAATACAATGTTGACTTTAATAGCAATATTTTAATTGACACCATAATTCCATTTGATGAAGGAAGAGATGCAACTTGCCTCTGTCCTTACATATATATGGTGTTTCAATAACTTGGACCGAATTTAAATGTGAGTTAAGTTTAAGTGTCTAATGATTTTTTTTTCTTTCAGATTTAACAAATTGAATCTTTGTCAATTTCAACCATGGAAAGATTAACAATCAAACAACATCTTAAAGTTATCAAAGCCTATTACGAAAATGGATGTTCAAATTTATAAATATACAGCCCAATGATTCTGCTAGGAAAAAATACACACCAAACAGTGACCTTTTGCAGATGCAGTGGCTTTTCAACAATCTTCCTTGGATTTTCATCAGCCCAAATGTGACAATTCTGCTTATTAACGAATCCACCAAGATGACAAATTGGCTTCATCATTAAAGAGGATTTTTTGTGAAAAATCTTCATTGGTTTGTCTTTGTTTGTGCACCCGACTGACAAATATACAGTGCTCTAAATGCTCAGCAGGTTTCAGTTCTTGTGTCATTTGAATTTTGTAAGCATGTAGAGACAAATCTTTTGTCAAAATTTGATGTAACATTGTTGTGGAGGTTCAATTCCTGCACCTAATGACAAATAGAGGGGTCTGGATTTTTGGCCACATTCTCGTGCACTACAGCAATGTTTTCAGCTGAACAGCATAAACGAGCACGCAATGGTGTTTTTACATCCGCCACCAACTCAGTTTGTTTGCATTTATGAACATTTTTTTCTAATTGCACTCTCAGTTGGTTGATTATGTTGACCAAAAAAAATCAGAAAGTGCACAAAATGCATTTCTGTTTGAACGTCCATTTTTGTAATAGGCTTCGATAACTTTAACACGTTGTTTGATTGGCAATTTCAACCATGGAAAATTTAACAAAGACTTAAGTTGTTAAATCTGAAAGAAAAAGAAAAATCATTAGAAACTTAAACTTAATTCACATTTAAAATTGGCCCAAGTTATTGGAACACCCTTTACATTAAATAAAAACTTGAATTGCAGATATAATTATCCATTGAAATGAAAATTATCTTAAATTTGTTGCATAAACATATTTTGAAAAATGTAAGGGAAACACACCAATAAAATAATAGAGAAAGGTTTTATTCATAAAAATAGCTCTAATATGTTTCCATGAATTGAAATTGGAAGAAAAATCAGTGTATAGCCATTACCTTTCACTCTGATTTGCAGTTGGTTGCTACATTTTTGCAGTTTGTGCAAAAGAAAACTTACTTTCATCAGTCAGGTGATGTGACAGGAGACTCTGAAGAAGATTAAGTGACATCTGCCTCCAATGACAACTGAGATACAATGGCGCCACACAGCATGCTACACACCCTCACTGACTCAAGAGAGTAATGGGTGGGAGCAAAATAAAGAAGTTGCCAACAGGAATTAAGAATACTTAAAAAGATTTGGGCAACAAAAGACTCCATGTGACTAATGCAGGGTTAAAAACAATTAGGAAATATGAAACTGACATATATGGATAAAAGTATAAAGAAAATTAATATAATGATGAATGTATAAACCCACAGTTTAAAAGCACTAGGAACAGATTACCGCTTCGAAAATAATGAACCATAAAAAAATAGATTATAATAAAATTTGAATGAAGATATTGTCGCAGTTAGCTCCCCTTCATTTTCGTAACGCTTCACCAGGGGTCTCTCTCTCCCGGGAGTATAAATACGGGCTGACCTTTCGCCTCTGTCTCTCTTTCCACAGCTCTTTCCACGGCTTCGCCCACATGCGGCCAGACTTGCCTCTTTTGAGGCCGGCAACCTCGCACCACGTGCGAGGTACAAAAACTTTCTCTTAACATCTCCAGTATGTGAACTCTAATACGCTAAAACAAAATTTCACAACCGTACGAACATTTCAACTCAAACACACACACAATAACTTTCCATACAGACACTAACGTTTTTATTCATGTTTTAAATGATGTATTTGTAATTCGTGTTTTTAACCTGTTTGTTAATAATATATATTTGTTCGCATACATATATATCTGTCTTGTTTGTTCCTTTGGACTCCATTAAGGTCCAACATTTTTATGTGGCTGGACCGGCCATCGAAGTCTTAACCCAGAGATAATTCATCTTCTCTACTTCTTCCACCCACACAGCCAGTCCACTACAATATAAAAATTTGTGGCTCACCCACTACAATTTTTCATCTAAAGACATCTCACATGTGGCGACAATCCTATATATATATATATATATATATATATATATATATATATATATATATATATATATATATATAGCTTAGAGAAAAATTAATAATTATTAATAATAATTAGTTTTAGAAACAAAATAAACTCAGCTTGAACAAGAAAACTTAAATAATGGCTAAGTGTAGGCATATAAATAAATACTGACTTTGCGATCTAAACATTAATTAAAAATAAATAAAATAAAAGAAAGAAAGAAATAAAATTAAATAAAGAAATAATAATAAAGCAACAAAATAAACAAAGAAATATAAATATACATTTATATGCGTGTATGTATTTGTGTCTACCTATATATATATATATATATATATATATATATATATATATATATATATATATATATAATATATACACAAATAGTAGCAAAACTAACCTTCCATAATTAATACTTTAATATTTAAGACAAAAACAAAACAAAAAAACTACATACATATATATACATGTATATAAATATAAAAGTGAACATTGAAGTCAACACTCAGAGGTGACAGGCTGTTTCATGCTAGACACAATCAACAAAAAAGCAAATTATGGTGGCCTGATGATTGTGTCTGCCATGAAACAGCCTGTTGCCTCTGAGTGTTGACTTCAATGTTCACTTTTATATTTAAGTACGCTCTATCTCTAGTATTGAGCACTTTATCCCATAAATATAGCATACCTTAAAACTATATTCCTTCATATACATATATATATATATATATATATATATATGTGTATGTGTGAATGTATGACTATAAGTATATGCATGCAGATTCAAACAACAATAAATAAAATTTAATTATAACCGTAACCCCCTATAATTAATAACTTAATACTTAAGATACCAACAAATCAAATATGAAAAACCAAATTATGGGCAAGTGGAGACACATAAATATTTATCTTACCATTTAAGCATTAATAATAATAATTGTAATAAAATGAAATACACCTACATTTTCGAAACTGAAGAAGCCCTAGAACGCTCAAGAATGTGACTGTCTGAAAATCCGGACGTCGGATTGCTATATTTGTCTGAGACACTCAAAGTTGTAAGTTAGAAAAAGGTATAAAGCCAATGAGAAGAGAGTATAAAGAGACAAGAAAAAACGATGAAATGGATAAATAACCATGATTCACATTTAAAATCAGTACAAGTTATTGGAAAACCCTATATATTCAACTTACACAGAAAATCAAAAGCATATTTTGTTAATAAAGTAGTGAATATTTTTTTTAATCGAATTCACCCCATGTAAGACAATAAAGCCAGTAACATACAAGGGGTTACTGGGTGTGGAAGAATTAGAAAACAGAAACATTACTAAGGAGCAAGAACAATGGAAGAATAATCAAGAAGTCAGTTGATAACAATTGGCATTGCATTTAAAATTTTTAACATGAAACTTGCCTGGAAAGCAAGACACTGGAAAAGAGTTCCACAATTGAGAAAAGCAAGCAAAGAAACTGTTAGCATAGAACTTATGGTTACACCCAACCATTTCAACTGTAAACATATGCGATTAAATTCATAAAGTCTAGGTACCATAGTGAAGAGCTTATCCAAACAATTACCATGAAAGTATTTATAGTAGAGGCACAGGGAGGCAACTTTATCATGGTGGTTGTTTGGTTAGTTGGGGTTTTATGGCATATCAACCACTATAGGTTATTTAATGCCAGATCCAGTATTTACTAAATATATCAAAAACGTATAGCTGGCAACATCATTGTTTCAAAAAAGTGTAGTTGGCAACATCATCGTTTCAAAAACGTATAGCTGACAACATCATTGTTTCAAAAAAGTGTAGTTGGCAACATCATCGTTTCAAAAACGTATAGCTGGCAACATCATTGTTTCAAAAAAGTGTAGTTGGCAACATCATCGTTTCAAAAACGTATAGCTGACAACATCATTGTTTCAAAAAAGTGTAGTTGGCAACATCATCGTTTCAAAAACGTGTAGCTGGCAACATCATTGTTTCAAAAAAGTGTAGTTGGCAACATCATCGTTTCAAAAACGTATAGCTGACAACATCATTGTTTCAAAAAAGTGTAGTTGGCAACATCATCGTTTCAAAAACGTATAGCTGGCAACATCATTGTTTCAAAAACGTATAGCTGGCAACATCATTGTTTCAAAAAAGTGTAGTTGGCAACATCATTGTTTCAAAAAAGTGTAGTTGGCAACATCACTGTTTCAATGTGCTGGAAAAGACCTGGAAGTTCACTATTTTCCCAACAGGTGCAACCACCCCGGGTCAGGGTGAACCTGGGAACACCAGCAATTAAGAGGTGGTTCCATGCTTCCTCAAAACCTCCTGATCAGAGGCCTTGCTGTTGGATGCAGTTTAACGTCGTACCCAGAACGTTTTATCATGGTGGGAAAATGATTTAAGTTTAGATGCCAGATCAGGACCTATAGTCAAATAGGTATAGAAATTTAACTACGTGAGTAGTATAGTAACAAAAAACTGAAAATTTGACACAAACATCTGAAGAGGAATAAGCCTAGTGAAAGATGTCATCCAGAAACTAAACAATGTATTATGACATAGGAAAATATTATTAGAAGCAAAGTAAATAATGCTGAACCACTATGTAATATCAATCTTCCTATATGGCGGCAAAAGCTGGACAATTTCCACACATCTGAAGAAGAGACTTGAATTGAGGCAGATGTAGTTTCACCAACAAATGTCAAGAATTCCTTATATGGGCAACAAGTCTTAAGGAGAACATGAACAACAGGGAAACTCATGCTTACAAACATAAAGAGACAGATGAAATTCCTAGGACATATAATGAGGAAAGAGGGCATAGAGAATTTAACACTCACAGTATATACAGACAGTAAGAGAACCAGAGGAAGCAGCAAGGAACCTTAATGAATTTCTGTAGATAGATAGTAAAACAGGTACAACGAAACATGGAAAAAAGTTGATAGTTACTTAGAGCAAAAAAAAGAGGCAGGAAGTTGTGGAGAGCCACGATTCCCTAAATCCTGAAAGAACTTGGCACATAAAGGAAAAAGAATGCACATAAATCTTTTTCATGCATCCAGGCCAAGACTGAAAGCAAACAAATTGTATCCTGAGAAATCTGGAAGATCTCCAACCAAATTATGAACAGAGGGAAAGCAGCTGTGCCCACTATTATCAATTGCCCTGAGGTCATATCTTTCTCGACAGAGAAGGTGAAGCTCTTCACTTCGATCTTTGCCTTGAATTCAACATTAGATGACAAAGGCCATTCCATTCCTAACTTCCCACATCTCACTGAGCAAAATCTCAGTAATATTTTCATTACAGCGTCGGAAGTCTCAAGACTTATCAAAAGTCTTGACTCTAAGAATACCATTGGCCCAGACAAAATTCCGGTGGTTGTCCTTAAGAATATCAACTTGGAAATATCCCAAACCTAGTAAGGTTATTTAACTGCTTCTTGAAGGAGAAATCCTTCATTACCCTGTGAAAAGTGTCAAGTGTGTTTTCAATAACGAGGGCAAGCATTATTCTCCCACTCTGTATAGGGCCATCATGCTCTTTAGCATCATTAGTAAAGCTTTTTGAGGCTATAATCAACAAGAAGGTCGTACAGCACCTAGATAAGAACAGCCACTTGAGCAACATATGGGTTTTAATCAGCCCGATCCATAGCTGTTTTAACTACCATTACTAACAGAATCAGTGAGGATCTTGACAAAAAAAAACTCTCAAAAATAATAGCATTAGCTTATTTCAAAGAACTTTGACAAGGTGTGGCACAAAGGTTTGCTGTTCAAGCTCTCTAGTTATGGAATTGCTGAAAGAGTCTTCTCAGTTATAAAGTTCTTCCTGAAGGTATTTGTTAACAGCCAGTCCTCTGGGGCCCTAGCAACCAATGCAGGCAACCTCCAGGTGTCACTTCTTAGACAAGCCTTTTTTTTACTTTACATAAATACCCAGACTAGGAGTATTTGTGAATGTCTATGCCAATGATACAACGATAAAATGGAGGAACCTCCAAAACGCGTGATTACCTGAGATTAGTTTCAACAAAGAAAACCTGTCAACCAGTAAATTACTGTATTTCATTTGAGCAGATTTTATAAATAAAGTATTTAATATTAAAAATAGAGATTAGATCACATTTTTATTCATTTATCTTTACTTCTTTTTAAAATTAACATTTTTATTTAACATTTTCTGTGTATACACTATATATATATATATATATATATATATATATATATATATAATTGCTGATGCCTCCTAATGAGAAGACTGAATGAATATAAAAAAGGTTTGTCTGTGACGCTCTGGAATTGGGGTGCTGAATATAACATCAGTCAGGTAAATGAAAAATTTCATATTTGTAGTAATCCAATATATATATATATATATATATATATAGATATATATTACTCTGTATATTAAATGGTTTCTCTTCTGGTTAGGTGCTACTATAAGATTCATGTGCTCAATAGCATGCAATCATCAGGTGCTTGACAATATATATCCATATAACCTAATCTGTATATCTCTATATATACCATACGCACACACAAACACACACACACACACACACATACATACATATATATATATATATATATATATATATATATATACACCATGTATCATATATATATGTAATAGTGTGTATAAAATGTATATAATTAAATTATTTAAAATTAATATATTTATATTTTGCTAAATTTATAGAGGGAGTGTGGTAGTCTTTGTAAGTATAACCACAAACACACACACACATATATATATAATGTTATATACATTATATAATATATATATATATACATTACATATTATATATGTTATATAATATATATTAAATATTATATGTTATATAATATATATATTATATATGTTATATAATATATATTATATATTATATATGTTATATAATATATATTAAATATTATATGTTATATAATATATATATGTTATATAATATATATATACATTATATGTTATATAATATATATATATTATATATGTTATATATATATTATATATAATATATATAGTTATGTTATATATATATTATATATGTTATATATTATATATGTTATATATAGATATTATATGTTATAATATATATATATATTATATGTTATATAATATATATATTATATGTTATATAATATATATATATTATATGTTATATAATATATATATTATATGTTATATAATATATATATTATATGTTATATAATATATATATATTATATGTTATATAATATATATATATATTATATGTTATATAATATATATATTATATGTTATATAATATATATATATTATATGTTATATAATATATATATATGTTATATATATATATATGTTATATATATTATATGTTATATATATATTATATGTTATATATATATATATTATATATGTTATATAATATATATATATGTTATATATATATATTATATATGTTATATATATTATATGTTATATATATATATTATATGTTATATATATATATATTATATATGTTATATATATATTATATATGTTATATATATATATATTATATATGTTATATATCTATTATATATGTTATATATAGATATTATATGTTATATAATATATATAGATATTATATGTTATATAATATATATATACATTATATGTTATATAATATATATATATATTATATGTTATATAATATATATATTATATGTTATATAATATATATTATATGTTATATAATATATATTATATGTTATATAATATATATATATGTTATATATATATATGTTATATATATATTATATATGTTATATATATATGTTATATATATATATATGTTATATATATATTATATGTTATACATATATATATTATATAGGTTATATATATATTATATGTTATATATATATATATTATATATGTTATATATATATTATATGTTATATATATATATTATATATGTTATATATATATTATATGTTATATAATATATATATATATTATATGTTATATAATATATATATATATTATATGTTACATAATATATATATATATATATATTACATGTTATATAATATATATGTATATAATATATGTTATATAATATATATATGTTATATAACATATATATATTATATGTTATATAATATATATATATTATATGTTATATAATATATATATATATTATATGTTATATTATATATATGTATATATTATATATGTTATATAATATATATTATGTATGTTATATTATATATATGTATATATTATGTATGTTATATAATATATATTATATATGTTATATTACATATATGTATATATGTATATGTTTTATAATATATATATGTCTATTATATGTTATATATATGTGTGTTATATAATATATATTTTATATTATATATGTTTTATAATATATGTTATATAATATATTATATGTTATATTATATATGTTTTATAATATATGTTACATAATATATTATAATATATGTTATATAATATATATTATATATGTTATATAATATATATATATTATATATGTTATACAATATACATATATATATATATATACATACATACATATATATATATACATATATATATATATATATATATTTATATACATTTTATATGCATCTGCATTATGTAACATTGTTTAAGATTTGCTCTATTAATGTAAAAAGAGTACATGATATAGAAGATTGTGCATTTGTAGAAATGAACATAACAATCAGTATGTAAAAAACAATGAAGAAAATAGTATTTTTGGCATGTAAAAATCTGTATAGTGATCCGAATAGTAATCCCTATAGTGATCACTTAGACACCACACTAATTCCCATATATACATTTCTTTTACCATCAGGTGATCTACTTATTCAAAATGAGATCACCTGTGTTTGCTTTCTGGTGATCTGTGTTCAAACTCCATTGTTGTCAGCAACACTTTATTCCTATATAACAATATATTATTCCTTGTCAAATTATACACATTTCCAATTACTACTGATTAGTAATTGTAAATCAATGTATTTTTCTGCCATCCTCAATAAACCAATGCAGTTAATTTGAATAAATGACCATAATATAGAGAAATTTGATTTTGAAAATATAATCACTATTGGTATAATTAAATAATTCATCGAGTCTAGAAGAAACCTCAACTGAATGCAGAAAGCACTGGACTGACATCTTGTCCTATATTTGGGTCTCATCAGCAGTGCACATCCATTACCATGAATTGAAACCCGAACAGTTACAATAGGAGGCAAACACCATACCAACTGTACCAATGGGCCTCGGTGACAAAGGGGTAACTAATTAGACTCGATATAGTGCTGCTCGATCACATATTCCATGGTAGAACTCATTCAAGTTTCCATTACCCATAGGACTGTGCCCCCACAAGCCACAACTACTATCACCAAGATGCTCCATCCAGAGCATTAGAGCAGCTTGGGGACAGTAGTTGTGGCTTGTGGGGGCACAGTCCTATGGGTAAGGAGAAACTTGGATGAGTTCCACCATGGAATATGTGATCAAGCAGCGCTATATCGAGTCTAATTCGTTACCTTTTCGTCACTGAGTCCCATTGGTACAGTTGGTATAACATGGTTTCTCACATTCAATGCCTTGAAAAACAATTTAGTAACCTTCCAACATTGTCAATCAGGCCCAGAACTTTCACCAGTTGTGATGAATAGATGTTCTCTCGGGGAGACCTCTTGCCTTGAGCGCCTGTTGGGACTTAAAATCAGCCCAGACCTCAAGTGGAATTCATACATGATCCATTGTTAAATATGCTGAAAGATGGTTGGTTCCCTGTACTGCTCCAGCAAGTACCTCACTCCTCCTGATATCTCCTGCCTTTAAAAGAGCCAGATCTGGCTTAAAATGGCGTAAAGCTGCCATATACGGGTAGGGCCCCCCCCCCCAGTCTTTACTTTCCAGTCTTAAAAGAGTCCAAAAGCATCTTTGTGTCCTTGTAGACGACAAATTATTTTCCACTCTACAACCCCTTTCTCACAGACAAAACATTGCAAACATCTCACTGCTCAAAGATGAAGAAGAGACTTGAAGCAACAGGAATGTGTTTCTGCAGAATGATGCTGAGGATACCATGGAATTAACACGTGAGCAAGGACAAAGTTTTAAAGAAAATGGGAATAAAAAGGAAATTTATACTTAACATCAGGAAGAGACAGTTGAAGTTTCTAGCGTACATAAATGAGGAAGGAGGGCTTGGAAAATCTGATACTCACAAGACAGATTGAAGGCAAGAGAGACAGAGGAAAACAACATGTAACAGTGAGCTTGAGTAAATGGATGGTGGAACAGGGCTTAGGAGAAATAAAAGAAAAACAAAGTTTATTAAGAGCTGCAAGAGACAGGAAGTTGTAGAGAGCCATGATCACTTACGTCGTGAAGGGCCATGGCATATAAAGTAGAGATCTATAAAAAGGGTAAACAAGCAGATTTTTCTGGTGGCTGAGATAGTTGTGGTTTTCTGTTCGTGTCAGTGGTAAGTTTTGAAAACACAGGAAAAACTGGCTGAATATTGATTTCTATGCCTGGCAACCTCTTCCCATTGAACATATCTGTACAGTAAAATCTTAGTCAACTCCAAGTAAATCCCATTGACTTTGTGCCAGACTTGCTTAGTAAATATCTATCTATCTATCTATCTATCTATCTATCTATCTATCTAAAACTACTTCATCCTATGGGAGATTTTATTAAAAATCAGAAAATGATCTCTACCAATATTTGGGATATAGCATCTATGAAAAAAAAAAATGAATTATGTCAGTTTTTGGATTAAGAAAAATGAAAAAGGAGAGAAAGAAAGAATGGGTGTGAGAAGGAAGAATAAAAAGCAAGGAAGGAAGTAAAAAAATAGGAAGACATTTTTAAATATGGTAAAAAACGGAAGAAAGAATGAGAAAAATAATGAAAAAAAGAAAAGAAAAGTTAAATGAAAGAAGATGAAAATGGTGAAAAATAGAAAAGTGAATGAAAGCAAGAGAAAAATAAAGGAAAAAGAGAAAAACGAATAAAATCTTCAAAAGATATTCAAGGAGAAAATGAATGTCTTCAAGAAAAAGTGAGTGTAAAACAGAGAGAAGGGTAAAGAAATAAATGTGAGAGAGAAAGGAATAGAGTGGGTGGAAAATGATAAAGAAGAAGAGAAAAAATGAATGAAAGTACTTCAATAAACATTAATCAAAAAATATGCAAGCTCATTAAAAGTTTTCAAATGAAAGTAAAAAAGACAAAAAGGAAAATGGGAGAAGATAAGAGAAAAATAAGAAAAGCGAGAGAGAAAGGAATAGAGAGAGTGGAAACAAAGTAAAAAGAAGAAAAAAAATTCTTCCTGAAACATTAAGAGAGAAGAAATGGCAACTTATTGAAGACTTCAGGAGAAAGAAGTGAGCAAGTAAGAGAGAAGAGAATAGAAATGAGAGAGAAAGTAATAGAGAGAGAGAGAGAGAGAGAAAAGAAATCAGAAAGAAGAAAAGAAAAAAAAAGAGAGAGGGAGAGTGGCGCCAAGCATTGAACTTTCTATGTAAATAAGATTTATTTCCTCACTCTTTCAACAAACGGTAATTAGCAGAGAAGCGTTAATTAGATTAATTTTGTTGAAAACATCAGAGAAATGAAAAACGAAGCAATGTGGAACTGGTCAGTTCCGGAAGCAAAATCGTCTACTAATCAAATCCTCTGCCATTGATCACTTTTATGGATGTGCTGGTTAACAAGCTTAATGAATAAATGCCATTTTCCACCTCAGTACTTTTTCACCAGGTTTGACAGCAGAAAAGATAAAGTTGAAAGAAGGAGAGTAGAAAAGAAGGCACATGTTAACAATTTTCTTCATTTTGTGTCTTTCCCTTCCCCCGCATTGTATAGGCGAAAGATATCTGACTCCCCCTACTGACTCCAAAGCCATGTGGCTCTAATTTTGAAATTCAAAGTAAATTGAAATTTTTTCAAAGTACTGGACAAAGCATTACGATTATTAATAAGCATGGATGAAGAAATTCTGAAAAAAAAAAAAAAAATTTCTCGTCAGATGGATGTGTGAAGGCTGTTGTTGAATTTGAAATTCATTTTCTACATTTGAAAAAAAAAAAAATCCTGTTTTTGTTTATTTTTTATTCCATTTCATTTTCCAATAAAAAGCAAAATTATTTTTAAAAAACTGAAAATATAATCACGTTAAGTTTTCAATTGGCTTTTATGTGAGTTTTAAATTTAAAAAAAAAATTCTTCCAAGTTTATTTAAAGTGAAGTGAAATAAATTTCTTGTGTATGTATGTATTATGTTTTGCTGAAAGTTAATTTTAGAAATATCAATGAAGAATCTCTTGGAATGAACAAAGAGACCGTGTAAGAAAGAAATCTGAATTAAAGCAAATGAATCACTAAAATGCTGGAAAGAAATTCATGAAAAATGAACCTAAACGTAAACAAGAATTTGGGATGATTTCAGTCCAAGATGTAGTCAGCTACTATCTATCCAGCTAAGTATTAAAGAAAAGGTTTGGTAAGATGTGGACTTTGTAATGTTTACCTTTCAGGTGAAAATTGGCTTTGGAACCAAAATAAAGATTTCGGTTTTGAATTGCAGAAAGTTGTCATCTCATCAGATCTTTCTGGTGGTTTCAATTTCTAATTGGTGCCTGTGGTAAGTATTTATACCCAGGTAAAAGCTGATTGGATGTTGAGTTTCATGGCTGGCAACCTCTTCCCACTCAACATATCTGTACAATACAGTCATGACAATCCCAACGTTGAAACTGTTAGATGTAGATGTCTCTTTTACTCCAATAGCTTCATGTCTCGCACATCTTGCCTATGGAACTCCCTTCCCTATTACTGTTTCCCTGACAAATACAATCTCCAACGGTTTAAGTGTAGCGTCAATCAACATCTCCAGTTGCCTTGATCTATCCACTTCCCTTCTCCCCATCTTTTCATCTTTCATTCCTATCTGCTCTCACTCCAAATCTTCTGTAACCCTCTTGCCTTGATCGACCCACTGTCTTTCTCTTTCTCCCCATCCTCTCCTTTATCACTCCTATCTGCTCTTCCTCCAACCCTTCTATAACCCCATGCGTGATAGCGACCTCCAGCCTTGCTTGGGGTGATACGCTTAAAAAAAAAAAAAAAAAAAAATATCCCATTGGATTTGTGCCAGAAATCCCTGCTAGGTTAGTAAGTTTACTGATTAGAAAGTTCAATCCTCATTGGGACCTCTTTGCTTGTAGCCTAAACTAGCCTTAGAAGACAAGAGAATACAAAAACATAAATGAAGCTGACCTTATACCAGGGTTAGGGTAAGACAGGGCACCAATCATATATGTCAAGTTATTTTTGTAAGGTTATTCTTCAGGAGGGCGAGTTCAATCCCTATTGGCTGCTCTATCACTTTGGCCTTGGGCCAAACTATGCTAAACATAAAAATGACAAATTTCTTCATGGAAATAGGTGTATATTTCTTATCTGCACAAAAGTGCAGTGTTCAAGCCCAGGCAAAAGCAGGGATTTCAGAAGAAGCAAACATTTCTCTGTCAAATTAGTAATCATCATATGTCCTCTCATTCAACAAAGCATATTGGGATATTTATATACTTATTTATAGGTGGGGATATGTTCCCCGGTCTTTTGAACAGGAGTAGGGGTATATATCTCTTGTTTATGATTGGGTTTCCCATTCCTTCTAAAATCTTTTAATTCTCTTTAATTGTTGCCTTGCTTAGGGTGAATTGATTAAAAAACAAAATAATAACACAAAAAATGTGTGTGGGTGTTTATAATAAATCAATAAATGGACTTCTCATTGACAAACTCCAGAGTTGCATGTCAAATCACTCTTCAGGGTCAGAGGTTTGATAAATCTAACCCATATTAGTGATTTGCGATGAAACTCTGGAGTTTGTCAAAGAGATAGATCTATTGAACTGTTATTGATTTATTAAATATTATAGCTCTAGCTATCTATTGAGCGGTTTCTGGCAGAAGTATATATATATATATATATATATATATATATATATATGAAGAAATATAGTCTTAAAGTGTGCTATATTTATGGGATAAAGTGCTCAATATCAGAGATAGAGCGTGTGTAAATATAAAAGTGAACATAGAAGTCAACACTTAGAGGCGACAGTCTGTTTCATGCTAGATGCAATCATCGGGCCACCGATGCCCGATGATTGCATCTAGCATGAAACAGACTGTCGCCTCTAAGTGTTGACTTCTATGTTCACTTTCATATATATATATATATATATATATATATATATATTCTTAACGGCATATGAGGCTGGATAAGAAAAAAATGTAATTTAACCCCCCACCGATGCATTTACAATACACTTGCTTTTCTTCTCTTTCCCCATTTTCTTCTTCTTCTTCTCCCCCCCCACACACATTTCATTACACTCAGTGTTATGCATTTGTTTATTTATTTTTTTAAATAATAATGTAGTGTTCTTTAGTTTTTTTTTTAAAATACAAAAAAGTGTTCGGTGGTCATTTGATAAAAAAAATCACCTGAGTATACCGTAAGGTTGAAACCAAGGTAGCGGATTCAACTGACCTCCTGATTTTTAAAGTTAAAAGCGCTAGATGCTATTTTTACTCTTGTTTGTTTTTACATGTGTATTGAGCTCTTTTTAATACTACTGTTTCCTGGTCTGATTCAACTCTGACCATTAACCTTTTATGTATTATATATATATATATATATTATGAAATAGACTAAATCTGACAATTATTTTAATATATTTTCTGTTTATATGTTATTTTTATAGATACAAGTATTTAATGCTCTGTTTATAATAAACACTATTGTAGTTTAAAAATAATAATTTAACCTTGCTAACCAGACACTTCCTCTGTAGCATGTCAGCCTATATGACGGTAGGATACAGGTTTGATTCTTGTCAGAGGGGAGATATTTTCTATCAAATTTCTCAGACATTCACGCCGGTAAATGTTGTTAATACTGTTTATTATAAACAGAGCATTTACTTAAATATTTGTATCTATAAAAATAACATATAAACAGTATATATATATATATATATATATATATATATATATATATATATATAAGTTTTATTAAAGATGCCTGACGAGATACTGCGCTTAAGATTTTTATTCAATTTTTCTTTTGTTCTTGTATTCCCAAATACACAATATATATATATATATATATATATATATATATATATATATATACATATATATATATATATCTATATATATATATATATATATCCAAATGAGTAAAAGAAAAGAAAGCTATTGTGTAACAATTTCAACATGTTTTTGTTCTAATTTCTTATAACAAAAATATATGTATATATTTATATATACACGCACACACACACACACACACACACACACACACACACATATATATATATATATATATATATATATATATATATATAAGTGAATATTGAAGTTGACACTCAGAGATGACAGGAAGTTTCATACTGGACGAAATTGTCAGGCCTGACAATTGCGTCCAGCATGAAACAGCCTGTCGCCTCTGAGTGTTGACTTCAATGTTCACTTTTATATTTATATTTACATACCTCTATCTCTGATATTATCCCATAAATATAGCACACCTTAAAACTATATTTCATCATATATATATATATATATATATATATCCGAGAAGAGTTGCGAAAAGTTATCAGCCTTACCCACTGTCCAAAATCTAGCCAAATGACCAATTAGCAGAATTCTTGAAGAATCCCTTCTTGATCAGTCTGAGAAGATTTTTGTGCTGCATCATATGCAGATAATGGGCCAAAGTCGACAATCTTTTTTAACAAGTTTCACCAACATGTGTTAGAGTTGGTGTCTTCAGGTTGCAAATAAAGACAAAACTGTTGTGTATGGGAAATGCATTTTGTACATATTATACATATATTTTTCAAATATCTATTTTAAAGCTTTAATTAAAAACGTTATTGTACAGAACTCCAGGTGTTTATTGTTTCTTTTGTATATGCAGAATTTAGGCAAATTAAGGATGCTATTTATTTAATTTGCTGTTTTGTTAAAGTAAAATGAGAAAAATATTTAGAATGAAAAATGCATATAAATAAAACTCAATGTGTATGTTCGATGTCCATATTTCAAAAGAATTAAACATTTTTTAAGGTCAGCTAGAAATGTGACAGTTTACTTATCCTATACATCAACATAAACTGTTTCTTTTTTAAGAAAAGCAATTTTGATAAATCCTGAAAGATCTTCAGCCAAGAACTTTAGACAGTCACAGGAAGATTAAAACATGTAATCTTTGATCAGAAAATAGGAAATAAGACATAGACATTGAAAGTTAAGGGTCTCTTGTGACTTTATGTAGGGCTTATGGAAATTAAGGTTTGAAGGTGGGGCAAAATGGGATGGTAAAAATAGGAACGGAGTCAAAGAAAAGGAGATAGGTTCAGCTTTGAATGAAAAAGAGAAGAAAGAGGAGGTGAAGGATATGTGTAGGGAACCTAATAGAATTTTGTGGAGGGTTTGGAAAATGGAAGAAGGGTATATAAGAGGACGAAGAAAAAACATGAAGCAAGAATTCATGAAGAAAATAAAGAATAGGATAAAAATATTGAAGACAAATGATTTAAGTTTGGAATGAGAAAAGAATGAAAAGAAGATA
>OZ038480.1:19511453-19513953 GCA_964036315.1 Acanthosepion esculentum
AGAGCATTTATATATTTGTATATGATTGCTCGCTCGTACATCTACTTATATTTACCCATTTGGTTTATATATATATATATATATATATATATATATATATATATATATATATAATAATAATAATAATAATAATAATAATAATAATAATCAAGAAGCCCTCTTGTAACTGTAAAACCAATTGCCAAGTAGGAGGTATCTGTAATTTGAAAAATGTGGTATGCCAAGCTAACATTTTTCTGAAATAAAACATCAACAACAAAAACATACATAGCGATATCTGCTGGAAATTGGAAGAAGAGACTATACAGTCACCAACATTCCTTCTCCAATGCTTCTTTGAGACATCATACTGCTCTATCCAAGCATTACTGGAAGATTAAAGATAGTGGTTTCACTCCACTAATTAAATGGGAAATCATCTATTGATGTCAAACTCCCTACAACTTCTGGGAAAGATGCGATCTGTGTATACAAGAAAAAATTGCAATAATTAAATACACAAATGCTAACCAGTTGTTAAATCAATGGAACAAACTGATTTTCAAGTGTAGAAATAAAATCAAATTTAAAATCCCATAAAAACGTTTTTTTGTGGGGGATGCACACTTGAAATCTTGATTTTTTTATATGAGCAATAGCACATATGGGTGTACATGCATCTATATATGTATGTGTGTATGTATATGTGTGGATGTGTGTTGATATTGGCTATCACATAGTTTTGTGGTTTTTGTGTGTTTCTTCATATGTTGTATCTCTGACTGTCTTGCCGATGTATACAACATTTATAATTCTAAATTAACATCTTTTGTATTATTATCATCATACGTCATACATATCATACATCATCTTAGTCATTTTTTTAATTTTTATTGTTTATCTGTATTTAAAATCCCTTCATTTATGTTTGATATTGTTATCCTTATTGTATTTATTATTTGCATTATGGGCCCCTTTATTAGACTCATTTGGAATTGTGTTGATTTGTCCTGCCTAAAATATAACAGGCCATATTGATCAATTTGCTATATAACCCGATGTACAAAGTTCCAAACATTAAGGAAAAAATTCTTGGCAGTGTCTTTTAATTTTTTTAGGCTTACTACAACCCATTCATTACTTCCTTCTTCCCTTTCTTTTCCATACCTTCTCTCTATCTTACTTTTTAAAAGAACTTGACCATCCGTCACTTTTCTTCTTCCCTTCCTTCTCTCTTCTCTTCTATCTTGCTTTTCCCTTCTGCCTGTCAATCTAATATATGAGTCCAGGGTATTGTCTCCATTTACTAAGAGATTACAGTCTGGAGATATGAATATATAGATATTCACAAAATAAATTACAACCAAAATGAATCTTTAAGATTTTCTTTTATTATTATAATACTTTGTAGTTTATATTCAGCTCTCCCTGGATTAATATCCTCCTTGGAATTATCCCTGCCAGTCACAAATTAGTAATATTTATACATATATATTTATATATACAGTTGCGGCCAAAATGTTCAGAATGGCATTGTTTTCATCAGAAAAGGTAGGTATAAGTTTTATATATATATATATATATATATATATATATATATATATATATATATATATATAAATGACAATAGGAAAACACTATTAATTGCTGACGTGTTTTGTCCAATGTGGACTTTCTCAAAACAAAAAACGAAATGAATTTAATTAAACAAGGAAATTAATAAAAACAAAAGACAGAGTGTTCTTAGCAACTGGAATGTATGGAATGCTATTTTCATATTGTTAACTGAAAATAACGTCAGTTAATATCACATGTGGAGAATATTATCTGTGTTGGCGATATTATTGTGTACGTCTGTTTGTGAGAGCAGTAATTTTGTTAAGAAAGGTGAAATAGGGAAAAAGCCTGAATGTAGATTAATATTTGGGTAATGTTCTATGGCGGCACTCTCTAGAATTTTCCTTTTGAGTGAGTTATATTCTTTTTTTATAAGTATTGCATTATTAAAATCAAAATTATGGTTGAATCTATTCCTATGTATTACTAGTGCATTAGCTAAGTTGTTTATTGTAAGGTCTCTTTTGTGTTCATAGATGCGTTTTTTTTTTAGTTTCTACCTGTTTCTCCACTATATTGGGAGGAACAGTTTTGGCAATTTATTTTATAAATGCCTGCTTCAGAAATGTTATTGCTATTATTGTTTGAAGGTCTTAGTGTATCCATAATATATATATATATATATATATATATATATCAAAATTTCAGATAGAGTATATCTGTAAAAAGACAATATGAATAAAGACAGAAGGAAAACTTATCTTAGCCAACGCATTTCATCCTCTTCCAGACTTTGTCAAAACAAATGCAAGGATTTTATTTTGTCACAATAAATGGTAAATCCTTGTTATAATATAAAATCTTTGCCTTGATAAAGTTCGAAATAGGATGAAACGCATCAGCTAAGCCTTCCTTTAGTCTTTATTCATATATATATATATATATATATATATATATATATATA
>OZ038480.1:19516453-19533953 GCA_964036315.1 Acanthosepion esculentum
CGTTAGTTAGATCCATTGACAGGACCCAAAGAGTGTAAGTTCAGTACCCGGTTAAGGCAGTGGAGAACTTTCAGAGGGAAAATTAGCAGGAGATAACTGATAACTGACATCCATCAAACATACTGCAATGTATCTTTGAAGATCTTCAAAAAGCTATAAAAATACAAGGACCTTGAAATCAAAATCTCAGAAATGTGGCACATGGGAACATCAACAATCTCCGTTGTAGTTGGAGCCCTCAGATTGGTTGGAAAAGATTCCAGTAGACTCATTGGAGGGATTCCAGGTAGCCCATGCCTTAAAGAAATCCAAAAATTGTTCTCACACGTACAGCTCACGCTTTATAAAGAGCTTTATCTATGTAAAATATCTGTGTTGTTCTTTTTGTTTTAATTGGTCAATGAAACATGTCATTGTGAGATTTAAATGAAAATTGGGTTGTAGGAAAATATATTTCCACTCGAATCTGTTCTTTCTGACAGCTAACATGGAAACTGGAAAAACACTTTGCTCAGGACTCTGTTTCCTGCACACCTTAAACAACAGTATTATCACTCTTTCTCTGGAATAAGGGTATAAACTCCATTAGACACAAAGAACAATCCGCCGTGAAACAAAAATTCAGCTCTTTTTATCCTTCCTCGGTCTTGGGCAAGAAACCGAGATCTCTCACTTGTGTTAGCCTCATTCTTACCGATAGCAATGTGCTGTGTCACTTCAATATTGATTTGCTGAAGTTCACCTCACATGTCTATGATGTCTACAAGCACATATACAGACAATTCGCCTTCTCTTGCTTTGGTGGGGTATATCTCCACCATGGTCATGATGCCATTTCTGATCTTAGGTCTCTGGGTGGGATCTGGAAAGTAATGAGCACACACCAGAAATCAAAGGAAATAAAACCATAATAATAATAAGAAGAAGAAGAAGAAGAAGAAATCGCACACAAAAATGGTGCCTCCTTATTGATATGACAGTCCTTGCAGACTGCAATGTATCTTTGAAGATATTCAAAAAGTTGTCAAAATACAAGGACCTTGAAATCAAAATCTCAGAAATGTGGCACATGGGAACATCAACAATCCCCGTTGTAGTTGGAGCCCTCGGATTGGTTGGAAAAGATTCCAGTAGACTAATTGAAGGGATTCCCTGGAAGCCCATGCCTTAAAGAAATACAAAAAATAGTTTTCACAAGTACAGCCCACACCTTACGAAGGGCTTTGTCTATGTAAACTTTTTTTTTTGCAGTGGAAACCAAAAGACAGAGCCGTCACTTTATTTTAGAGGTGACTGTAGACACTCACTGTTGTAACTCTTTCCTGACCTCCTCTGAACGTAATAATAGCTGGCTACTCGTATTCGAGGATACCCATTTACTAGGGCGGCTAACCAATCCCTATTGCAGACACTTGCTCAGGCACATTTGTTCAACAACCACAGAGCCAACCTGTGATTTATACTGCAACTATGCTGAGCAGACCTTAGTTACAGTTTCAGGGAGAGAGCATGTTATCTAGCATGATCAACAATCTTAACAACACCAGCACACTCAAACCCTCAGTCACGATGACTTGTGACTTCATGCTAACACAGCTATCAATGGCTAAGTGAACTATTTAAAACTCATTTACTGAATATTGTTGATTGCTTACAATCATTTTTTTTCTGAATTATCTTTTATATTTTGTAACTTATCAGTAGATAATGCTAAAAATCCCTTTGTATTTATGCATGTAAAAGTAAAATTTTAACTAATAGGGATATTGCTTAAGAGTTTGAAATGAACACATTTTAATTAAATGTAATACCAATCGCCATCTTCTGTCTTCCTGAATTCTGTTCTTTTATTGTTCTTTCTCCTCACTTCTCCTCACTAAAGACTTTCCATTCTCTTTTACTCCTGGTTACTCCTTGCATCCTAATGGATTTATCACTTGGCTTGGGGCGAAATTATTTTTTTTTTAAAAGAAGTAGATGTTTTTATTTAATATTTAATTAATGCAATATTATTTCTAATTTGTTCTATAATTGAATTTTTATGCTTTGAATATTTTGTAGTTGTTTACTATAATATATCTCTAATATATTTATATTAAACTGGCTTTTGTGAAACAAAAAACAGAAAGGGATCAATAGTTTTGTTAATATTTCAACGTTTACTCACATCATTGCCAGATATGAATAATATATAAAGAAAACTATTTAAGGCTCTTTTAATGAATATTGATTACTTACATTCATACTTTCCTGAATTAGGTTTTTCTTTTACATTCTAAAACTGGACAGAGTTTACGAATTACAGTACTGTGCAAAAGTCTTGATGTTTTTCGTGCCAATCCTGGTCAGTATGGGCGCATGGCTGAGTGGATAGAACATTCGCTTTCTGACCATGAGACCTGGATTCAAATCTCACCATGAGCAATTTTCAGGAAGGAGACTTCTTGAGGCTATCAGTCTGGAGTGGGGACGATCCCAGCATGTGGCACCTTTGGAAAGTGCCTGAAAACCATACCATGGGTTGACCCAAGCCTTGTGAGTGAAATTAGGTAGATGGAACACTGGTGTCAGATACCTTCGAATATCACTCGTACTAATAGTACTTACTCAATTATACATGCTCAAACATTAATTTGTGTAATGATCCAAATAGAGAAATAGTTTAGTGAATAGAGAATAATGATCCGTATAGTAATAGAGGATAGAGTAGAAATAGCGATCTGAATAGTATAGTGGATAGACTAGAATATAGTGATAAATCTAGACATCATGCAATTTCCTATTTATATGCATTTCCTCTATGGTCATGAGCTACGACTACCATCTGAGGCCCGTTGGTACAGTGGGTATGGCGTTTGCCTCCTATTGTAACTATTCGGATTTCAATTCTCAGTAGTGGATACACACTGCTCATGAGTCCCAAATATAGGACGAAACAGCCATCCAGTGCTTTCTGCATTCTGTTGAGGTTTCTTCTAGACTTGATGAATTACTTAATTATGATTATTTCAAATCCTCCTAATTATTTCTATCACTTGTATATCCTTGCTTGAACTGGCTTCTAATGCTCTAGACTGAGTGGCTCGGCGATGGTAGTTGTAGCTCGTTGAGACACAGTCCTAAGGTTAAAGAGAAACTCGGGTGAGTTCCACCACGGAATATGTGATTGAGCAGCGCTATATTGAGTTTAATTCATTACCTCCTCGTCACTGAGGCCCGTTGGCATTTGCCTCCCATCGTAACTGTTCGGGTTTCAATTCTTGGTAGTGGATGCACACTGCTGATGAGTCCCAAATATAGGACAAAACAGCCGTCCAGTGCTTTCTGCATTCTGTTCAGGTTTCTTCTAGACTCGATAAATTACTTAATTATGATGATTTCAAATCCTTCTAATTATTTCTATCATATATATATATATATATATATATATATATATATATATATATTTTTGTCATCCACAGACAGACTGTTTCACTGTTTCATAGCTCATCAGTGTGGCTAGATGTCCGGTTGCCTTTAGCTAGGATCGAAACCCGACTGAATTGGCGTCAGTCGGAACTTCTACCACTAAGCCATTGGTGCACGGCAGAGATGAAGGTGAATTTTAGCGTGTTTATTTTTAGATTTAGATAAACACACAGTGACTGACAGTGACTCAATTCTGCCGAAGAGTCATGCTATATTAGCTTAAATAGTCACTGTTTACAAACTCACACCTCAAACCAGAGAGCTCAACTGTAATTAATTTTTCAGGAGCCAATATTTTTGTCATCCACAGACTGACTGTTTCGCTGTTTATATATATATATATAAGTTTGTGTGTGTATATATATGATGTTGGTTGCCACCTCATTGTTGAGTATCCTTTTATAGCCTAGTGGTGCTTTGAATAGATGTGACTCTTTAAACAAACAAACTTTTAAAAGCTATGGCACAAAGCAGACACAAGAAACATATAATTTTTATTTATACTTATTATATATTTATCACTGTATATATTATATTTATTATATATTTATCACTGTATATATTATATTTATTATATATTTATCACTGTATATATTATATTTATTATATATTTATCACTGTATATATTATATTTATTATATATTTATCACTGTATATATTATATTTATTATATATTTATCACTGTATATATTATATTTATTATATATTTATCACTGTATATATTATATTTATTATATATTTATCACTGTATATATTATATTTATTATATATTTATCACTGTATATATTATATTTATTATATATTTATCACTGTATATATTATATTTATTATATATTTATCACTGTATATATTATATTTATTATATATTTATCACTGTATATATTATATTTATTATATATTTATCACTGTATATATTATATTTATTATATATTTATCACTGTATATATTATATATTTATATATTTATCACTGTATGTTTTTTCATCCCACCAACCGGCTAGCAAACTTTTCCATAAAAGTGACATGAATTCTCATCACTTATTGTCATTTTGTAATTGGTTAGTACTCTTGTATGATGACTTCCCATATAATTTAATTTTCTGCTTTGTTCATACACACAAACAATTATCTCTATACATCTATGTCTATATCTACACACACCCACGTACACACACATATATATATACACACACACACACATATATATATATATAAATATAAAAGTGAACATAGAAGACAACACTTAGAGGTGACAGTCTGTTTCATGCTAGATGCAATCATCAGGCCATGAGTGCTGTTATTTTTCTTGGCTATTTATATATACAAGTCAGTGGTGCATTGTGGGTAGTCTATTTTGGCAGTTATTTTACTGGAAGCCATTTATTTGTTTATTTATTTAATTGGGTTAAATTATTTTGCTTGTTATTATCTATTTTTAATTTTTTTTTATTTTTATTGTTTATTTCTTATCTTATATATTTTTTTATTTTTATTAGTCAGTGTTTTTATTAACGTAGTAAAAATTTGTTTATATTGCTTATTTAATAGTTTTGTTTTGATTTGGGAAGATAAAGCTATTTATTCAATTTTGGGGTTGATTGTTGTAGTTTAATTTGTTTATTACTTTGTGTATTTATTTGGATTGATTATCTTTATTTGTTTTTTCTAACGGTTAGTTTATCGGGATCGGTTTGTTAGTTTATTTATTTGGATGAATTTAGATTAATTTATTTTACTTGTTTTTTATTATTTATTTATTATACTGTATATTTTTATTTACACTTTTCTGTTTTTGATTTTTAAGTAATGTAGTATTTATTTTTCTTTTATTGTTATATTAACATTCATCGCTATTTTTTTTGTCTGATTTTTGGTTGGATTTTTATAGTCTAACTAATATTTTGGTCATAATGGTTTGTTAATTTGTTTGTTATCTACTATATTTATTTGGGTTCATTGATTTTGTTTCTTACTTTTTATTCTATTTCGTCTATTCTAACAGGTATGATTTGGTAATTTGTTTGGGTTAATTTATTTTGCTTATTTTATTGTCATTTTGTTTATTTATTTATTTTTTATTTTTATTGTATTTTATTTTTTCCATTTCCAATTTTTAAGTAACATTTTAAAAATTTGATGTCATGTCTGCATTTTGAGATGAGCTCGAATCTTTTATTTAATAATTTATTTTGGTCTGGGAAGGTAATGATAGCTATTTTTTCCTCCAAGCAAAGATTGCAAGTTTTTGATTGGTTGTTGCAGGCTGATGATCTTTTCCTTATTTTCCAAGATAGTTTTGGTGTGATGTGCATTTTGTTTTTTAATTTCCCAGATATACTTAGAAAGCATTGTGCTGTTCGCATATTTACTATTTGAGAAATATATATATTACTTAAATGTAATTTTTGTGGATACCCATATTTGAGGAGATGTTGCATTTATTTATTAAGCAGTAAATTTAATTATTTTCAGCAAACTGAATATGTGAGAAAATTTATTAAAGAAAAAATTGTGCTCTCTGAAGGGTATGAACCAATGTCCCCCTTGGCAGGAGAAACCATCATTAGATCCAATGTGATTTAGATAGCCATGGAGTGCATCATCAATCAAGTAAAGTTGAATAGTGCCTTATAAATGCAAATCTGTCTCAGAGCACATATTTTTCAGCAATAAGATTTTCACAAATATTCAGACCAGTGGTCAAAAATAAATAAATATAGTTTGTCAAATATGGGTATCCACTAAAAATAACTTTTAAGTGTTGAATTAATAAATATCTTTATATATATATATATATATATATATATATATATAAAGTTAGCACTGTACTGTCAGAAAGAATGGATTATTTACATAGCGATCACAACTTATACTCAGGATCAGGGCATCTGTGTGTCTTGCTTATGATCAAAATGACACTCCCTGACCCTTTAAATAGTACCAGAATGTAGTACCTGTTTTTCTCTTTTGCAGAGTTCCCATACTACAGTGCAGGTTATTGGTGCCATATTTCTGCTTTTAGGCAGTTTACAGTCTGTGCTGAGATGATCCTAGTCCTGGGATTCCACATCTTTGGCTGCCTCTCCCTAAATTACATTACGTGGGTTAGTGGGTTAGAGGATCTTGATTTCACTGGTCGTGACGGCTGAGTAATTTTTGTTCTTGGTGCAAGATGGGCACCCCACATGAAACCAGCTATCTGTGACATCCTAACGCCTTTGATGAATATGTAAATAATGACCAGTGTATAGTTTTACACACAAATTCATGTTTGTGTTCTTGTTTTGTTCAAGTGCTTGTGACCATTTCAGTCATTTTCAAGAACCAAGTAGTTTGTGGTAGGCCGAATTACTTCATCTACATCCTAGTATTTGGAAAGCTGAAATTTTGAAATAGTCTATGGTGATGTCACGTGTAATGGTTATTGGGAGCAAGGTTTCACCAAAAACGATGAATTTATATATATATATATATATTGTGTGTGTATTTAGGCAGCATTTTTTCCTTCATACATGTTTCATTAAATAATATAGATAAGTGTTGTCTATATATTTTATGTAAGTTCTTTTCATATAGTCTGATAAGCTTAATAACATTATCATTAAACAATGAAAGAAAATCACAATATTGATACATATTTTTTTTTTTTTTCACACCACAAACTCGCTTTCACGACGCCTAACCTGAACAAAATAAACTATGAAATCTCCAAAAATATCCTTAAATGCCTATAATTAGTAACAGAAGTCATTGGTTCATACCAACGGCTTTCCATACTCAATACTCATCGGATTCACTCTCGCGTGGTCATGTGTGACGTCATGAGCTGTGGTGCGATTTTCGCTTCCAGCGTCTTATATGCACGTGTTTATCGTTGCTTGGAAATCATCCATGTAAACAAACAAGACTATCATCAATTTCTTGTTCGTGTATTGCTTAAATATATTGTGTAATTGTCATCTTTGATAATGGCTTATGTAAGCCGAAAGCTTAGATTGGATTAAAAAAATATGTATCAATATTGTGATTTTCTTTCATTGTTTAATGATAATGTTATTAAGCTTATCAGACTATATGAAAAGAACTTACATAAAATATATAGACAACACTTATCTATATTATTTAATGAAACATGTATGAATATATATATATATATATACATATATATATATATATATATATATATATATATATGTATTTGTATATTAAATATATCTTATACACTTCAAGATACCATCTCCTGTGGTGAATGATATTTTATTTAATGTGTTCTGTTTATTTTGTATAATAATAGGTTCTAATCTGTCTATATTTCTGAGATGAGGTATTATGTACACTATTTACATTATTCAGAATATTGTCCTCATCTTTGCTGCCATATTTATTACAACATTTCGGCCATTGTACGCTTTGGCCTTCTTCAGGTGGTTGGAATGTCTAACTGAACCCTTTATTTTGCTCACTGGGGTAGACAGTTCTAGTTCCATGTGATATGTTTAATGGATGTCAGTTATCAGTTATCTCCTGTTAATTCCCCTCTCCAAGTTCTCTCCTGCCTTAACCGCATATTGAACTCACACTCTTTGGGTCCTGACACTGGATCTAACTAATGCCTTTATCCACTCTGCCATGTGTTTTAAGGTTCTAATATTTTTAGTCTTTCCTTATTTGCCTTATGTTGATAGATGTATTTTGCTTGTTTGTGGTGTGTTGGTCAATATATGTATGAATTGCCTTGGATTTCAACAGGTGACAGGGTAACCTACAAGAGAATGTAGTGCATGCATGCCCAATGTAAGAATTTAAGAATTATTTTATTAGGAACTAAGCAACATAAAACAAATTCTAATCAACAATAACTTCCCTCACTACATTGTCTATAAACAAATAAATTTAACCATAACTAAATTTAAAAAAATAACATGAAACATCACCCTGATGCAAACAAAAATAAATACAGCATATATTATTCTATCATAACCAGATGCCCTCTAAATTATAAACAGGATGAAAATGCATTTAAAAATATATTTCAATACATATTACTCAATGATCCTAACAAACACCTTAGATTTTTTTAACATTCTTGTATTTTTGCTATTAATGTAAAAGCTCTCCTAAAATTCACTGCCCACTACCTAACTGTGCTTAGATCCACTGTTTAGTCTCCATAAACTTTTTGCAAGTCTTTGATGAATATCAACGAGTGCAACAAGTTTTTTTTTTTCTGTATGGATGAATTCAGTAACACACCTCTGTATACTCTTTAGTATAAAGCATTATGGGTTATTAATAAGAATGTTTAACCTCTACTGTCATATCACCAATATCCAACTCTCAAGTTATGAGACAATAGATTAAAACATAAGATATTACTTGAGTGTTTGTATATGCGTTTTTACCAAATTTTTTCCCTCATCGAAGTCTCAAGAGCCACTCAAAGTAAAGGGTTACTGAATGAGGAATTTGTATGAATATAAGAGGAGGAGGTAAAAATTCAGATATTGTGGATATATAAGAAAGATAATGTCTAACTCTAGACTTGAAGATGTAACGGTTATGATAATCGGGAAGCATCCTCTTGGGACTCAGTTCTAGGAAATAGTGTTTCTTAGGTAAAATCTGTCTGAATAGAACTTCTTTTTTACTAATAGAACACAATGGAATGGAGATGATTTGTCCCAGTCAACGGGTTTTAGCTGTGATGGTCTGAATTGGTGGAATTAAGTGTACTTTCACGAATGTCATGGCCAAATCTGAAGCAGTAAAGTTTGAATAAGTAGCTAGTAAAGTAACTTTTACCATTGGCAACTAGTAGCAAAAATTGGTTTAATGAATATTTTATGTCTGGATATGATATAAATGTAAGTGGCACTCACCCAACTCTTCCCCATCCCCACCCCTCAGTTTTAACTAACATCATGAACACCTTTTTCCCTGACTGCAACTTCGGTATCTTAATGCACCCACCTATAGTTCTTTTCCGTGCATCTGTCATTGCCACATCATCCACTACAGCCAGATGCCAATATCTTTCACACCCATACATACATCAATTTTTCTCTCTCCTTTCTCATGCAAGTCCAGTTTTCCCTTCCCTTTCCACTTATTCTGCCAAATTTGCTGTAGCCAGAGTTATCAGAATGAACATTGCACTGGTGCTGGGCTGGTCGTACAGGTTTAAGTCTCCTTGTCTCAACAGGAGTTCTTGTAATTAACTGTGGGAACTCAGTAGGACAGTCCTTCATTAGGAGGTTTTAATAATAACATGTCTTCTTCCTCAACAGAGAGATAATTCCTGTTTTCCATTTCTCTTTCTTTATATCCTTTTCTCTTTCTTTCAAACACATATTTTTGGGTTTTTTCTTTGGGAAATTCTTTCTTTTCCTGCATCATGTATTTTTAGGTTTTTTTTTTACATTTCTTCTGATTTTCATTTTCAAGTAACTCTTGCCTTTCTACTTCTTTCTTTCTCATTTAAATCTTTTTTGGAATTCTTGTTTCTCTTACTTTTCATTAAAGATTTTCTGCTTTAGTTTAAGTAATGTTCTCTGATTTTCAATTTCAATTTTCAAATCTTCTCACTACAGATGTACGTATATCAATAATCCATATGTAGTGAAATAATATTATTATTATAGTTATCAGCCCTTATTAAGGGATTATTCTCCTTCATAGAAGAGTTCTAAAATCGCCATCTTTGTTTACACTTTGTGTGTCTTTTTGAGTTGAATAAAACCTTAATCGCTTAAAGGTGTTTTCTTCAGTCTTGTCATTCGCCACACCATATTCTAATGATTTGTTATTTATTTTATACAACAAATATTTATTTTTCAATATATTCTGCTTTTTTTGTCAATGCAGTTAACCCAGTACTTCTCCAATAATCACAGAGACTGAACATTATACAACAAGTATTTCAGAACAATAATTATGAATTAATGGCTATGAATTCATAGCCTGAATATCAGGGTATGAATTCATGGCTTCATGCTCATACAGTTCATGGAACCACCATAGACTCTTATTTTGTTCATTACTATTACTAACTCCTCCATCATGTGTTGTTCTTCTATGTTCCATATTCCTTCAGGATGTAGGCAATCATTGGCCTCCACAACATTTTGTCCTTTCAACTTTCTCAACCATTTACACAAGCTCATTAGGTAGTTTATTCACTTCTTACTTCTGTCTTTCTTACTTTCAGTATGTCCTGTGAGTGTTTAATTCTCTAAGTTTTCTTTTGTCATTATGAGTCCTGGAAATTCCAATTGTCTCTTCCTGATTTTGACTGTGGTAAATGTAGAAAAACAAAATGCCATGAATTACTTTGAAGTAAGTATAAGCAAATAAATAATAACAGTCAAATTTGATCTTTGTATATTCAGTGGTTTGGAACTGTGCTGATATCTTAGAAGTTGATCTTTAACTTGATAAGATCTTTCCTCAGTTTTTTTTTACTCCATTTTTTTTGGTTGTCTTTTATGACCATTTTTTTGTATTTGTTTTTTTTTATACATCATCTTGATTATCTTATTTCTTCTCACACTTTTGTTTTCCTTTACCCCTTCAACTGCCTTTCTTCTTTACTTTCTTCTTCTGCTTCTTCTTCTTTTTCATGTTCTCTTTCATCCTTCTTAATTTTTCTCTCTCTTCTTCTTTTTCTTCTTTTGCAATTTTTCTTCTTCACTTTATCTTCCCTTCTTCCTCTTTACTTTCTTCTTCTGGTTCTTCTTATTATTCTTTGCTTTCTCTTCCCTTCATCTTTTTCTTTTACTTTCACCTACTTCTTCTTTACTTTCACCTTCTTCTTTACTTTCACCTTCTTCTTTACTTTCACTTTCACCTTCTTCTTCTTTACTTTCACTTTCACCTTCTTCTTTACTTTCACTTTCACCTTCTTCTTTACTTTCACTTTCTTCTTCTTCTTTACTTTCACTTTCTTCTTCTTCTTCTTTACTTTCACTTTCTTCTTCTTCTTCTTCTTCACTCTCATGAAATATTATGTTGCCAGAGAAGATGACTACAGGATTAGATTTGAATGACTGCAGCTTAAAGGTTGCTGTAGCTTAATTGGTAAGACGGCTACTACATTCAAGAAAAAATGAATATAAGTTTGAGTAATACCATATGTTTATTCCAAACTTATAATAATGGCAACAAATGACAATGTGAAAGTTGCAATAAAATGTAAATAAAATCAGATGAAAGGAAGCGTAATTGATATGTTAATACGAGTAGAATTTTTGATGGTTTTATATAAAACTCAATGAAATGTTTATTTGATTCTTTTAATTGTCATTATTATTTCTGCAAGAAAGATTATCATGAATCATTATTTTTAACTGCAATGTATTGTTTTTTATTTTTTTTAATTTTCATTTTCTTGTTAAGAACAGAAGAACACTATAAGTTAATTGAGTAAATAATTCTATTTGAAATATGATTTGACAGAAGAAAGGAATCATAAATGAATTGTAGACATTAAATAATTCTGTTCAGCAAAAATAAATAATTCTATTTTAAAATATAATTTGACAGAAAGAAGTAGCAGTAAATAAATTGTAGAAAATAAATAATTCTATTTAGTAAAAATGAATAATTCCATTTAAAGTATAATTTGACAGAAGGAAGGAATTATAAATGAATTGTAGACATTAAATAATTCTATTTAGTACAAATAAATAAATCTATTTAAAATATAATTTGAAAGAAGAAATGAGTAATGAATGATTGGAGAAAATAAATAATTCTATTCAGTAAAAATAAATAATTGTTTGAAAACAAAATTTGAAAGAAGGAAGTAGTAATAAATAAATTGTAGAAAATAAATAATTCTATTTAGTAAAAATGAATAATTCTATTTAAAATTTAATTTGACAGAAGGAAGGAATCATGAATAAATTGTAGAAAAAAGGAGGTAAAGAAATAAACTAGGCTAGTGAAAGTGGAAGAAATCAAATAAAAATCTTCCTAAAAAGAAATCTTCCTCTTACTTATTCTCTTATTTAATTTTCCTATTTTCCTTTCTTATTTTGTCTTTCTTTGCTTTTCATGTGATTCTCACATATGTCTTCTTTGCTTCTCACTCAATTGAATTATTTCCTTTCATTTCAAATTTGTTTTCCTCTCTCCTTTTGCAGTTTTTCCTGATCCTCTTCATTATAAAGCATCCTCTCCTCTTTCTCTATGTTTCTTTCTCTATTTCCTTTGAGCTTACCCACTTTTTATATTCCTTTTTATTTCCCATTCTTTCCTTTTCAAGTTCCCCTTTCTGCCTATCTCTACCTCACACTTTATTTTCTCTCACTTCCAGTCCCTATCAGCCAATCTGACATTTTATCTCAAGAGAGAAAACAAGAAAGAAAACGCGAACGACAAAAAGGATAAAAAATGAGAAGGGATGGAAAGAAATGAAAATTCTAAACATGAAGAAACAAAAATAAAAATCGATTAAAAAATATTGAAGGAATGGAGAAATTTTCATAGAAAAAATTTTTTCAAAAAAATATCCTTATATTGGACAATCCCAGAAGTGCAAAATGAAAGACCTTGAACTCATCTTTTTACCTTTGCATTATTTTGGCAAATTGTAATCTTGTCTTCTATTTATTTGTCCACTTTGAGTAGAATCAGAACAAACCCCCAAAATCACCTTCATATAGAGTTTGGTGACAAACAGATTTCTACCCTATCAAGAAATATTCTTTATTTTTATTGACTTCTCAGGACAATTTGGCCTTTTTTTTCATTACTTCTTCCAAGCAATCACTTTTTAATATTGAACTAGTCATTGCTTAAATGAAAACTGTTCTGAATTGAAGAATATGACAAGTATCAAATCAAGAAAACCATAGTCTATTGCTTTGTTCCTTCCATAGATCCGCTATCTGTGAGGTCAACTACCTCCAACACTCATTAAGTTTGTTCAGACAAATAGCAGGGTCTATGCTGAAAATCGCTTTTCTATTTGGCAATCAATGATAAGAAGAAGAAGTACTGAAATGGTCAAAGAGGAAAAGAATGAAAACTGATGAGTTAACAGAAAATAATTTAATATGAGATGTAATGTTGAACAGGCTGAATAAAAAAATGTCTGCAAATTCATAGACTTCAACTTCTGCTCTATACCAGGCTATTTCAGAATTCAACACTGATGAATCAAGTCAATATAGATGCTTGAGTTGAGGAAATAATGATTCATTTGACTCAGAATATTGCTTAATTCTGTGATCAGTTGAATTCACAAAGACTAGAATATAAATGGGATCTTAATAATGTTATAAACAATTATTATCTCATATTGAACTGCAAGCATTGTTTTTGGCCATTATAGGTTCCATAGAGTAATAGCAACACAACATCATACACTATGAATTGCAGAATCCTAAACCAATATAACATTAGGGGTGATGCCTACAACTATAAGACTTTTTGCCTTACTAGTATATTTATACTTATTAAGTATTATTTATATTCATTAAGTATATTTATACTCATTAAGTATTATTTATACTCATTAAAGTTATTTATACTCATTAAGATTATATTTACACTCATTAAGTATTATTTATATTCATAAGTATATTTATACTCATTTATTATATCTATACTCATTAAGTATATTTATACTCATTAAGTATTATTTATACTCATTAAAATTATATTTATACTCATTAAGATTATATTTACACTCATTAAGTATTATTTATACTCATTAAGTATATTTATACTCAGTAAGTATTATTTTTAATCATTAAAATTATTTATACTCATTAAGATTATATTTATACTCATTAAGATTATATTTATACTTATTAAGTATTATTTATATTCATTAAGTATATTTATACTCATTATGTATTATTTATACTCATTTATTATATTTATACACATTAAGTATATTTATGCTCATTAAGTATTATTTATACTCATTAAAATTATATTTATACTCATTAAGATTATAGTTACACTCATTAAGTATTATTTATACTCATTAAGTATATTTATACTCTGTAAGTATTATTTATACTCATTAAGTATTATTTACAGTTATTGGTATTATAAAATCGTGAACCAGTTTAAAAGCAAACTATTTATGTTGGTATATGTGGTAATAAATAAGCACATTACACTTCCCCTCTTACTTATAACAATCAATTATTATAAAATAAAATGTTTTCACCGCTAAAGCTGAATTAGTCAAATAAAGATTCTACTTCTTTTTATGTGCCATGTTCTTTCCGGACGTAGGCAATCATGGCTCTCCACCTCTCTCTATCCCTTGCAGCTCTCAGCAAGTTCCTTCCTTCTGCTTCCTCCCTCAGACCATGTTCTGTCATCCACTTGATTAAGCCCGCTAGGTATGTCACACATTGTTTTCCCTTGTCTCTCTTTCCCTCTATTCGACCCGTGAGTATCAGATTCTCTAGGCCCTACTTTCTCATTATGTGTCCCAGAAACTTCAGCTGCCTCTTTCAGATATTAACTATATGCTTCCTCCTTGTTTGCATCCTCTAAGACCTCATTATTGCCCACACACTCGGTCCATGATATCCTTAGCATCCTTCTGTAGAAGCACATCTCTGTCGCCTTGAGTCTCTTCTTCATCTTTGAAGAAATCGTCCAACATTTGCTGCTGTAAAGAAGGGCATCATCCTGTTTCGCAATACTCTGCCCAGCTTTTGGAATGTGTCCTTGGCCATCCCAATATGTCTACAGATCTCAGTGCCGCACATACCGTCCTCTGTCAAGCCGCATTCCAGATATTTAAACTTTTGCATCTGCTTGATTCTAGTGTTTTCGATCTGCAAATCGCATTTTGGGCTCTTCCTCTTACTGATGACCATGCATTCTTCTTCTTGTAGTATATACTTAGTCCTTTCTTCTCACTCTCTGTTGTTATTATATTACAGTTTATTTGACTAATAATTCTCTTTCATAATGATGGAATGTATACACTGCCCAGACAAACTAACTACAGATCAGAATTTTCTGAACACTGAAAGAGAGTACTGTCATTGGTGAAAAACCTTTGAAAACTTCTTGGAGGAATGCTGTGATGGAACACCCAACAGGTTACGTTGCCTAAAAAAGTATATGTCAGCTAGCATATACAAAATATTCTCAAAGAATTCTGGTCGAACTGTATATCAGAAAGAAAAACAAAGTAGTCACTTGTGATCTACTTGCTACAAAATGCCAGCAGTCTTCAGAAACAAATTACTTTGGGAACTATAGACAAATTTAACAAAGATTGCACCTTACTACAGACTGAGAATTGAAGTATGCAAAAGCATATCAAGTCGAAGCACCTAAACTCAGAATCTGAAGGAGAAACACAAGGAAAACCTGATAAATTTGAGCCATCCCGATGATCCCAAAGAACTTGCAAGATGCCTGGTCATTTAAAGGATTTTATTCTTTATGAATAAAATAAATACTGGGGGAGAATGTGGCAATAAAATAAGCATGTCCCATATTTCATCTCATTTATAACCATCCATTATTATAAAATAAAATGCAGACTTAATCAAATAAAGCTTCTATGTATTGCTATTATATTACAGTACAGTTTGATTTAAAATTAACACTCCTGGTATAAGATTAAGAGTGAGGCTATTAACAACAGTATTTACCTGGTTACCTTACTTATATATTTATTCTCATTTACTGTCAACAACATATTTATTAAACATGAAGGTGATTATGATTTTGTTTTAGCTTAAAGCTCAACTTTGTTCTGACAGGAACCTCAACATCCATGTTATAAAAAATATATAAAATCTCCCAAAATATCAGAAAAATCTCCCAAATGTACAGATAGTTTTTGCAGGGATTGAACTTGTCATCTCGTTCTTTATATATAAATCCGTCTACCCAATATTTTTCAAAATGCAAAAATCTGTATATTTGCTGCAGTTAGCAGAACATTTTTGCTGAGCTATTCTTCAATGAAAGAAAATTTCTTAGCTCCAGAAAACAACAGGTAGGTGAATTCGTTGATTAATTTATCTGACAGATTGATCTATTTTCACTGCATCATGGATGCCAAATGTCAAGGTGATTTCAAATGGCAACAACAGGTAAGAAACACTACAACAACTACTAGGCCAAACAAAGTAAACCACACCATGTTAAAATCCATGCAAGCTCAAACTCATGCAGTTGATAGACAAGCCAATATATACAGCTTTCTTCTACTTCCTTGCATGTTAATGATTCAGTGAGATGGCCAATATTGAAATGAAACTTTCTCTCATGCAATAGTATTTATAAAGACAGTGATTTTTGTCAATGTCAGTCAATCATTTTCTTGTGTTAAAGGTAACAAACAGTGACGATAATAAAACAGTGAATAACTAAGAAACTTCATTTTGTAAGTTTAGACAAAGAGGAAATGAAATTTGAAAAGTTTGAAAAATTATATATTAATGCCAAGAAAAAATTAGCATAAAAAATGTTTTTTTTAAAGATTTTCATAATTTACGGGATCTCTTCAGTTTTGTTTTGAGGCTGAAAGATAAAATATACTTTAAATGGTTAGATGTAACCATAAGTTCTACTCTAACAGTTTCTTCTCTACTTTTCTGGCATCTTGATTATTTGCCAACAGTGATCTCCGAAAATTTAAATGTAATGGCAATAGTTATCTTCTGTCTTTTAATACTTGTTCTTTTATTGTTCTCTCTCTCCTTTATCCATAACCTGACAACTCAAGCAACATGTCTGAAATTATAAGATAGCCAAAATAAAGATAAATTCAAATAACATTCAAAATCAGTTTTAAAAACACTTTCTTTGTAGAAATGTCCATTGTAACAATGTGTTTTTTGCAAAGCTAACATTTCTCCTCTGTACCAACAATAAACATTTATAAGCAGAAAGTAGTATTTGACTTTAATATTTTTACTAATGAATTGTCCATAAGAAAAGACTCTTACTTGAATGTCACATTGTTTTTACCAGAGATCACTACGCTGACCTGGTATCTCTTAACCATGAGAGATAAGGATTAAAAAACGTCTCTTACT
>OZ038480.1:19541453-19658953 GCA_964036315.1 Acanthosepion esculentum
TAAAAAGAAAAGTCTAACTCTGGTAATGCGAGCTAATCTTGCCAGAAGAAGATATAAACAGAATTTAGGCAACAGGATTTTTCTCCTCTTTTCTTGGAAGACTATTTTCTGGTTGATTTTATTAATTGCTTTTTATTTATTTCTCCTCCCCACAAAATGTCACAGACAAGATGACTCTGTTCTTAAATATTCTATGATTAGTCTTACGTTGTGACTTGTGCATTTATAGATGGAAGTGTTTTTATGGATTGTCAGGTAATTGGCCATGAAAAGGTATTTTTGACAAATGCAAAATTTTATAATTTTAAAAAATTTATTATGTACATACATACATACATATCAATATATATATATATATATATATATATATATATATATATATATATGCATGTATATATATGTATGTATGCATGTATATATATATATATACATATTTTAGTATTATACAGATATATATATATTTACATATATATATATATATATATATATATATATATATATATATATATATATATATATATATATATACTTATTTGTATTGATGTGAATTTGTGACCATGAGTTTCACACCCTTGCGATCATCAAACAAACTGATTTATTTTAAAAAATAAATCAGTTTGTCTGATGATCGCAGGGGCATGAAACCCAGGGTCACAAACTCACATCAATACAATTAAGTATGTTAGTTCTATCACTGATATTGAGCATTTTCCAATAAGTACTGTGTATATATAATACATAAATAATATATATATGTATATATATATATATATATGAAGAAATATAGTCTTAAGATGTGCTATATTTATGGGATAAAGTGCTCAATATCAGAGATAGAGCGTGTGTAAATATAAAAGTGATCATAAAAGTCAACACTTAGAGTGACAGTCTGTTTCATGCTAAATGTAATCGTCAGGCCACGAGTGTATTTTTCTTGGCTATTTATATATATGGGTCAGTGGTGCATTGTGGGTAGTCTATTTTGGCGGTTATTTACCGGAAGTCGTGTATTTGTTTATTTATTTATTTGGGTTAAATTATTTTGCTTGTTTTTATTTATTTATATTTTTATTTTTTTTGTTTTATTTCTTATATATTTATTTATTTTTTTATTTTATTTTGATCAGTGTTTTTATATATATATAAATATATATATATGTATATGTACACACATACATATTATACACACACATATAACACACATGCACATATATATATATATGGACAAACCTAGGTATTAACAAATGCAAGGAAGTTAACATTCTCATGCAACAACTTTTAACTATCAGTTTTAAAAGTATTTATATAAACATTGGTGAATTTTCTTATTGATAAATTGTCAGATTTAATAGGTGAAAGTCTATTGAAAATATTTATGATTTTGTAAATTTAGAAAATACATATATCTGCACATAGAGAGATACACTCTTTTGCTATTAAGAAATTGTAAGTTTTTTGTTTTATTCACTTTACCACAAGCAAGGCAATAAAGTCACTAAGATGAATTGTTACTGAGTGTTAAAGAATATGAGAAAAATAAAACACTATTAAGGAGAGAAAGGAATAAAATAACAAGAATTAAGAAAACAGAAGATAACAATTGACATTGCATTTAAATTTTTGAAGACCAAAGTTGACCGGAAAGCAAGAAGCTGGAAGAAAGTTCCACAAAAAGGATGCATGAGAGAAGAAACTGTTAGCATAGAACTGACGGTTACATCTAGCCTTTTCAACTGTAAAATGATGAAACCTTGCCACCAATCTAGTACTGCACTTAAATTCATAAAGTCTATGCACCATAGTGAAAAGAAGAATTAGCATGAAATTATTTAAAGGAAAGTCACGGGAAAGCTACATTATGGTGGTAGGAAAGTGACTGACACCGAGACGCCAATAAGTGAATCTTATGCGAGAGAAGAAACTGTTAGCATAGAACTGACGGTTACATCTAGCCTTTTCAACTGTAAAATGATGAAACCTTGCCACCAATCTAGTACTGCACTTAAATTCATAAAGTCTATGCACCATAGTGAAAAGAAGAATTAGCATGAAATTATTTAAAGGAAAGTCACGGGAAAGCTACATTATGGTGGTAGGAAAGTGACTGACACCGAGACGCCAATAAGTGAATCTTATGCGAGAGAAGAAACTGTTAGCATAGAACTGACGGTTACATCTAGCCTTTTCAACTGTAAAATGATGAAACCTTGCCACCAATCTAGTACTGCACTTAAATTCATAAAGTCTATGCACCATAGTGAAAAGAAGAATTAGCATGAAATTATTTAAAGGAAAGTCACGGGAAAGCTACATTATGGTGGTAGGAAAGTGACTGACACCGAGACGCCAATAAGTGAATCTTATGCGAGAGAAGAAACTGTTAGCATAGAACTGACGGTTACATCTAGCCTTTTCAACTGTAAAATGATGAGACCTTGCCACCAATCTAGTACTGCACTTAAATTCATAAAGTCTATGCACCATAGTGAAAAGAAGAATTAGCATGAAATTATTTAAAGGAAAGTCACGGGAAAGCTACATTATGGTGGTAGGAAAGTGACTGACACCGAGACGCCAATAAGTGAATCTTATGCGAGAGAAGAAACTGTTAGCATAGAACTTGCTGTCACATATAGCCATTTCAACTGGAAGATAATGAGACATTGCAATCAATCTAGTCATACACTTAAAATCATAAAGTCTATGTACCAAACAGGATGGCACTTAACATGTATACTTAGCATGTAGTTCTCTTATCTTTTCCCATCATTCTGTTTCAATGTTAGTTCAACCAACTGGCTTTACTATCTAAGGTCATTTGAGTGGAATATTATTTTTCTCCCACTCATCCTTCCTGCTTGTTTATTCAAAATAATATATACATTATTATTATATATTGTTATTATATATATATATGTGTGTGTGATATATATATATATATATATATATATTATATATATATATATATATATATATATATATATATATATATATATATATATATATAGATGTCAAACAAATACATATAAACACACACATATGTATGTATATATATATATATATATATATATATATATATATATATGCATGTGTGTGTGTTTACATGTGTCTGTTTGACATTCTTTCACAGTAATTTATATTGACCTAATTGATTTATTTACTTGTTTAGTAGCTATTGTTTTTATTGGTTTTTCTTTCTTCAAGTATCAAGTGTACATTTTTTCATGTTTCTTTCCAAACAGTTGAAGTAGCTAAAAACAAAATATTGATTTCATTGATTCTGTTCTCTTTTGAAATCAACAGCAAAGTTTCTTTTAATAGGATTTATTTGTGCCAATGAAACAAATTCCATTCATCATCATGGATTTTATAATATCAAGATGAAACAGAAGATAGAAGTAGTGTCCAACATTTAAGACAGAATCTAGTCTACATAATAAAACAAAAACAAACAAACACTTTGATAATACTAGCAAATCCATCATTAAATGTTTTAATTTTTGAGATGAGGAATTATCATTATTATTATATGCTTCTTTGCTTATTATGCTTATTTGCTTGGTTAAGTGGTTAGAACAACAGCATTCTAATCATGAGGCCTGTGTTCAAACCTCAAGATGGTTGATTTGTTAGGGTAGTAACTTCTTGATGCTCTCAACCTGGGGAGATTATCTCAGCATGTGGTACCATTAGGAACTACTTAAAATCCGTGGCACAGGGTTAATCCAAACCTTGTGAGTGAAATAAAGTTGACAAAACTGTTTAGAATTCATCGATGGTTATATTAGCACAAAGTCAGAAGTCATGATGGATTGAGTTTACTGAGCTTTTGTTCAAACTGGTTTTTTATGCCAGATTATGCACTCTCTCCCAGAAACTGTAACTAAGGTCTGCACAGATAAGGATAAACCACAGATTGTCTCTGTAAGTGTTGAAGAATGCACAACAATGATTAGCTAGTCTCCCTAATAAACACCATAGTCTCCTGAGACTGATGGCTGCTTCCTTTAATTTGCATTAAACAGTATTCGCATCATAGATGTTATTGTTTCAGTTTCTCTGCCAGTCTCCTTCAGGGTTCGCCAGTCGTTGATGTCCATCTAAGAATTCTGAACCGAATCCTTTATTCATTCTATGATACACATGCAAAACGTGTATAACGATATCCATCATTATAAAAAAAATGTTAAAAGTGGATAGGTAGACATAAAATCCAAAATAAAGTTGGTTATAATTTCAAAATCTGCCAAATCAAAAATTACTTGTCCAATTTTTTTTATATTTGGTCATCTGAATGATCATGGTTTTATTTTTTGTTATATGGTCATTGTTTTCTTCTTTTTTCTTCCCTTATTTTTTTTCTTTTTGTTTTTCTTTACTTATTCCTTCTGAGGCTTACGGCCATATCACATTGAAACACCAAAATGATCAAAAAAGTTAAGCAACAATGACCATGGTCAGTTCCTAGATGGATGACTGCTTGGAAAGACAAGGTGTTGTAAGCTTTGATGTGCAGGTGGTATAATAGATAATGGCTCGAAATTTTTAATCAGTGATCTGAGTTCCAATTCCAGTTGGGTTTGTTATATTCACTTATGTGCAAATACCCATTAGAAAGATATGACTCCACCTCTTCTCCCTCCAGCTAATATATGCTTCAGTGACCATTTACTACAGAAGAGACAAGAGACTTTTATATGAGTGGGTTAGTTTTTATAGGAAGGATTAAATCATGTTGTAAGGATAAATTCATATGGTAAACATTGAATCATGTGGCAAGCAATAAACCATGTGGTAACCATTGAATCATGTAGTAAACATTGGTGGGAAAATTAAATAAAAACAATAAAGAAAAATAATAATAAGAGCAAAAAAAGAAATTCATTTTTCCCATGATGCAAGTTATAAAGAAATTGGAAAGGGTTTTGGTCACAAGCGCAATTTTATGATCCCATTTTTGGAAAGAACAGAATCTTTCTCTTTTCCACTTTTCAATGACATTGTTCAGACATGTCTTGGCAGCTCTACTCATAATGTAAATGAATTGGTCAACAATGCAAATATACTTGAAAAAATATGAATCCATCTTTTCTCCCCATATACCTATGGGTTAATTAGTAAGACTTGTATAACTAAATTATTATCTCAAAAATAAATTCTTATAATCTAAAATATTTTCTGGTTTTAACTAAACTGCAAAAGGTTCATAAGCTGTAAAAAACAAATTAATCAATCAATTATTATTTCTGTCTTTCTTTCTTCCTTTCTGACTTTCTTTCTTTCTGTCTTTCTCTCTTTCTTTCTGTCTTTCTCTCTTTCTTTCTTTCTTATTTGCTTTTGTTTTTCTTTCTTTTCTTATTATTATTTTTTCTTGACAATTTCTTTTCACACTCAACGTTTGCTTTTGTCTCTCTCTCTCTCTCTCTCTTTACACATTCTTTTCTTTTGCCTTTCATTTTTAACATATTTTTTCATCTGTCTTTTTTCTTTCTTTCTTCCTTCCTTTCTTTCTTTCTTTTTTCTTTCTTTTTTCTTTCTTTCTTTCTTTCTTTCTTTCTTTCTTCCTTGCTCTTTATTTCCACTCTTCTGTCCATTAGCCGATAATTGTGAAAGATAGTTAGAAAGCAAGAAGGAAGAAGACAGAAGAAGATGGGGTGCAAATGAGAGACCGACTGCCTGACTTGGCAAGAAACTGAATTTCACAAACTGGATGGATGGATGCTAGTCACTCAAAGCCCAAGAAAGACGAATGTTTTGCACAATCAGTATCTGTGGGCAGACATGTAACTTCTGAGGCCAAAGACAGATGTACAGATGGAGTAATGAACAGTGGCCATTGGGGTAGAAGCAGATTCTTTTCCATGTCTTTCTTGATTTGCCTTGAAGCACTGCATGCACTGGTTGGTTTGGAAGTTGTTTGCTTCCTTGGAGCATAGATTGTGCCATTCGAACCAAGTAGCAGCAGTGTTCAAAATCATGTGACTGCACAAAACAAGGACTTAAGTGCAAAAGATATTATTGTAGAAAACCTTTAGCATGGAGACAGTCTCACTCTCTCAGTTTTGGAGGTCAGGATCCACATACACACAGATTGTTGCACACGAGGCAGTATATATCAAGGTAGAATATGGACAAAGGTGTAAGTAGAGGTTGTCTATATAAATAACTGATTTTGTGAATTATTAAGTTGATGAATGACTGAATGCATTTATGTGCCAATGGTCTGAATGGATGAAAGAATAAATGGTAAATAAGTGTTCCCTCCTAAAATATGGACCAGACTTCAGATTCTTCAAGACCTTTTGATTATTCTGCTTTCTTCATGCATCTTTGGCAAAAATATAAATAGACAAATGACTAAAGTTTAGTAAAAATATTTGGCAAACATAGACCTTTGTGCCTGCAAAAAAATTATTTTAACTACCTTCATTCCTCGGCAATGTTTTTTTGGTTTTAAAATGTGATGGTTAGAATAAAACCCAAGGATATGAAAATGAATTTATACATTTTCTTTGTTCTTAAGAATTGACAATAAAACAAAATTGTGACCAAGGATTTGGTTAAGAAATAACAAAACAAGTGATTTCAGATAAATAGTGTATTGAACAGTAAATACAACAGAAGAGGGTTACACGACTTGGGAGAGTGTATCAGTTGACCAGCATTCAGTCTAGATCACTGTTAATATTTAATGAGGGATATATGTGGCACAAGGCCGAGTTTAACATGGGTCATCTGAGGCCGTAGGCTCGGCCAAAAAATCCCCGTAGAACCCACATAAACAGGTTCGGGTGTGTCTACCTCCCTGGGCAAAACTCTGCCCTTCGGCACAGCCTCGTCTGGGTTCCTCTCTGCCAAAACAGAGAGTGTGACAGGAGCTGTGAACAGCCTCAATGAAAGAAACTATATCACTGTTAATATTTAACAGCCCCCCCCCCCTCACGAGGGATGTATGTGGCACAAGGCCGTGTTTACCGTGGGTTCTCCGATCCTGTAGGCTCGGCCAAAAATATTCCCTTAGAACCCATATAAGCTGGTTCAGGGTCTGTCTACCTCCTCGGACAAAACTTTGCCCTTCGGCAAAGCCTCATCCGGGTTCCTCTCTGCCAGAGAGTCCGACAGTTGAACAGTCTATATCAATGTTAATATTTAGCAGCCCCCCCTCTCCACGAGGGATGTATGTGGCACAAGGCCAAGTTTACTGTGGGTTCTTCGAGCCTGTAGGCTCGGCAAAAAATATTCCTGTAGAATCTGCATAAGCGGGTTCAGGTCTGTCTACTTCCCCGGATGAAACTTTGCCCTTTGGCAAAGCCTCATTTGGATGCCTCTCTACTCAAGGCAGAGAGTTCGACAGTAATGAACAGGCTATAGCACTGTTAATATTTAACACCTCCCCTACTGCAGAACCCGCACAAGCGGGTCCAGGTCTGTCTACTTCCCCGGACAAAAATTTGCCCTTCGGCAAAGCCTCATCTGGGTTCCCCTCCGCTCAAGGCAGAGAGTTCAAAGGCACTTGAACAGGCTATGGCACTGCTCCCCCAAGGCTTACTTTTCCTACTACTTTATAGTGAGTGGAAGAGTCCATAATAGACTCATTAGAGGGAAGACACTACAACAGAAATAATAAATAATAATCACTATTTATTTATTAAGTTTCTTTATTGGAATGGTTGGCAAAACAATGACTAGTTGCCAATTGATTAGAACTTTATAAAATAGATTTCTTTTCACACAGTGTTTTTTGCAGGAACAAGGGTCCACATTTGCCAAATATTTATTAACTTTTGAGGAGCTATGAGTTGCCAGTGATTACTATATTCAAAATACTATATTCAAAATAAACTGCTGCTCTAGTAACTGCTCATTGATTGTATAGCTGTTTATACTCAGGTCTTCTGTTGAGAGATGAATAAACTAAGTTTTTAAAGCTCTGGATACATGATTTTGTTTCTTTATTGTTAATTTTTATTATTTTCATCAGTATTTTCATCCGTCCATTCCCAGGTTTTTTATCAATTGTTAAATTAATCTGTGACAATTCAGAATGAAGAAGTATCTTCAGACAAGGTTTGAACTCCCATTCCTTACCCTGGATACCTGTCTTACAATTAGGCTGTCAGAGCTGTCATGATTAAGCACATTCCTCATCACTAATTTTCCTGCCATCATCTTTTAATTACAATTTTATTCCACACTGTATTGTTAGGTATCTAATAGCAGTAATAGCCCTAGTAGCAATAGTAGTAGTACTAATAGTAATGGTAATCTTAATGTTTTGAGATTCTGAGATTAAACTTTTTTTATTTGTTTTGAAGGCAAAACAGCGCAAACAAATTTCATTTTGTGAACTAAACTTATTTAATGGTGACTGCATGCCACATGATTCAATACTTATCACATGATATAATGCTTACCACATTATATAATGCTTACTACATTATTCAATGCTTAGCACATGATATAATGCTTACTACATTATTCAATACTTACCACATGATAAAATGCTTACTACATTATTCAATGCTTACCAAATGATATAATGCTTACTACATTATTCAATGCTTACCACATAATATAATGCTTACTACATTATTCAATACTTAACACATGATAAAATGCTTACTACATTATTCAATGCTTACCAAATGATATAATGCTTACTACATTATTCAATGCTTACCACATGATATAATGCTTACTACATGATATAATGCTTACTACATTATTCAATGCTTACCACATGATATAATGCTTACTACATAAATTGATGCTTACCATATGATTTAATGCTTGCTACATGATTTTATATTTGCCATATGATTCAATACTTGATACCTGGTTCAATGCATATACATGACTTAATGCTTGCCTCATGATTTAATGCTTACTACTTTATTCAATGTTCCCCATGTGATTTAATGCTTAACATATGATTTAATTATTACTACATGATTTAATGCTTGTCACATGATTTAAAGTTTGCAAGATGATTCACTTCTTGTTAAATGATTAAATATACGAATGTTAACAGGTTGCGTGTTTGTGTGTATTTTAGGTGAAGGTGTGTGTTCAATATGTAAACAAAGAAGATAGAAGCATACACAACTTTAGTTTCTACTATGGACATTTATTCTTTTTATGGTGACTGTAGTGAAACACATTTCTCAGTGTCTCTTGGGTATGTCTGCTTTCCTTCTTGGTTCCAAAGTAATTTAGGATAACAATGGTTAAAATGGTCCAGCTCAAGCCAGCTTTGTGCTGAGTTGGAACGACCAATTCACTTACATTATGAGTAGGGTTGCTAAAACATGTCTGAACAATGTCATTGAAAAGTGGAAAAGAAAAAGATTCTGTTCTTTCCAAAAATGGGATCATAAATTTGTGCATATGACCAAAACCCTTTCCAATTTCTTTATAACTTGCATCATGGGAAAAATGAATTTCTTTTTTTTTCTTTATTAGTATTTTATTTATTGCTTTTATTTAATTTTCCCACCAATGTTTACTACATGATTCAATGGTTACCACATGGTTTATTACTTGCTGCATGATTCAATGTTTACCATATGATTTTATCCTTACCACATGATTCAATCCTTTCTATAAAAACTAAACCATGCATATACAACTCTTTTATCTCTTCTGTAGTGAATGGTCACTGAAGCATTGGAACAATAAAGAAATTGATGAAATTGACTGCAATGTTGGCCACCCTCCCTTAATGTCAAATGGTCTCAGATTGTGAAAATGACCCTATCCAACAGCAAAGTAAAAAAAAAAAACTGTTTCAGTTTTTATTATTCAGTAAAGACTAAAATAGTTTGGAAACATGAGGAATGATCCTGGTTATCTTGCAAATATCATGTTTGGCTTAGACCTGAAGTAGTTTGGGTGGAAACATCTCAAAGAATGACCAAGACAATGTTGACTGAGCTCCATTAACCATAACCTTGATCATATCAACATTCCACTACCAAGCCAAGTAGAATGCAGTGAATGGGGTCAAATGAAGAGTAGTTGTTAAGGGTGTAGTCACGATACTAGAATCCCATCATATTAATAAATAATGATTTCCATATGATTTAATATTTTAATGATAGGAGATTACTCATGTGGAGTCAATAAACTGCTTTCTATTTTATATTAAAATGATTCACATTCTTCACTATGCAGTAATGGTTAGCAAGCTAATCTCAATAAAGTAAATTCTATTGAATCAACCAAGATTCAAGATTGTTTCTTGCTGTTTTTTTTAATCAGTATTATCCCAAGCCAACCAGTACAGCCACTAATATGCAAAGGTCTTCAGGGTGTGCAGGAATTAGGAACAGAAACATTAGTAATGAGGAAAAAGAAAAGAGCAATCAGGAGAACAGTAGATAGCAATTAACATTGCATTTAAATTTTTGCAGATTAAAGTTGGTTGGAAAGCATGGAGCTGGGAAGAAGTTCGACAAATGGGAAGTGTAGGATAAGAAACGGTTATCATAGAATATATACCTACATCTAGCTAGCTCAACTGTAAATTGATGAGATCTTGATGCCAGTCTAGTATTGTGCTTAAATTCACACTGTCTACGTGCCATAGTGTAGAGCTCATCTGCACAATTACCATAAAAGCATTTATTAAAAATGGCACAGAGAGGCAATTTTATGGTGATGGGCAAGTAACTGAAGCCAAGCCACAAGATCAGAACCAATAATATTTCTATTCTTCTTTGGATCTTATTGAGGAGCTCCAGGAAAATAGCAGGGCCACTGGATCATTTATAGCAGCAGGAAAATCAGCCTTCAGATCTAAACTTTTTTTATGGCTAAGATAGTATAAGATAGTATAAGATAGTCCAACCATTCATCCTGAGTATGAGGATAAGCTACATCCAGCAGCAAGGCTTCTGATCGGGTGATTGGAGGTTTTGAGGAGCATCATACCACCTCTTAATTGCTGTTGTTCACAGGTGGTAGCACCTGTTAGGGTCCCAGAAATAGGCAGATAGATAAATCTCAAACATGGATGAATGGTAAACTTATAGATATGCAAAATAGATTCCAGAGAGAAAAATTGTTGCACTCAACACAGTGAACCAAATTTTTAGCAGCTGATCTGGCAATGGATTTGTTGTAGTCTGTCAACCTCATGTCAGCTGAGAAAGTTAGACTAAGAAGGCGCAATCAATCACTTTCTTGGAGGATAGCTTCAGCCATGCTGATGAAAGGCAGAAAGGGGCCTCTCAGATGATTAATGGCCAGCTGTTTAGTTCTGGAGGTGTTAAAATTGACAAGCCAACTTTTTTCCCAGTTAACGACAGTCTTGAGTTTGTTTGTATTTTGGCTGCCATTTTGATCTTGTCAGACTGATCAACCTTACTATTGCGGCCAGAGTAGTGTCATTAGCGTAGATGCCAAATTGAGAGCTGATGTTATCAGGAAGGTCATTAATGAAGATTGAAAACATTGTAGGACCAAAGGATGTAGCCCAGGGGGACACTTGTGTTAGCATGAAAGGATATAGATGAGTGGCTGTTCAGGACAACTTTCATTTCACAATTTGATAGGAACGAGTGGATCAGCCCCAAAACATGCCTGGAGATACCATAGCTTTTCAGCTTGTGGTGAAGACCTGGATGCCAGACCCTGTCAAAAGCTTTTGAGGTGTTCAATGTCGCAGCCTGAGCTTCACCGTTTTTTATTTAAAGCACAATAGACTCTTTCTGCAATTATCATTAGTACGTCAGCAATTGATCTGGAGAAACAAAAGTCGTCCTGCTTGTCTGAGGAAAGGCCCTGTAATGAGAGATGAAAAACCAATTCAGCATTGATTAGGACCTCTAGGAGTTTCCCAAAGAGAGGTAGAAGGCTAATAGGCCAATAGTTGGAAGGGTTAGATGGTTCACCAGAATTCTTAAAAACTGGAACAAGAGATGATGACTTCCAGCAAGCAGGAAAGCAGGATGTATTTATTATATAGTTTAGAGAGAACAAGAGTTAGTTCAGAAGCATACTTCTAAATGACTATTACAGGGATGCCATGAAGTAATGCTTTGTGGAGATCAAAGTTAGAGATGATAGCAGAAAACATGGAAGGGGTTATATGCATAAAACTCAAAAGAGATTCAGTTCTAAATGGGAAGTTAGACAGAGATACTCCAGATGAGTCAAGAGCAGAGTTTGAGGAGAATTTATGGGCAAAGCATTCAGCTTTATCAGTAGAGAATGATAACACCTTAAATCGATTGAAGAGTAGGTGAATAGAAACCTTGCACTTATTTAGTACCCTATTACAGAGATGCCAATATTCATGAGAGCCAAAGTTTTTAGAGGCTATGCAGGGCCTCATTCTATCAGCAAACTGGGACTTAGCTTCTTCAAGGACTCACTTACATTTATTATGAGCAGTATACAAATAGGCATGTGTTATGATGAGAGCTGTTCTTCTGGTATAGCCGGAAATAGTGATTCCTGTGTCCTATGGTGGCTGAGCATACTGGTGTGAACAATGGAAAGGATTGCAGTTTCACATGGTATTTCCAAGAAGGGATGAAAGTGTTTGACCCAAGAAGAAATCTCAGTGGCACATTTTTCACTTGGGAGGTTGAAGATGTCAGTCCAAGAAGCACCACAAAGAAAATCCCGGAATCAGCATGCTGGTAATGAAAAAAGGTCTTATGGGTAAGGGGTTCCATTTAATGGATGCTTGGAAGTAGATATCAAGAGCTACTACAGAGTGGTCTGAGTTACCAAGAGGCTAGCATTGTGAAGCTAAGCAAGAGCAGGGAGAGGAGGTAAGAAATAGATCCAGTAGAGAAAGCTTGTTGCTCAGTTTGGCTAGGGAATCCATGATATTGGTGAGGGGTTGGGCAATGGAAAAATTTAATGTCTGAACACCGGCAACATCAGTACCTTTAGAATGTTCACACCCATGTGTTGCGGTGAGCATTAAAGGCACCAAAGACAAAGATGTTCACAGATGGATGGAGAGAAAGTGCCTTTTCTATACTGTCAGCTATTGCATTTAACATATTGCGGTCTTTGGAATAGAGCCAGTGATAAAGGAAAAAGACATAACTCACAGAGTCTAGTAACAAAAGACAGAAGCACATGATGGAGTAGTCACTGACCTTGAGAGATAATTCTCTGGCCATTGGCAGATTATCCCGGATGTAAAAACTAAGGCCATGCATGTGAATGCTGGAATCTTTTTAGCAAAGGAGAAGATACCCTGGAACCAAGAGTTCATTGGTTGCAATGGAAGAATTCATGTTGGTTTCACAATGGGCAAAGATATCTGGTGACCATTCCAGGAGGAAGGATTCTACATTGCAGAATAATGGAGAAAGAAAGAAAGATTGAGGTGGGTATGTGGTTTTTTGTTAGCTGGTTTAGTTTTATTTGTTTTTGTTGTGATTTCCATGTGATATATTTTGAGGAGAGAGAAAAAAGACCACCATAATTGTCATCAATGGCAATACAAACCAGCCTGCATGTAGCTGAGAGCAAAGCATAATGTGAGGCTGCTCACTGGAAATCCATGCAAGGACACCTACCCATGCATAAGATGGCACTACAGGTACACTGATATTATGTGACTGTTGATCAGCGCAGCCAGTTCAGACTCTTAACGACCAGTCAGGAGCAACGGCAAGAAAATTTCCAAACTGGTACCCTCATAATGGAAAGTCACAGCCACTGATTAGTCTGATCATTAAAGATTTAAGACAGTTAAATCATTGAGGCCCAGGTAAGAGAAAGAAAGCAAAAGAACCAGCAAACCATATCTTGAACAGGGGACAAGGGATGAACCTCTACTCCTGTTCAATATATATGGAAGTAACCTATCTACTCCTATTAATCTATAAAAAAAATTGGGAAAGAATTCATATTAAGTAATTCCTTAGTCTAAGTTCTGATATCTACCACCAGCTAAAATATCAGGGTGGTAACACTTAACTTTTCAGCATTGATAAATAACAGTGGGTGAGTATATTCTAAATTAAGCAGCTTGTGGGGGAGGGCTGAATTAATAAGTCCCATAAGCATATATATATATTTTTATATATTTTTTCTTCTTTTCTTCCATTCGTTATATTAATTTAATATATATTTTTTATATCCCAGAAAATAAACTTGATAAGTCCTGTGACGAAACTGGTTGTTCATTTTTAGCCTTTTAAAATGCCATATAAATTCTGCCTATTCCTAGCTATATATATGTGTGTGTGTGTGTGTGTGTGTGTGTGTGTGTGTGTGTGTGTGTGTGTGTGCATTCTGAGGTAAATATTAAGAGAAAATTAAAACAATAAAGGAAGAAAAAGAAAAATATAGAATCATATTCTGAAATAGGATGGAAAAAAAAAAACAACCAATAAAAATCAAGTTAAATACAAGAAAATTAAAATAAATAGTAATGAAAATTAGTTCATTTTAATGATACCAATATACAGTTAAAACTAGCAGTGTCAACCAGTACCAGTGAGCTCTTGAGTGAAAGTGAATATCAGATCAAGAAAGATTTGGTGATGCCAGCATTCTAGATAGAAGTGGGTATATTTAAGTCAAGCCATACGGGTCTTGGAGCATTTTTATACTAAACTTCACCCAATACATGAGCCAATCACAGGGGTTACTGTTACAATGGAAATAATGAATAAAGTGTTTGATATGAATGAAAGCGGAGTTGGTAGGTTACACGAGCTAGTTTAAAAAAATATTAGCACCTGGGAAAAAGCTGAGTGAAATTTTCTCTTTACATTTGGAATACAGAGAAAATGAGTGATTTGACACCATTCAAGGAGTAAAGGTCTGATGTGATGAAGCTAAGGACTAAATGGCATCCCTCTACCGTTTCTCTAAATACTTCTCATCGTAATTGTTTTAATATACATTCCTCATTAATACCTAGACTTTATGAATTCAAGCACAGTATATGATTGGCAGCAAGATCCCATCATTTTACAGTGGGAATGTCTATATATAACCGCGTATGGTATTCTATACTAACAAAACTTCTTGCACTTCTCATTATGGGACTCTCTTCCAGTTTCTTGCTTTCCAGCCAAGTTTGAATTTCAAAAATATAAATGCAGTGTCAATCATCAACTTCTGTCTTCCTAATTCTTGTTTTTTTGTTTGTTCTGGCTGCTTAATAATGAGTGTTAGTGGCTTTGTTACCTTGCCTGGGGTGAACTAATTACAAAGAGAAAATAGGATATCATATTTTGCTTTGAGGTTTTATTGATGGAAATTTGGATGTGAATATTGAGGTTGTAAAAAGTTTAGTCGCCAGAAGCTCAGTGTAAGAAAAGAACTTTTGGCGCTAAGGAAATGCTGATTATATTCTTAAACCTGTTTTACCAATATTGATAGAATTAAAGACATGATTGTAACCAGGAAAATCGGCCTTTAGAACTAAACTTTCTTTTTATGGCTAAGATAGTATTACTTCCAAGCATTCACCCTGAGTATGAGGATAAGCTACATCTAGCAGCAATGTTTCTGATCGGGAGATTGGAGGTTTTGAAGAGCATGGTACCACCTCTTAATTGCTGTTCTTCCCAGGTGGTAGCACCTGTTAGGGTCCCAAATGTAGGCAAATATTTAACCCTCAAACTGGGGTGAAAACATTGAAAGTATAAAAATACATTTTTATAGTAAAAATACCAGCAATACATTTTCATAGTAAAAAAAATTACCAGCAAACATTTTATTGAAAGAAATTACTAATGCTCCAAAAAATTTAAATTTCAGCATTAAATGACCCATAAGGTGTTGATATGCCACTAAACCATCTTTCTTTCTATTCTATTCTTTGACATCTTCACTGCCATCTTAGTTTTCCTCTTTTTCTTATCTGTCTTCTTCACTGTTTCCATTTTATTTTCTCTTTTCTTTCATCCTCTTTATCTATCACTCTTCATCTTTTCTTTTATTCTCATTCTCTCTTTTCTTTCATCCTCTTTATCTATCACTCTTCATCTTTTCTTTTATTCTCATTCTCTCTTTTCTTTCATCCTCTTTATCTATCACTCTTCATCTTTTCTTTTATTCTCATTCTCTCTTTTCTTTCATCCCCTTTATCTATCACTCTTCATCTTTTCTTTTATTCTCATTCTCTCTTTTCTTTCATCCTCTTTATCTATCACTCTTCATCTTTTCTTTTATTCTCATTCTCTCTTTTCTTTCACCCTCTTTATCTATCACTCTTCATCTTTTCTTTTATTCTCATTCTCTCTTTTCTTTCATCCTCTTTATCTATCACTCTTCATCTTTTCTTTTATTCTCATTCTCTCTTTTCTTTCATCCCCTTTATCTATCACTCTTCATCTTTTCTTTTATTCTCATTCTCTCTTTTCTTTCATCCCCTTTATCTATCACTCTTCATCTTTTCTTTTATTCTCATTCTCTCTTTTCTTTCATCCCCTTTATCTATCACTCTTCATCTTTTCTTTTATTCTCATTCTCTCTTTTCTTTCATCCTCTTTATCTATCACTCTTCATCTTTTCTTTTATTCTCATTCTCTCTTTTCTTTCATCCTCTTTATCTATCACTCTTCATCTTTTCTTTTATTCTCATTCTCTCTTTTCTTTCATCCTCTTTATCTATCACTCTTCATCTTTTCTTTTATTCTCATTCTCTCTTTTCTTTCATCCCCTTTATCTATCACTCTTCATCTTTTCTTTTATTCTCATTCTCTCTTTTCTTTCATCCCCTTTATCTATCACTCTTCATCTTTTCTTTTATTCTCATTCTCTCTTTTCTTTCATCCTCTTTATCTATCACTCTTCATCTTTTCTTTTATTCTCATTCTCTCTTTTCTTTCATCCTCTTTATCTATCACTCTTCATCTTTTCTTTTATTCTCATTCTCTCTTTTCTTTCATCCCCTTTATCTATCACTCTTCATCTTTTCTTTTATTCTCATTCTCTCTTTTCTTTCATCCTCTTTATCTATCACTCTTCATCTTTTCTTTTATTCTCATTCTCTCTTTTCTTTCATCCCCTTTATCTATCACTCTTCATCTTTTCTTTTATTCTCATTCTCTCTTTTCTTTCATCCTCTTTATCTATCACTCTTCATCCTTTCTTTTATTCTCATTCTCCCTTTTCTTTCATCCTCTTTATCTATCACTCTTCATCTTTTCTTTTATTCTCATTCTCTCTTTTCTTTCATCCCGTTTATCTATCACTCTTCATCTTTTCTTTTATTCTCATTCTCTCTTTTCTTTCATCCTCTTTATCTATCACTCTTCATCTTTTCTTTTATTCTCATTCTCTCTTTTCTTTCATCCTCTTTCTCTATCACTCTTCATCCTTTCTTTTATTCTCATTCTCTCTTTTCTTTCATCCTCTTTATCTATCACTCTTCATCCTTTCTTTTATTCTCATTCTCTCTTTTCTTTCATCCTCTTTATCTATCACTCTTCATCTTTTCTTTTATTCTCATTCTCTCTTTTCTTTCATCCTCTTTCTCTATCACTCTTCATCCTTTCTTTTATTCTCATTCTCTCTTTTCTTTCATCCCCTTTATCTATCACTCTTCATCTTTTCTTTTATTCTCATTCTCTCTTTTCTTTCATCCTCTTTATCTATCACTCTTCATCTTTTCTTTTATTCTCATTCTCTCTTTTCTTTCACCCTCTTTATCTATCACTCTTCATCTTTTCTTTTATTCTCATTCTCTCTTTTCTTTCATCCTCTTTATCTATCACTCTTCATCTTTTCTTTTATTCTCATTCTCTCTTTTCTTTTATCCTCTTTATCTATCACTCTTCATCTTTTCTTTTATTCTCATTCTCTCTTTTCTTTCATCCCCTTTATCTATCACTCTTCATCTTTTCTTTTATTCTCATTCTCTCTTTTCTTTCATCCTCTTTATCTATCACTCTTCACCTTTTCTTTTATTCTCATTCTCTCTTTTCTTTCATCCTCTTTATCTATCACTCTTCATTTTTTCTTTTATTCTCATTCTCTCTTTTCTTTCATCCTCTTTATCTATCACTCTTCATCTTTTCTTTTACTCACATTCTCTCTTTTCTTTCATCCCCTTTATCTATCACTCTTCATCTTTTCTTTTATTCTCATTCTCTCTTTTCTTTCATCCTCTTTATCTATCACTCTTCATCTTTTCTTTTACTCACATTCTCTCTTTTCTTTCATCCTCTTTATCTATCACTCTTCATCTTTTCTTTTATTCTCATTCTCTCTTTTCTTTCATCCTCTTTATCTATCACTCTTCATCTTTTCTTTTACTCACATTCTCTCTTTTCTTTCATCCTCTTTATCTATCACTCTTCATCTTTTCTTTTATTCTCATTCTCTCTTTTCTTTCATCCCCTTTATCTATCACTCTTCATCTTTTCTTTTATTCTCATTCTCTCTTTTCTTTCATCCTCTTTCTCTATCACTCTTCATCCTTTCTTTTATTCTCATTCTCTCTTTTCTTTCATCCTCTTTATCTATCACTCTTCATCCTTTCTTTTATTCTCATTCTCTCTTTTCTTTCATCCTCTTTATCTATCACTCTTCATCTTTTCTTTTATTCTCATTCTCTCTTTTCTTTCATCCTCTTTCTCTATCACTCTTCATCCTTTCTTTTATTCTCATTCTCTCTTTTCTTTCATCCCCTTTATCTATCACTCTTCATCTTTTCTTTTATTCTCATTCTCTCTTTTCTTTCATCCTCTTTATCTATCACTCTTCATCTTTTCTTTTATTCTCATTCTCTCTTTTCTTTCACCCTCTTTATCTATCACTCTTCATCTTTTCTTTTATTCTCATTCTCTCTTTTCTTTCATCCCCTTTATCTATCACTCTTCATCTTTTCTTTTATTCTCATTCTCTCTTTTCTTTCATCCTCTTTATCTATCACTCTTCATCTTTTCTTTTATTCTCATTCTCTCTTTTCTTTCATCCCCTTTATCTATCACTCTTCATCTTTTCTTTTATTCTCATTCTCTCTTTTCTTTCATCCTCTTTATCTATCACTCTTCATCCTTTCTTTTATTCTCATTCTCCCTTTTCTTTCATCCTCTTTATCTATCACTCTTCATCTTTTCTTTTATTCTCATTCTCTCTTTTCTTTCATCCCGTTTATCTATCACTCTTCATCTTTTCTTTTATTCTCATTCTCTCTTTTCTTTCATCCTCTTTATCTATCACTCTTCATCTTTTCTTTTATTCTCATTCTCTCTTTTCTTTCATCCTCTTTCTCTATCACTCTTCATCCTTTCTTTTATTCTCATTCTCTCTTTTCTTTCATCCTCTTTATCTATCACTCTTCATCCTTTCTTTTATTCTCATTCTCTCTTTTCTTTCATCCTCTTTATCTATCACTCTTCATCTTTTCTTTTATTCTCATTCTCTCTTTTCTTTCATCCTCTTTCTCTATCACTCTTCATCCTTTCTTTTATTCTCATTCTCTCTTTTCTTTCATCCCCTTTATCTATCACTCTTCATCTTTTCTTTTATTCTCATTCTCTCTTTTCTTTCATCCTCTTTATCTATCACTCTTCATCTTTTCTTTTATTCTCATTCTCTCTTTTCTTTCACCCTCTTTATCTATCACTCTTCATCTTTTCTTTTATTCTCATTCTCTCTTTTCTTTCATCCTCTTTATCTATCACTCTTCATCTTTTCTTTTATTCTCATTCTCTCTTTTCTTTTATCCTCTTTATCTATCACTCTTCATCTTTTCTTTTATTCTCATTCTCTCTTTTCTTTCATCCCCTTTATCTATCACTCTTCATCTTTTCTTTTATTCTCATTCTCTCTTTTCTTTCATCCTCTTTATCTATCACTCTTCATCTTTTCTTTTATTCTCATTCTCTCTTTTCTTTCATCCTCTTTATCTATCACTCTTCATTTTTTCTTTTATTCTCATTCTCTCTTTTCTTTCATCCTCTTTATCTATCACTCTTCATCTTTTCTTTTACTCACATTCTCTCTTTTCTTTCATCCCCTTTATCTATCACTCTTCATCTTTTCTTTTATTCTCATTCTCTCTTTTCTTTCATCCTCTTTATCTATCACTCTTCATCTTTTCTTTTACTCACATTCTCTCTTTTCTTTCATCCTCTTTATCTATCACTCTTCATCTTTTCTTTTATTCTCATTCTCTCTTTTCTTTCATCCCCTTTATCTATCACTCTTCATCTTTTCTTTTATTCTCATTCTCTCTTTTCTTTCATCCCCTTTATCTATCACTCTTCATCTTTTCTTTTATTCTCATTCTCTCTTTTCTTTCATCCTCTTTATCTATCACTCTTCATCTTTTCTTTTATTCTCATTCTCTCTTTTCTTTCATCCTCTTTATCTATCACTCTTCATCTTTTCTTTTATTCTCATTCTCTCTTTTCTTTCATCCCCTTTATCTATCACTCTTCATCTTTTCTTTTATTCTCATTCTCTCTTTTCTTTCATCCTCTTTATCTATCACTCTTCATCTTTTCTTTTATTCTCATTCTCTCTTTTCTTTCATCCCCTTTATCTATCACTCTTCATCTTTTCTTTTATTCTCATTCTCTCTTTTCTTTCATCCTCTTTATCTATCACTCTTCATCCTTTCTTTTATTCTCATTCTCCCTTTTCTTTCATCCTCTTTATCTATCACTCTTCATCTTTTCTTTTATTCTCATTCTCTCTTTTCTTTCATCCCCTTTATCTATCACTCTTCATCTTTTCTTTTATTCTCATTCTCTCTTTTCTTTCATCCTCTTTATCTATCACTCTTCATCTTTTCTTTTATTCTCATTCTCTCTTTTCTTTCATCCTCTTTCTCTATCACTCTTCATCCTTTCTTTTATTCTCATTCTCTCTTTTCTTTCATCCTCTTTATCTATCACTCTTCATCCTTTCTTTTATTCTCATTCTCTCTTTTCTTTCATCCTCTTTATCTATCACTCTTCATCTTTTCTTTTATTCTCATTCTCTCTTTTCTTTCATCCTCTTTCTCTATCACTCTTCATCCTTTCTTTTATTCTCATTCTCTCTTTTCTTTCATCCCCTTTATCTATCACTCTTCATCTTTTCTTTTATTCTCATTCTCTCTTTTCTTTCATCCTCTTTATCTATCACTCTTCATCTTTTCTTTTATTCTCATTCTCTCTTTTCTTTCACCCTCTTTATCTATCACTCTTCATCTTTTCTTTTATTCTCATTCTCTCTTTTCTTTCATCCTCTTTATCTATCACTCTTCATCTTTTCTTTTATTCTCATTCTCTCTTTTCTTTTATCCTCTTTATCTATCACTCTTCATCTTTTCTTTTATTCTCATTCTCTCTTTTCTTTCATCCCCTTTATCTATCACTCTTCATCTTTTCTTTTATTCTCATTCTCTCTTTTCTTTCATCCTCTTTATCTATCACTCTTCATCTTTTCTTTTATTCTCATTCTCTCTTTTCTTTCATCCCCTTTATCTATCACTCTTCATCTTTTCTTTTATTCTCATTCTCTCTTTTCTTTCATCCCCTTTATCTATCACTCTTCATCTTTTCTTTTATTCTCATTCTCTCTTTTCTTTCATCCTCTTTATCTATCACTCTTCATCTTTTCTTTTATTCTCATTCTCTCTTTTCTTTCATCCTCTTTATCTATCACTCTTCATCTTTTCTTTTATTCTCATTCTCTCTTTTCTTTCATCCCCTTTATCTATCACTCTTCATCTTTTCTTTTATTCTCATTCTCTCTTTTCTTTCATCCTCTTTATCTATCACTCTTCATCTTTTCTTTTATTCTCATTCTCTCTTTTCTTTCATCCCCTTTATCTATCACTCTTCATCTTTTCTTTTATTCTCATTCTCTCTTTTCTTTCATCCTCTTTATCTATCACTCTTCATCCTTTCTTTTATTCTCATTCTCCCTTTTCTTTCATCCTCTTTATCTATCACTCTTCATCTTTTCTTTTATTCTCATTCTCTCTTTTCTTTCATCCCCTTTATCTATCACTCTTCATCTTTTCTTTTATTCTCATTCTCTCTTTTCTTTCATCCTCTTTATCTATCACTCTTCATCTTTTCTTTTATTCTCATTCTCTCTTTTCTTTCATCCTCTTTCTCTATCACTCTTCATCCTTTCTTTTATTCTCATTCTCTCTTTTCTTTCATCCTCTTTATCTATCACTCTTCATCCTTTCTTTTATTCTCATTCTCTCTTTTCTTTCATCCTCTTTATCTATCACTCTTCATCTTTTCTTTTATTCTCATTCTCTCTTTTCTTTCATCCTCTTTCTCTATCACTCTTCATCCTTTCTTTTATTCTCATTCTCTCTTTTCTTTCATCCCCTTTATCTATCACTCTTCATCTTTTCTTTTATTCTCATTCTCTCTTTTCTTTCATCCTCTTTATCTATCACTCTTCATCTTTTCTTTTATTCTCATTCTCTCTTTTCTTTCACCCTCTTTATCTATCACTCTTCATCTTTTCTTTTATTCTCATTCTCTCTTTTCTTTCATCCTCTTTATCTATCACTCTTCATCTTTTCTTTTATTCTCATTCTCTCTTTTCTTTTATCCTCTTTATCTATCACTCTTCATCTTTTCTTTTATTCTCATTCTCTCTTTTCTTTCATCCCCTTTATCTATCACTCTTCATCTTTTCTTTTATTCTCATTCTCTCTTTTCTTTCATCCTCTTTATCTATCACTCTTCATCTTTTCTTTTATTCTCATTCTCTCTTTTCTTTCATCCTCTTTATCTATCACTCTTCATTTTTTCTTTTATTCTCATTCTCTCTTTTCTTTCATCCTCTTTATCTATCACTCTTCATCTTTTCTTTTACTCACATTCTCTCTTTTCTTTCATCCCCTTTATCTATCACTCTTCATCTTTTCTTTTATTCTCATTCTCTCTTTTCTTTCATCCTCTTTATCTATCACTCTTCATCTTTTCTTTTACTCACATTCTCTCTTTTCTTTCATCCTCTTTATCTATCACTCTTCATCTTTTCTTTTATTCTCATTCTCTCTTTTCTTTCATCCCCTTTATCTATCACTCTTCATCTTTTCTTTTATTCTCATTCTCTCTTTTCTTTCATCCCCTTTATCTATCACTCTTCATCTTTTCTTTTATTCTCATTCTCTCTTTTCTTTCATCCTCTTTATCTATCACTCTTCATCTTTTCTTTTATTCTCATTCTCTCTTTTCTTTCATCCTCTTTATCTATCACTCTTCATCTTTTCTTTTATTCTCATTCTCTCTTTTCTTTCATCCCCTTTATCTATCACTCTTCATCTTTTCTTTTATTCTCATTCTCTCTTTTCTTTCATCCTCTTTATCTATCACTCTTCATCTTTTCTTTTATTCTCATTCTCTCTTTTCTTTCATCCCCTTTATCTATCACTCTTCATCTTTTCTTTTATTCTCATTCTCTCTTTTCTTTCATCCTCTTTATCTATCACTCTTCATCCTTTCTTTTATTCTCATTCTCCCTTTTCTTTCATCCTCTTTATCTATCACTCTTCATCTTTTCTTTTATTCTCATTCTCTCTTTTCTTTCATCCCCTTTATCTATCACTCTTCATCTTTTCTTTTATTCTCATTCTCTCTTTTCTTTCATCCTCTTTATCTATCACTCTTCATCTTTTCTTTTATTCTCATTCTCTCTTTTCTTTCATCCTCTTTCTCTATCACTCTTCATCCTTTCTTTTATTCTCATTCTCTCTTTTCTTTCATCCTCTTTATCTATCACTCTTCATCCTTTCTTTTATTCTCATTCTCTCTTTTCTTTCATCCTCTTTATCTATCACTCTTCATCTTTTCTTTTATTCTCATTCTCTCTTTTCTTTCATCCTCTTTCTCTATCACTCTTCATCCTTTCTTTTATTCTCATTCTCTCTTTTCTTTCATCCCCTTTATCTATCACTCTTCATCTTTTCTTTTATTCTCATTCTCTCTTTTCTTTCATCCTCTTTATCTATCACTCTTCATCTTTTCTTTTATTCTCATTCTCTCTTTTCTTTCACCCTCTTTATCTATCACTCTTCATCTTTTCTTTTATTCTCATTCTCTCTTTTCTTTCATCCTCTTTATCTATCACTCTTCATCTTTTCTTTTATTCTCATTCTCTCTTTTCTTTTATCCTCTTTATCTATCACTCTTCATCTTTTCTTTTATTCTCATTCTCTCTTTTCTTTCATCCCCTTTATCTATCACTCTTCATCTTTTCTTTTATTCTCATTCTCTCTTTTCTTTCATCCTCTTTATCTATCACTCTTCATCTTTTCTTTTATTCTCATTCTCTCTTTTCTTTCATCCTCTTTATCTATCACTCTTCATTTTTTCTTTTATTCTCATTCTCTCTTTTCTTTCATCCTCTTTATCTATCACTCTTCATCTTTTCTTTTACTCACATTCTCTCTTTTCTTTCATCCCCTTTATCTATCACTCTTCATCTTTTCTTTTATTCTCATTCTCTCTTTTCTTTCATCCTCTTTATCTATCACTCTTCATCTTTTCTTTTACTCACATTCTCTCTTTTCTTTTCCTCTTTCTTATAATTTCTCTTTTAACTCTCTCATGTTATGATTCATTCTCATTCAGACCGAATAAAATAATATAAATCTTTCACTCTCTCTTTCCCTTCAATCCTCTTAATATTCCTTTTCTCTCTAACATTTCTTTGTCCTCCATTTTCCTCCTGACTTTTACCTTTTTATGTCTGACTCTTCTTTGACCTTCATGGAAACTTACCGAAGAAGCAAGATATTACAAAGCAGAAACTCATTTACCCATTATAATTGTGAAAAATGTGGATTTGTTAAAACAACTGTAAATGATGTCAGGCCACACACTAATAGAAGAAGGAAGCTGTTATGTTAAACTAAAGTTATTCTGATCTCTTATTTGGTGAAGAGGTCCACAGCCTTATTACACTCTTCTTCCCATGTTAGTGTCCCAGCTATAGATAAATAGTGAACCCCAAACAAGAACAAAACACTATGAAAGTATCAAAATACAAGTTTATTGTAAAAATACCATCAATTCATTTTCACAGTAAAAAAATTACCAGCAATACTTTTTTGTCGAGGAAATTACTAATGCTCCAAAGAAAATTAAATTTTGGTTTAAAATGATCCATAAGGAGTTGATATGCCACTAAACAAACTCCCAAACATCTTGCTAAAAGTTATCCTATAAACTTTGTCATATGGTTATAGCTTTTTCTGTCTGAATTTCTGGATAATTCTAACTCTTAAGAGTTAGAGTTATTTATATTTGGACTTGTCCTCATCTTTGATGTTATTATAATAATAACATAATATAATATACATACATAATATAAAAACAACAAAGATATAATATAATATAAGAACATAATATAAGAACAACAAAGATGAGAACTTTAGGCTGAATGTACTACTATTACAGCTACTATTATTACTACTAGTGTTACTACTACTACTATAACTACTACTACTAAATTTACTACTATTGATACTACTACTACTACTAAATTGAGCTTGCAGAGCCTCCATTCATCTCTGTTGTTCATAATGATCTGCAGTTCTTGCATTCTGTATTCACTATGGGCTGTTTGATGTTTTTGCTTGTTGACCTCTACAACTTTTACCATGAGTTGGTTGCCACAAAGGTACATCAGTAAGATGTTGTTTACAGTGCCATCAATCTTAACCTATGCTTCCTTATGGTTTCAAAGATGGAAAGGATCTTGCCACAGAACTCCTTGTTTGAAAGGTGTCGATGCCACAAGATATTAAATCTGAATGTAAATAATGTAATCATAACATTTGTGAGAATTGCTTCCCTTGAACTTCTCCATCATATAAAATCATGAAACGAAATGTGAATTTTTCCTTTACCCAGACACTAAATTCTCGTAGGGGGGCTGAACTTATTAGTATGTCTCAATAAGGCACTAAGTATTTGGATGAATATCTTTCTCTCTCTGTTTTTGCTTGTGTGGGAATGGCTGTAGAATGTACAAGTAAATGAATTAGTAAACAAATGCCTGATTGCATAAACACTTTGAGAAAATGCCAAGAATCATAGAGAATCACTGAATATTTTGAATCAAACCAAAAAGGAATGGAGATAATGAAATGAATAAACAAATACTTCCAATTAATGAAGGAATGAACGAATAACTTGTTGACTATATGAATAAATAAGTGAATAAGTTGTAAACAAGTTTTATGATTAAATAAATGAATGAAAAGAATAATTGTGAATATCTATTGCTTAATGAGTGAATGAACGACTGAATGAATGAGTGAATGAATTGATGAATGATAAAAACAGAAAATGAATGAGTAGATAAATGAAGAATGAATGAATGAATACGTAAGTCAGAATATATTCATAGTTTCGCTGACATTCAAATTTGGTAACCCCATTTCTTAGACTGATGCAAAAATTTTCAGTGCTGTCTTTTGTACAATATTAGGGAAATTTTAGAAGTGTCTTTGCAATAAAGTTAGCTCTTTATATCTTGTATAATCAGTCAAATTTAGTAGATTGTTTACAAGACTGAGGCAAAATTCAGATATGAAAACGGGCTTCAAGTGATTTTACAGAAACAAAAATTTTTTAATGCAATATTCCTTCGTGATATAGTGGATCATGGCTCTCTACATAGTCCTTGTTTATTCTCTGTAAAATGCTATATAGTAGAGTGGTTTCCCACAGTTTTCTTATATTCTTTTCATAGATTGATTGCCTTCAAGTCTAAAGAATACAGTCTACCTGCTCTTTAACACATACCTTGGCAATGAAGAGATGGATTTATGCCTTTCAGAACAGACTTGGCTGGAATTTGAACTTAGTTTGCCAATTCCATTTTCCTTGCAGATAACTTTATACTAACAAAATGTCCATGTTAGTGTTGTCCTTCTTTTCTTCCTTGGTGGACATCTTTGGACAATAGAATGACTGGTAATAAAAATGGATTTATTACAGGAATACAAAATGAAGACAATTTGGCAAGATTCAACCTTTAAAATCTTAAATGGATTCTATAGAAGCTCTCTGTTGCTAAAAACTGTTACTGTAGGGGTGGATTGAGTAATTGGTTTGTTTGAATTCCAGGCATATTGGAAATGGTAAAAATATTTTCTTTGACAAGAAAGTTGACAAGGGATTTTTCTTTTGACAAATGAATGAAGTTGAAATAGCAGAAATCATAAGCTTTTCCACCTGTAGAGTATATGGCGCAGATCATTTACCTTTAGGAAGTCACTCATTTTGTTTAATGAAACCTTTCTCATCTGATTTAGGCTGATTTAGTTTGAACAAATATAAATAACTGCTCAAAGAATGCATCAAATCAAAATTGGAATCATTCTTTTGTGACAGAATACAAAGGTAGTGTGAGTTTCTAGAAAACCTGGGAAAATACATTGAGCACTGAATAATAATGTTATGAAATTTCATGAATAAAAGATTTTGTCAAAATAATGTAGGTGAATATTGCCTGAATATTCTTTAGCTTTTCATTTTTTTCAATAAATATTTTATTTTACCATTTGGACAGATTCTTCCCAAGAACTGCTACTTTGTGGAAGAGACTATTAATCACTACAATATTAACCTCTTGAAGTATAGGGTTAACCATTATCTATCCTACATATTCTCATAAATTTCACTTCTTACCTGCCCCTCCTATGCTCATACAGTAATCTCATTCGGAAATCCTCTACTTTGAGTGGCTCATGGGTTTTGTATTAAGCAAAAATTTAGTAAAAAAATATAGAATCCAATTTGAAGTCACTTCTTCATCTGTGAGAAAATTGTTTAGTATTCACTGTCATATAGAAAGACTGATATTACATAGCAGTTCAGAACTCTTTTGTTTGTATCTAATGAAATTTTCCTTTTTTTTTGTTAATACTTTCTTTATCTTTTATAGTATGTATTAGTGTTCAAGACTTTTTATTATATTCTTACTCTGTCCTGGACATTCAGTTCTACCTGGATTCTATTCTCTTGGAAATTATATATATATATATATATATATATATATATATATATATGTATGAAGAAATATAGTCTTAAGATGTGCTATATTTATAAGATAAAGTGTTCAATATCAGAGATAGAGCATGTGTAAATATAAAAGTGAACATAGAAATCAACACTTAGAGGCCACAGTCTGTTTCATGCTAGATGCAATCGTCAGGCCACGAGTGCTGTTATTTTTCTCGGCTATTTATATATATATATGTGTATGTATATATATATATATATATATATATATATATATTGACCACTAATATTATCAATTATCTATCTATCTATCTATCTATCTATATATATATATATATATATATATATATATATATATATAGATATATGTGTGTGTGTGTGTATATAGTCAACCACAAACAGACTGTTTCACTGTATCACAGCTCATCAGTGTGGCTAGTCATCCGATTGCTTCAAGCCGGGATCAAAACCTGAATGATTTGGCATCAGTGAGATATTCTACCCCCAAGCTATTTGCGCACGGCAGAGTGCTTATATATCATTAACAAGGATTGGGTCAATCTGTGGTGTGCTTTTCAGGCACTTTCCACCAGATTACTTCCACAGGCCAGTAAGATGAAGAAGTCATCTCCCTAAAAAAATTGGCCATGGTAAGATTCAAACTTGGGTCTCATGGTAAAAAACAAAAAAAAACAAATGTTTTAACAGTTGTAAGTGAAACTGGGTAGACACAATTGTTTGGAAATCATTGATAACTTAGATAGCACAAGTCATCGTGACTGAGGACTTGAACATACTGCCTTTGTTCCAACTGGTATTCACACTAGATTATGCACTCTCTCTCTCTCTCTAGAAAATGTCCTCTCCACATAGATGCTGTATAAACAAAAAAGGGGGCTCTCTGGGGGATGAACAAAGACAAATGTCCTTGAGCAGGTACCCACAACAGAGATTGGCTAGCTCCGCAAGCAGATGGGTGTGCTAGATAGACAATTAGCCTGGCATTATTTTCTGTCTTTTTTACAAATACTTTCATGGTAACTGCTCCGATGAGTGAGCTGCTTTCACTGGTTCCCAGACTTCATGAATTTAAGCGCTCAACTAGGCTGGCATCTCGCTCTCCCCCTTTCACTGTCAAAACTGTTAAATGTGGCTGTCTCTTCTACTCCAATAGCTTCATGTCTCGCACTTTTCGCCTGTGGAACTCCCTCCCCATTTCTTGTTTTCCTGATAGCTATATTCTCCAACTATTCAAATGTAATGTCAATCAACGTCTCCAGATGCGCTGATCTATCCCCTAACCGTCTCTTTATCCATTCCTCTATCACTCCTCTTTGTTCTTGCTCCAACTCTGTAACCCCTTGTGTGCTAGTGGCTTCCTGCCTTGCTTGGGGTTGAATGCTTAAAAATATATATATATAGTCTTTGCTATAGGTTTGCTCTATGTTTATATCGAGCTCTTTAGTTAGTTGTTTACTCGTATCGGGGTTTTTTCTTTGGGCCTTGAACCTGTATCTGTGCGATTATTTTCGACAGACTTTCATATTCCTGGCTCTTTCTTTTTAAAACCTTTTTTTACCTTCATGATTGATTTGGCTATTGTTAAATCAAGAATTCGAAGGTTTTTTGACACAAGTATAGTTACCTATATTTATATATATATATATATATATATATATATATATATATAATTGCTGATATTCCCTGCCAAGTGAATGGAATGATTCTCAGAGGTTGCATCTATGAAACTCTGGTCTCAGGATGCTGGATGTAAGATCAATCAACTAAGTGACAAATCTTTTACTTCTATTAATTATATCTTCCCTGATAACTACATTCTTCAAATATTTAAATGGAACATCAATCACCATCTTCTATCTTCTTGAATACTGTTCATCTTATATCCTTTCCTCAGTCCTCCTTATACCCAGTCTTTTCTCTCACTTTCACTCCCTGTAACCCTCTGCATACTAGTGGCAATCCCCCCTTGCTTGGGATGAAATGCTTAAAAAAAAATTTGATATATTTTCATATATATATATATATATATATATATAAATATATTGTCATCCACAGATAGACTGTTTTGTTGTATCACATCTCATCAGTGTGGCTAGACGTCCAGTTGCCCCTAGCTAGGATTGAAACCTGATTGAATTGGTGTCAGTTGGGGATTCTACCACTATGCCGTTGGCGTACAGCAGGGATGAAGGTGAATTTAAGCGTATTTATTTTTAGATAAACACACAGTGACTGAGAGAACTCGATTCGATTTACCGAAGAGTCTTGCATTATTAGCTGTAATAGTCACTGTTTACAAACCCACACTTCCTCCCGAGAGCTCAACCGAAATAAATTTTTCAGATGAAATAAAGAACAAATAGGAAACGTATATCAATGTAACAGCTGTTTTCTCTCAATCTCTGACAAAGCTTTTATGAAAGTGAAACATTTATTTTATCACCCTGTCGTATTCTGATCCATATATGATCTGCATTTGATTTTTAACTATATAATTATATTGGTAAAAATTTTGTTATAGAAGAGTGCTTGATATTAGGATTTCCAACCCTTTAAGCAATGGTTAATTTAAGAAATTGGTCATGTTCCAAATGCTTGAAATCATGTAACCAGCCATCATTATATATATATATATATAAATATATATATATATATATATATATATATATATATATATATATATATATATATTATATTATATATATATATATATATAGATATAGATATATATAGAGAGAGTATGCAGTAATGAAAAATAAAAAGTGCCCAGCTCACAAAATGTATTGTATTTGTTATATCAGTAATAAACATATCATTCCCAATATCAATATTGCATGAATATCAATTACAGAATGTTCTGTTTGTATTTTGTAGGTTAAAAATATCTGTCTATATTTCTGAGATGAGGTATTATGTAAACTATTTACATTATTCTGACTATTTTCCTCATCTTTGTTGCCATGTTTACCACAATGTTTATGCCTCCTGGTCAAATAAGCGGTCTGTGGGTCCTGAATCATTGCTGGTTGGTAGTGGGTGAAATATTTATCTTTTCAATAAAAAAGAAATACAAAATGCTCAAAAATTAATATAAAGTGATTTTCTAGTATTTGTGTTTTACATTCTATCTGTCACTTTCAAGATGGACCTATCCTGAAAATGATGAACTGTTCCTATTTTTGTAAGGCAGCAAACTCAGAAAATCAGCAAGGGATGAAATACTTATTTTCCCCATTATAGTTGCAATATAAACCACAGGTTGGCTGTGTGGGTGTTGAAGAAGCACAAATTGGCCTGATCAGATGAGCATGCTTGGAAATGAGCAGCCATACTGAAGATGAGAAATAACATTGATTTACAGTATGTTTTCAAGTCGAAACAGCTATAATGATAAGAGAATTGCTGAATGATACTGTCAATGATATTCGCATACATTTGGCACCAGGGTGAATGTATGCATCAGTCAACATCAACATGCGATATAAATATAAATTTCCATAGGGGTTTTGGTTTGGTTTGGTTTGTTTTATGGTATATCAATCTCAATGGGTTATTTAATATCAACAAGACTTTTATTACTGGTAATATTTTTTTCAAAAAATGTATTACTGCTAATATTTTTTTTATAAAAATGTATTACTCAGTATCTATATTTCTGAGATGAGGTATTATGTACACTATTTACATTATTTGGACTATTGTCCTCATCCTTGTCGCCATATTTATTACAACATTTCGGCCCTTTAGTATCTGTTTATATTTCTGAGATGAAGTATTGTGTACACTATTTACATTATTCTGACTATTTTCCTCATCTTTGTTGCCATGTTTACCACAATGTTTCGGCCGTTGTATGTTCCAGCCTTCTTCAAGTGGTTGGAATGTCAAACTGAACACTTTATTTCACTCACTGGGGTAGATTGTTCTAGTTCCATGTGCCATGTCTAATGGATGTCAGTTATATCCTGTTAATTCCCCTCTGAAAGTTCTCCACTGCCTTAACCATGTACTGAACTCACACACTTTGGGTCCTGTCACTGGATCTAACTAATGCCTTTATCCTCAAGGACACATGGCACAGTGGTTAAAGGCATTAGTTAGATCCAGTGACAGGACCCAAAGAGTGTGAGTTCAATACCCGGTTAAGGCATTGGAGAACTTTCAGAGATGAAGGCAATAGTCCGAATAGTGTAAATAGTCTAAAAATAACTACTGATAACATTGTTGGAAAATTCTAGAATATTCCACATCAATAATCTTGAGTATTAAAGTAATTTAAATGTCTTAAAATCTGAAATTTGCATTGTATGAATACTTTTTTAATCCATTGAAATGGATAAATGGGATTTCTTTCTATTAAATCAAATTTGTTTTTGTTTTCTATGCATATTTACTTATTATGCATCTGTGTAGAATTAATTATATGAAAAGTATGTTTTTTCATTAGTTTGAAATACAATAAATTAAAAATTTGTACGTGTACAAATATTTCTTTCTCCCTACTATACATATATATATATATATATATATATATATATATATATATATAAATATATATAAATATATATATATATATATATGTGTGTGTATGTATTGCATGTTTTTAAAAAAAAGCCTGAATGCCTAACCTTCATTATTGGGAAAATAACAGTGTAGATTTCCATAAAGTTTTCCTTATAAGCTTAAAATATTTTTAGTTTTGAGTTTAAGGAATGCAGAATTTCAAATTTTGAAAATAGATCAGTCACTATGGAAATAACCCATGGCTTGTGATTTCAGAAATCAAATCATTATTATCAAATCAGTTTTAGCCACCAAGATATGACTGTTTAACATCTGAAGATGTGAGGGTCTTCCCCACCTATCTGTGACTGTTTTACATATCAAAATTTGAGGATTTTACCCATCAAGATGTGACTGTTTTACATATCAAGATGTGAGCATTTTACCCACCAAGATATGACTGTTTTACATATCAAGATGTGACTATTTCACCCACTAAGATGTGATTGTTTTCCATCTGAAGATGTGAGGATTTTACCCTCCGAACTGTGACTATTTTGCAAATCAAGATGTGACAATTCTACCCACTAAGATATGACTATTTTGCAAGTCATCCACTTAATAAGTCATATGTTATTGTGTATAGTTATTTTAACCCATTACCTGCCATGAGCCCCATTTGGGGATCTGTTAAAATTAAACTCACTACATGTTATTCTGTGTATTTACATTGAATTGCTTACATACATTGCATTTGCAGAGGTATATTTTAAAACACTTAGCCTTTAAAGTTTTTATTATTAGCCGTAAGAAGAGACTTTCTGTTGTAATTTTACATTTCACGAGTAGAAAAATAATGACTATTTTGAAAAGTATTTTTTTATTATTTCTAATCAATATTATTTTTTGATGTTTTATACACATATATATTTGATGTTCTAGTTTCTATAAAAACGACAATGGTAACTACTGAAATTAAACATAACGAATAAATAAACTCTTAAGACACCTCACCTGTCTGGGCCAAAAATGTGCATTAAAAACATTTGGCAGTTAATGGTTAAAATATGTTTTCTATTTTATTTTATTTTAATTTCCTTTTCTTTAGTTTTGTCTCAGCACAATAACCATTTTGAGATTTGTCAACAGAGATGTTCCATGTCATAGGTATTTAAAAGCATATCTCTAGAAGAAGGCCATTTTCAAAAAGTTCTGTGTGAAGAATAAACTCACAATCAAATTAGCTTGGTGATAATGATAAAACAGCAATTACTTTCTTTCACATCCTCTGCAAGAAGATGAGCTGATTGAACTGGACTCCTGACACTAATTTCAAATGCCAAAAACACTGAACCTTAACAAGCAAAACACAATGGCTTGAAAAATTAATATGCACACCATTGTCAGGCCTCTCAGCACATAGAATATTATATGCACTTCATTGCACAATAAATCAGGATATGAAGAAAGAGTTGTCTTTTCTTTTGTAAATTATTCCTGTTTTTTTTTCAGTTTTATATTTAATGTTATTGAATTATATAGGTTAGAAAAATGTTTGGGGATTTATTTTAAAGGAAGTTTTATATATCAGCCAAAATGGAGTTTGGAAATCAATTTCTATCCAGAATTAAATTCAGCTGAGCAAGCTCTTTGCCCAAAGGGGAACCAGAAATCTACACAAGGTAGGATATTAGGGTGAGGATAGGAAATAATAGTGTCGCAGTTAAATTATGAAAGACACCCATGTTTACATAGACCAAAATAGACAGACACACATATTTATATATATATATATATATATATATATATATGGAGAGAGAGAGAGAGAGAGAAAGAAATAGATCAATGGATTGATATGTATATTGAATATAATTTAACATGTATGCTTTTATTGTCATAAAAGAATATATAAAGTTACTACAACAAAAATATATGGCTACAGTAATGAATATATGTATGCATACTGACATACATAGAATTTTGCTTCCAAACAAGTTTGATTAAATGCAACTGACAAGATCTCTCTGTTTAATTTTTTTTTTATTTTTCCAATTTTCAAATAAGATGTATATTAGATTCAAAAATTGTATTTAAACAATTACATATATATTATTTATGGAATAAATGCTTACAGTAAAATATCAGTGGATAATACTAAAATACTATACAGCATCCAATGTCATGTATCACAACACATGACATCACAATGGATTATTTTAAACTTTCAGCTTCCTAAATAATACTAACAGAATCTTGACTCTCACACAGCCACCACATGGTTCTTCAAAATGACTGAGACAGTTGAAAATACTTAAACAAAACTATAGAGCTAGTATGAACTTTGGACAGTTTAAACACAATGTGTGAGAGTCAAGATTTTGTTAGTATTATTTAGGAAGCTGAAAGTTTTAAATAATCCATTGTGATGTCATGTGTTGTGATACATGACATTGCATGCTGTATAGTATTTTAGTATTATCCACTGATATTTTACTGTAAGCATTTATTCCATAAATAAATAATTATAAGTGTTGACAAGCTGTTAAAAAAATCAAATAAATCAATCAGTTAATCAACTAATGTTTGTCTTATATTGATAGTTGTATTTTGGTTGGTTGTGATGGACTGGTCACTGTGTGCATGAATTGCACTGGGTTTCAACAGGTGGCAAGTCAAATTGTTACAAAACTTGTTATACAGATGCAGTAATGGTTGAATTACATATTTATTCAATGTAACCACATTCACCCACAATGATGGCTTCAATGTGGGACTGGAATCATGTGGTCTGTATTGATATCAGACATTACTTGGGTAACGGCAATCGTCAGGATATCAGTCATATTGTGGGAATGTTGATTAGTCTCCCATTCAACAACACCCCACATATAAGAGTAAAGGGGATTTAGGTCTAGCAAATTAGGCGACATGTTTCGTGTGATGTGGTCATGCTGATTGACCATCATCCAATCTTAAGTCATCAGCTTTGTGAGCAGGTGCAGAGTCCTACTGAAGCATATATGGCCTCCCATTACATACAAGTCTATGAATAAAGGCAAAAGATAAATTTACCTTAACCCATGTGTTTCATCCTATAAGGAACTCTGTCAAGACAAATGTAAGAATTTTATTCTGTGACAAGTATATACAAGCACAAAAATATTATTGGTTTTTAAAAATGTTTGGTTTTGGACTGCTCATGAATATTAATCAAGTTAGCAGGAAGGTCAGGTATGTTCATGGACGTGAGGTGATACAATTCAATACCTAAAAACCGAATGTGAATATTTTTTTTTATGTAGTACTTAAATTATTTGGGATTGGGATTAATTTAAGTGTTATATGCTTTGTATATATTTGTATATTTTGTATGTATATACAAGTCTGTGTAAGCTTCACTACTGTTTCCAGTACCTCAGTATAGCCAGTGGTATTCGACTGAAGACCCTGTTGAAAGAAATGGGGGTGGCATTCACTATTCACCACCCTTGAAACTGTGCAATCTGAACATCACTGCACTTTGCATATATTGCAACAATTATGGCATTTTGTTTCATCCCATGCATTAGCTGATAGTTCACCAACGATAAAAGAATATTAACTGATTATCACAATCACATGTCTTCAAGAACATTACACCCCCTATATATATCACATATATACATTATGACTCAGGATATTACTTATTTTTAATTTTTCTTAATTTTTCAAAAACTGATGAAGGGTTCAAATCACTATTGGCATTATTTTAATGTGTAGAATATTTCCAGTAAAATGTACAAATGATAGTTGGCTGCATGTCACTCTTATAATGCAGTGTGCAAAATTTTCCAAGTTTCTCTCACAGACGCGACGTTGCCTCGATCTGTCTTTTTTACAAATACTTTCACGGTAATTGCTCCGACGAGCTGCTTTCGCTGGTTCCTAGGCCTCATGAATTTAAACGTCCTACGAGGCTGGCATCCCGTTCCCACCCCTTCACCGTTGAAACTGTTAGATGTAGACGTCTCTTCTACTCCAATAGCTTCATGTCTTGCACATCTCGCCTGTGGAACTCCCTTCCTTATTCCTGTTTCCCTGACAAATACAATCTCCAATTATTTAAGTGTAACGTCAATCGACATCTCCAGTTGCCTTGATCTATCCACTTCCCTTCTCCACATCCTTTCACCTTTCATTCCTATCTGCTCTCGCTCCAAATCTTCTGTAACCTCCTTGCCTTGATGGATCCATTATCTTTCTCCACATCCTCTCCTTTACCACTCCTACCTGCTCTTCCTCCAAACCTTCTGTAACACCTTGCGTGCTAGTGGCTTCCAGCCTTGCTTGGGGTGATATGCTTAAAAAAAAATAAATAAAAAAGTTTCACATTATTAAGCAGGTTGCCCATTAGTAATGTTTCAAGAAACATTATGTTATAATTAAAATTTATAATTGAAAAATGTTTGTAAAGTTTGCATCAACAAATATTACAAATAAAACATGTTTTTAATAATGAACTGAAAATGGTGTCATTTAAATGACTAAGTTATAAATAGAATATTAATGTGTAATATATGTGCGATGTTCTGAAATGAGTTTTAGAACTTGAGCATACATTGATTTTGCAAGCCAGAATAGGCATCCCCTGATATAAACCTTCCTCTTTAGAATTTTCCACATATTTTCAATTAAGTTAAGTCTAGGCCATCAAACCAGCCATTTTATTCAGATAGTCATTAGTTTTTCTTTTCAGAATGTGATGGAGCATTATTGGGCACAAATTAATTTCTGTTCTAAAAGCACCTGGCTTCTTCTTGAATTGTAGCTCTATCTTTGCCTTCAAAATATCAATGTATGTCTGTTAGCTTAATACCATCCAGAACTAGCTATGGGTTCACCACTTCATCACATGTGCTAACCCAAAATATCACACCAACTTTAGCTTGATGATGTTTCAACCTATGAAGGCAGTTTTTGCCATTAGCCACTCAAATTTTCCTCAATCTGTTTTACCAACTGTGTGTGGGGCAGCATTTACTAGTGAAAAAAACAGTTGAAAAAATCGTTTTTTATATATTCTGCTACCCATTTCTTTTGAATTTCTTTATGGATGTTTTTTTAAAGTGATTGTTTGTATATTTTTCTACTTGATGTTGGATATAAAAGCTTTTGATTGTTGATTCTTTTTTTACTATTACAATGCCAAATTCATTACATTGATCAAGATGTATATTTTTATAACTTCTTTCTTGTTATAGAACACACCATGAACTTACCTGACCTGCATCAGTCATTCCTGGATCTTCAATGTACTTCATAATAGTTTGGTGTTACCTGCTTGTAATTGTTTTACTATTTCCAGCATTGTTTTACCAATAGCAAACAGTGAAATTATTAAACATCATGTTGAAACAACAGTTCAGGTATGATCACTGAAGTTAAGCAACATTGAGCTTGTTCAGTACCTAGGTGGGTAACTGTTTAGGAAACACCAAGTGCTGTACACTTGCATGGCTCAGAATTGTTAATGGAAGACCTGATTTGTAATTTCCATTGGGTTTGTTATATTCACTTTTGTGGGAAAATGTATGAAACCACCTCTTCTCCTCCAGCTATGGGTTAATTAGTAAAATTTCTATCTCTGAACCATTATTATTTTTTTAAATTCTTACAATCTAAAACTATTCTATGGCTTTAAATAACCTGCCATGGGTTGATAAGTCATAGAAAATGAATGAATGGATCAATGTTTATCTGTCAAATCAAACTCAGACATTTTAAAGATTTAATCTTGCAATGTGGCCATTAATCTGAGATTTTCAAATCATTTAATAAAAATAATGGCTACTATTTGTCCACATCTGTGCATAACAAACCAGCTTTCATTCAAATGCGACAAATAAATGTCATTTAGCAAACATCATTCAAAATCCCAATGGTGCTATTAATGCACCCAATATCTGTTGTAGTTTATCTGGAAATAAATCAGAAGCCTTACTTTCAGAGTGCCCTTCATAGACAGATATTTTAAAACTTCTTTCTTAATATGAAACATAGGACAGTGATATATAGTTTTCAATTTGACCTTTTCAAACTTTCTTCAGAGTGGTCCAGGATTTTAACACAGTTCTTTACAGTTAAGTCATACCTGTCAATCATATTTGCATCTTATATTTTTTGCAATAGAAGGCATTTCTCCTATATGCAAAATCGGCTTCACAATCCATTTTAACGGTTCAAACTTACAGAATAGCAAGTAATTTATGACTTCACAATGCTACACTTTTCAGATAAATAGTTGCTATTTATTTACATCTGAGCAAAATGAACAAGCTAAATGAACAGATAGATGTTGCCATCCTTTAGCAAATGAACCCTCAGATTCTGATAAGTGTATCTTTTTTATATATCAATAAAATAGGACATGTCGAATCATAATAGATGCAGTATGTATGTATCTTTGATTCTCTCTCTGTCTAGGACCAATGAAATTTCCCAAATCAAACTGAACATCGGACTTTTTTGAAAGGGTTTATTGTTCTTGGCCAGACTGAGAACCTTTCACTACCTCCTTAAGTCAAAGCAGTTCTGCAACCCATTTTAAAGCCTCAAGCCTATGTTGGCTATTAATTTAAAATTTCAAAATTCAGTACCTTTCATACAAATGGCTGCTATTTGTTTAGAGCTGAGCAAAATGAACAAGCTTTCATTTTGACTGTGCAGATATGTTGCCATCCTTTAGCAAATGAACCCTCAGATTCTGATAAGTGTATCTTTTTTATATATCAATAAAATAGGACATGTCGAATCATAATAGATGCAGTATGTATGTATCTTTGATTCTCTCTCTGTCTAGGACCAATGAAATTTCCCAAATCAAACTGAACATCAGACTTTTTTGAAAGGGTTTATTGTTCTTGGCCAGACTGAGAATCTTTCACTACCTCTTTAAGTCAAAGCAGTTCTGCAACCCATTTCAAAGCCTCAAGCCTATGTTGGCTATTAATTTAAAATTTCAAAATTCAGTACCTTTCATACAAATGGCTGCTATTTGTTTAGAGCTGAGCAAAATGAACAAGCTTTCATTCTGACTGCAGATATGTTGCCATCCTTTAGCAAATGAACCCTCAGATTCTGATAAGTGTATCTTTTTTATATATCAATAAAATAGGACATGTCAAATCATAATAGATGCAGTATGTATGTATCTTTGATTATCTCTCTGTCTAGGGCCAATGAAATTTCCCAAATCAAACTGAACATCGGACTTTTTTGAAAGGGTTTATTGTTCTTGGCCAGACTGAGAAACTTTCACTACCTCCTTAAGTCAAAGCAGTTCTGCAACCCATTTTAAAGCCTCAAGCCTATGTTGGCTATTAATTTGAAATTTCAAAATTCAGTACCTTTCATACAAATGACTTACTTACATTTTAGCAAAATGAACCAGCTTTTACCCAAACTGTACAGATAGATGTTGCCATCATTCAGCAAATAAACCTTTAACTTCCAATAAGTATTTATTTTATATATTGATAAAACATGAAGTAGTTAATAATACAAGACACAGTTTATTTAGTTTCTTTCTTTCTTTGGCATTGTTGGGATTTGATTTACAACTAATACCTGTTTCTCTTATATGCAAGCAGATTTACAGGAAATTGCCATTACAAACATTAAATGTCAGATTCCTCCTAAAGAGTCAAGCATTTTCCTTATGGATGTCTTTTAAAAGATGATCTAGAACCCAAATGTATTTGATTTAGTACCCAACATTTTGACAGTACCTGTATTAGTAATATAAAGTCCTTAACTTAATCAGACCTGCATTTGAAGTTGTCTTTCATCTTCAATGAACTTCCTTACAGTTCATTGCTATCTACAAATCATTATTTTAATTTTCAAGATTTTTTTAAAACTTTCTCAGCTATGATGTTATTACATATTTCTTTTTTAGCTTTTAAATCAGCATTACAACCTGAGATTTACTTGACAGCCCCCCCACCCAACTGAGTCAAGTGGTGAAACAAGGTCGGTTTTCAATGTGGGGACCCAAGTGTTTCCATTCAGGCTGCTGTTCTAAGATGGTCTTAGCTTGTCTAAGCTGGTCAAAACTTGTCTAAGCTGGTCATACCAATGCTACATAACAGATGTCACACAATGGTTGGGAGAAAACAAGGGAGGAGAGATGGCTGCTGACAGAGAACAGATATTTACATCTGCAGCATCCACCCGGATGGGAAAAACCGACTTCTACTCCTCTGCCAATTCCTCCAGAAAAATCTGGGGAGAAAGCCCCAATCAGCTTTACAACCCATTTTTAAACCTCAAACAAAATTGGGTATTAATTTAAGTCTTCAAAATTCAGCACTTTTCAAACAAATAACTGCTGTTTGTTTAGATGTGAGCAAAATAAAACAGCTTTCATTCTAAATGTACAAATAAATGATGGTATCATTCAGTAAATGAACCTTCAAATTCCAGTAAGTGTATGTTTTTTTATATATCAATTAAACATGACACAGCTCATCATATGAGATGCTCTCTCTCTCTCTCTCTCTTTTTCTCTCTCTCTCTCTCTCTCTCTCTCTCTCTCTCTCTCAGACCAACCCAGTTTCCAAAATAAAGCCAAATATCAATTTTTTGAAGGGCTTATTGTTGTTTGAGCAAATTGAGAACTTTTCAGTGTCTCCTTATATCTATCTATTCCAACGATTAAACCCAGGTTTGAATTGCAACATGGTCAGTTTGTCAGGGAAGTGACTTTTTGATATATTCAGATGTTGGATGGGGAGAGATAGAGATATGAAACAGAGGACAAGGTTTTATAAGGGAACATTTAATTTCATTTATTACTATTAATAAGGTATATATATATCAATAACATTTATGTGTTACAATTAATGCTCTGTCTCTTTGTATAGAGCCTGATAAGTACAAAAACTGCTTGTGTTAGAAATCACATCAATCTAGAAATAAACTGGTTGACCATTCTTTTTAGTGAAACACAATCTTTCTTACACACACACACACACACACACACACACATATATATATATATACATATATATATATATATGTATATATATATATATATATATATATATATATATATATATATACATATATATATATGTTTACTTTTATATATATATATATATATATATATATATATATAAAAGTAAACATTGAAGTCAACACTCAAGTGACAGGTTGTTTCATGCTAGACCCAATCGTCAGGCGGCCTGATAATTGCGCCCAGCATGAAACAGCCTGATGACTGCATCCAGCATGAAACAGCCTGTCGCCTCTGAGTGTTGACTTCAATGTTCACTTTTATATTTATATTTACATATGCTCTATCTCTGATATTGAGAACTTTATCCCATAAATATAGCACACCTTAAAACTATATTTCTTCACTTTCTTCATATGTATACATATATATATATATATATATATATATATATATATATATATATATATATATATATATATATATATACACTTCGACCATCTATCATCTAGTAGGACATTCAGAATCAATTCAATATATATATAAGCATTTCTACAGATCTAAATGTGACCTAAAATATTTTTATATATTACTATAAAGGAGACTGCATGAAATTTTCAGTTACAACCTTTGCAAGTATTTACTACAAACAAAAACGTTTTTTACTACTAAGATACCTTTTATTTCATTTCTGAAATGGAGCATATACATATATATATATATATATATATATATATATATATATATATATATATATATATATATATATATGTATTCTGTGTCTGAATACCAAAGCGTCTCTTAAATAAAACCTTCCCAAATTCTGCAAACTTCAAATATCTTTTAAAAACCAATTATATTTTATTTGCTTTGTAGGATTTGGAAAGACAAAAAAAAGATGAGTTTTGTTGTCCAAAATGTCTGAAATTTATCTTAGCAAAATATATTTCTTGACAAAAACATACAAAACCTGAAATGAATGCTGAATATTGTAAACATTTTACTTTGTCTATCATTTTCTATTGCCTTTTTTTTAATTCACTATTTTATTTTCATTATTTTAAAGGGAAACAAAGATTCTGCAAGCTTTTGAAAGAATTAGTAGTTGCTGAGAAAAGAATTTAAGAAATTTAGTGAATTTTATTTGAATCTGATCTTCAGGAAAATGTTTTTAAGGAACAAAGTTTGAAGAATTTTAGTATGGAAGCATATCCAGACTAGATATTCTCTCTTTGATTTGCGTAATAAAAGTTGTAGAAAATTTATGTTTCTTTAGTTTTATTGAACTATTTTTTACTTAAATTTATTAAAAGCAAAAGTTTGGATACAGTCTCAATGTAAGAAATGTCACTTGATAAATGCCCATTCTGTGTCTATTGTAATAAACATTATATTCTATATTGTAATTACCATGATCACCAAGAACGAAACCCGGACGCTTTATATATTTTATATTATTGGTATGTCAAACTAAAATTCCAGGTGAGACCACTGAATTCACCTTTATACTTTTGTAAAGGTATGCCTCTTCTTCCCAAGGGCAGAAGTTAATAACAGGGAAAACTGGGTTATCTTTGTTTGACAACTAATCTGGGAAAAGGACAACTCTGAATTCAAAAGCACTGGTGTTGTGGTACTGAGAACTTTATGCCGTAAAGACCTACTAGGTAAAAAAGACCACAGTGAAAATGCATGATGAAAATGCATCACTACATACCAAGATATGTACAACATATATTTCAACAGTCTCTTTCCTGATTTTAAGTATAAGTGACCTTTTATGCTATAAGTATTAGTGTCCATTATACTTAAAACTTCCTTGTTGCTCACGTGCTCCATCCATGGCATTCTCAGGATCCTTCTGTAGAACCACATCTCTGTTTCTTCATCTGTGAGGAAATCGTCCAGTATTCACTGATATACTGAAAAATTCATGCTCCATTCTTTTAGAACTTTTTTTTTTGTTTCTAATGGAATTTTCCTGTTTTTTAATACATTGTTTAACTTTCTGGAGGACAATTTTTGACACATTTCTTCATCAACAAAAAAATAATAATATCTCGTTGAAATGTGGGGTGTATGTTTTACTCTGGAGCAAGTTAGAAACAGGTAATTACAATTGAAAGGATTGAAATCTTGGGATTTAAAGTCCAATTGGTGAAGAGGACCAACTGGACGATGTCACCTCTTCACTTGTGTAACTTTAAATAAGTTACTTAATATGTTTCTTTTCTTTTAGATTTCGAAAGCAAATATTGGATGAGAAGGTTAGAAATCATAGAGCTGAGTTCAAATTTCAGTTGAGAGTGCTATATTCATTTTCACTCAAATAGCCTTGGGAAAGGCATGTATCCATCTATTCCCCCGTCAGATAGGAGTTAAATAGTAAGACAGACAGTACTCTCTAGCCATCATCAGCAACCATTTAAGAGAAGGCTAATTCTGTATTCAAAATCGTATATGTTGCTAGTGGGGCCTATATTTGAACTGCAACTAATGTCCTCACAGTATACAGTGGGGGAAATAAGTATTTCATCCCCTGCTGATTTTCTGAGTTTGCCACCTTACGGAAATAGGAACAGTCTATAATTTTCAGGGTAGGTCCATCTAGAAATTGAGAGATAGAATATAAAAAAAAAATTCTAGAAAATCACATTATATTAATTTTTGAAAAATTTGCATTTCTTTTTTATTGAAAAAATAAGTATTTCACCCTATAGCAAAACATAACTCAGTATTTGGTGAAGAAACCCCTGTTGGCAAGCACAGCAGCCAGATGTTTCCGGTAGTTTGTTGCCCCACTCCTCTTTGCAGATCCCCTCAAAATCCTTAAGGTTTATAGGTTGTCATTGGGCAACTCAAAGCTTCAGCTCCCAAAACAGATTCTCTAAAGGATTAAGGTCTAAGGAGACTAATTAGGCCACTCCATTACCTTAATGTGCTTCTCCTTGAGCCACTCCTTTCCTTGCCTTAGCCATATGCTTTGGGTCATTGTCATGCTGGAACACCCATCCATGACCCATCTTCTGTGGCCTGGCTGAGGCAAGGAGGTTTTCACTCAAGATTTCCCTGTACTTGGCCCCATCCATTTTTCCCTCAACCTGGTGTACTTGTCCTGTCCTCTTAGCAGAGAAACAGCCCCCAAAGCATAATGTTTCTACCAGCATGCTTAATGGTTGGGATGGTGTTCTTGGGATCCAGGTCAGCTTTTTTTTTCCTCCAAACATGACATGTCGAGTTGATGTCAAAAAGCTCAATTTTAGTCTCGTCGGACCACAGCACTTTCTCCCAACCCACCTCTGAATCATCCAGGTGCTCATTTGCAAACTTCTGAAAGGCCTGTACATGTGTCTTCTTGAATAGGGGGATCTTGTGGGCACTACATGATTTCAGTCTACTATGACGTAGTGTGTTACTAATGGTCATCTTGGTAACTGTGGTCCCAGCTGCCTTGAGATCATCAACAAGCTCTTGCGGCATATTTCTGGGTTGTTTCGTCACCTTTCTCATCATCAGGTTCACTCCACATTGGGAGATCTTGCATGGAGCTCCAGACTGAGGGAGATAGAATAGTCAATTGGTGTTTCTTCCATTTTCTTATTATCACACCAACAATTGACTCCTTCTCACCCAACTGCTTGCCAATTATCTTGTAGCTCATTCCAGTCTTGTGCAGGTAAACAATTTTGTCCTGGATGTCCTTAGACAATTCTTTTCACTTGCCCATTGTGGAGAGATTAGATTCTGATTCATTGAAGGATTCTGTGAACTAGTGTCTTCTATACAGGTAATGAGTACTTGATTAGGAGTAATAATTGAGTAATAGGACTAGTCTATATGCCTCATGGTCACATAACCGGTCTTGTGGGGCCTGAATCATTGCTGGTTGGTAGGGGGTTAAATATTTATCTTTTCAATAAAAAAGAAATACAAAATTCTCAAAAATTAATATAAAGTGATTTTCTAGTATTTGTGTTTTACATTCTATCTCTCACTTTCAAGATGGACCTATCCTGAAAATTATGAACTGTTCCTATTTTTGTAAGGCAGCAAACTCAGAAAATCAGCAAGGGATGAAATACTTATTTTCCCCATTATAGTTGCAATATAAACCACATGTTGGCTGTGTGGGTGTTGAAGAAGCACAAATTGGCCTGATCAGATGAGCATGCTTGGAAATGAGCAGCCATACTGAAGATGAGAAATAACATTGATTTACAGTATGTTTTCAAGTCGAAACAGCTATAATGATAAGAGAATTGCTGAATGATACTGTCAATGATATTCGCATACATTTGGCACCAGGGTGAATGTATGCATCAGTCAACATCAACATGCGATATAAATTTCCATAGGGGTTTTGGTTTGGTTTGGTTTGTTTTATGGTATATCAATCTCAATGGGTTATTTAATATCAACAAGACTTTTATTACTGGTAATATTTTTTTCAAAAATGTATTACTGCTAATATTTTTTTTATAAAAATATATTACTCAGTATCTATATTTCTGAGATGAGGTATTATGTACACTATTTACATTATTCAGACTATTGTCCTCATCTTTGTCGCCATATTTATTACAACATTTCGGCCCTTTAGTATCTGTTTATATTTCTGAGATGAAGTATTGTGTACACTATTTACATTATTCGGACTATTGTCCTCATCTTTGTTGCCATATTTATTACAACATTTTGTCTGTTGCATACTCCGGCCTTCTTCAGGTGGTTGGAATGTCAAACTGAATCTTTATTTCGTTCACTGGGGTAGACTTTATCCACTGTGCCATGTATCCTTGAGGACACATGGCACAGTGGATAAAGGCGTTGGTTAGATCCAGTGACAGGACCCAAAGAGTGTGAGTTCAATACCCGGTTAAGGCAGTAGAGAAGTTGGAGAGGGGAATTAACAGGAGATAACTGATAACTGACATCCATTAAACATGGCACGTGGAACTAGAACAATCTACCCCAGTGAGCGAAATAAATGGTTCAGTTTGACATTCCAACCACCTGAAGAAGACTGGAGCGTACAACAGCCGAAACGTTGTAATAAATATGGCGACAAAGATGAGGATAATAGCCCGAATAATGTAAATGTATTACTGCTAATATTTTTTTATAAAAATGTATTGATGGTATTAAAACCTAATTTTACACTTTCATAGTGTTTTGGTTCCTGTTTGGGGGTTAACTATTTGCCCATACCTGGGACCCTAACAGATGCTACCACCCCGGGTCAGGGTGGACCTGGGAACACCAGCAACTTACCCAGGACATTTCCATAGTGGACTGGCTTTGCCATTTCGTAATGGATACTGTTAATATATGTGATGTGAAGAAGTTGAAAACTTTCAAAATAAATTAGAAAATTTTAGAAAACAATATTCATTTGAGCTTGTTTAGCTTGATGGAGTGTTTTGTTAGCTCTCAGTAATTTTTCAACTGTTGACATTCATTTTAATGGATGCTATTTAGAAACCTATTTCCCATGACCAATTGTATCAACTTCTACATTCAATATTGGTATACTACTTGGCCTTACATTAACTGCTGACCTGAGATGGAACAAATACATTGAGTCAATAACTTCATCCACTGCAAGAAAAATTGCCTCCCTGTGCCATGCCAGGAAATTTATCTTGCCGAAGTCGATCCTTGAAATCTACAAATCAACCGTTCGCCCTTGTATAGAGTATTGCTGCCATATATGGTTCGTGCCCCTTATGTTTGCCTCAAGGTTCTTGATAAGATTCAGAGATGGATATGCAACATAATTGGCCCTGATCTGGCATCTCGTCTGTGCCATCGCCTCCCTCTGTCTTTTTTACAATTACTTTCATGGTAACTGCTCCAAGGAGCTGCTTTCGCTGGTTCCCAAACTTCATGAATTTAAGTGTTCAACTAGGCTGGCATCTCACTGACACCCTTTCACTGTCAAAACTGTTAAATGTAGCCGTTTCTTCTACTCCAATAGCTTCATGTCTCGCACCTCTCGCCTGTGGAACTCCCTCCCCACTTCTTGTTTTCCTGATAGCTACAATCTCCAACTTTTCAAATGTAATGTCAATCGACGTCTCCAGATGCCCTGATCTATCCCCTATCCTTCTCTTCATCTTTTCCTCTATCACTCCTATTTGCTCTAGCTCCAACTCTCTGTAACCCCTTGCATGCTAGTGGCTTCCCGCCTTGCTTGGGGTGAAACGCTTAAAAAAAAAAATCAGATCTTGTCACTTCTACTATACTTGACATGGTAAAAGTTCTCAAAGAAGGAGTTGGTCAATTCTCCTTTAGTATCCTTGAGAACTTTTACAAGTTCTCAAGGATACTAAAGGACTGTTGGTGAGGTATTGATGCATTCATTAAATAAACAAATAATCTCTCCAAATTCTAGTTTTTTAATTATCTTTGGTTCTTGAATTTGGTGGGTGTCTATTCCTTTGGACATGTCTCTTTGTATATTAGTAGCAGCCATACCCAACTGGTTGATCAGGAAAAGTGTTCAATTAGAATGGAGCAAAAACAGCATCATGTTTAGATGTAACAGAGTCTATCTTCTTCAATTACTTTAAAGTACTACTTTCATTAAAACAAACATTTTGAATTAATGCAGTTACTGATATAACAGAAGTAGTCTCTATTTATTCCACTGAAGTTAGCCGAGGACATGAAGGGGTAAAACACACAACATCAAGGCCCACTTCAGACCACAATTATTTTGAAGTTTTTAAAATTTAATTTGTCAGTGTGCTAAAAGAGGATACATTTATAAAGCAATTATTAAGTTTGATGAAAATTAGTTGAAAGATCAACGAAAAATAAGAAAGAAACCAGTAAAAATTGCCATTTTTCGCAATTTAGGTGGGTTTTCACGATATGGATGAACTCAATTATCAAGTTAAATGGCTGTTAAGCAATGAACTTATTGTTGGCAACAATTGAGTGATGTTTGTATTAGATTGTATGTCTTGTGAGTATTGACCCTTTTGAACCTATTGATCATGTGACACTCAATATTAATTATTAGCTGATCATTAATGTTACTAATGTCGACTACATGAAATATGTTAAAAGTTTTATAGATTTTAGTTCTAACAGTTTTAAAGGCATTTGAGGTAATTCAGATTTTGGTCATACCCTAAAAAGGAGGAAAAAAATATTCATCTTTAGGTTGCACCAGATAAATAATAGAGTGTTCAAATCTGGATATCAGGCCTCCCAGTCATATCTTCTTTTTTATCTCCCTTTAGGATATGTATAACAATGGCTCTCTAAAACTTCCTGTAGTTCTAAACAACAGCTGACACTTTACTCTGTCATCTATTCACTTGGGTTGGACTGCCTGCATATAGTTGCCATTTGCATTTTCTAGGACTCTTTTGCAGTGATTGCATGCAGTTCCAAATGAGGCTAGAATGAGGCTAGACCAGTGCTTCTCAAACTATCTGACATGGCAGACCAGAACTTTTTCTCTCAATGTGTCATGTACCAGTAATATTTTGTGGTAATATTAATTTATACCGGAAATGATATATATAATGAATATAATAAAAGTTGACTATTTTTTATCTTCCATTTATATTGAAAAAAATAATTCAATATCAAAATATATAAAAAGTAATAAAAAATAAGTAGTTTATTAAGACAAAAACAAAAATTATATAATCTTAATCTTTACAAATGATTCCTTAGCATGGCCTGGACACTGACTGTGTACCAGTAGTTGATGGTTCATGGACCGGTGCTGGTATGTGAACCACCACTTTGAGTAGCATTGTGCTAGTGTTCTGCTATACCATTCCTCTAATAAAGATAGTGTGGTGATCATCACCAGATTATGCAACAAGCATTCATTGGTTAATCTCCTCAAAACTAGCTCGCTGATTGGTCAATTCCGACCAATCAAATTGCCTGCATGCACGGAATGAAATTTCCTGCTTACTAAGGTTGAGCCAATCACGGGATACACCATCTTATATAAACAAAACACAAGTGGTTTTCAGTCTCTTTTCTCTTTTCTCTTTTCTCCTTTCTCTTTTCTCTTTTCTCTTTGCTCTCTCTCTCTCTTTTTCTCTTGGTCTTTCACCATTTTCTCTCACATCTCATTCCTTGCTGACAAATTGTAACCTTCAAGAACTCCCGTCTTAACCATGCGGTCAGACGTTAAAGAACGTTATCGACATTCATGCAAGTACAAACACTTGACTCTTCTGAACTCTTATCAAATTTTACAATACACAATTCCTAACATGCAACAGGAACTTTATTCTTCTAAACTACAGTTTAATAATTACTCCAACCTTTATGAGCTCAGGTACAAATATTTCCAAATCTAAGGGACAGAACTCTATCAAACCTTCAGCTTGTATGCATGTACACCAAAACACTAATAAATTCAATTGTTATGTTTTGAACCATTATGTTCCATAACAATTGGATTACGTTCTGTCTTGTATTTTATACTATGTGCTATTTTACGTCAAATATAAATTGTATTGTGACCGCCACATTGGATAGTGACCTCCAGCGTCTTTGCATTTTCTTTTCCATGTCTTTCCTAGTCAAAATTAAGTAATTGTGGTGGAGTCTGTTACATCTGATTGGTGGACCACCGCTACATGATTGGTGACTCTGCTACAATGGTAGTAGTGGTTACATGACCATGGTACATTCAGGCGTGTACCAGGGTTAGGTATTTGGCATTTTTTGAAGGTGATATTGAATATTATAGCCTTAGTTATGTATTGAACACATTTTGGTAGAAGTTCTTTAGCCTGAAAAATATATATTGTTTTTTTAAGCATATCACTCTAAGTAAGGCAGGAGTGTCACTAACACACAAGGGGTTACAGAGAGTGAGAGCAAGAGTAAAGAGGGAGGGGTTACAGAGAGCGAGAGCAAGAGTAAAGAGGGAGGGGTTACAGAGAGTGAGAGCAAGAGTAAAGAGGGAGGGGTTACAGAGAGCGAGAGCAAGAGTAAAGAGGGAGGGGTTACAGAGAGCGAGAGCAAGAGTAAAGAGGGAGGGGTTACGGAGAGCAAGAGTAAAGAGGGAGGGGTTACAGAGAGTGAGAGCAAGAGTAAAGAGGGAGGGTTACAGAGAGTGAGAGCAAGAGTAAAGAGGGAGGGTTACAGAGAGTGAGAGCAAGAGTAAAGAGGGAGGGGTTACAGAGAGTGAGAGCAAGATTAAAGAGGTGTGTTTGAGGAAAGGAGAAAGAGAATGATGGGATCAAGATCAAGGCATTAGAAAATGTTGATTGACATTACATTTGAATATTTGAAGATTATAGCTATCAGGGAAGCAAGTAAGAGGAAGGGCGTTCCACTGATGGGAAGTACAAGAGAAGAAGGTGTTGAAGTAGAAGAGGTAGTTACATTTAACCGTTTCAACAGTGAAAGGGTGGGACCAAGATGCTAAGCTAGTAATACACTTAAATTCATGCAGTTGGGGTACCAGTGAAAGTAACTTGTCAGATGGTAAATTTTCACATAGTTTTTAGTTATATTATCATTATTATTATCAGTAGTAGTAACATATATATATATATATATATATATATATACATATATATATATATATATATATATATATATATATATATATATATATATATATATATATATATATAAAGATTGTTTAAGTTAGACAATATATTTTTAGAAGAATGATGTTGAGCCAAATAAATTAATATATGATTATTTATTCATTCACCATTAAGACTAAAATCTTGAATCAAGCCAGATAATTTTAAATAAATTTGATTATCTCAAATTTTAAATTCTGTAACTTTATTAAATAATACTAATAAAAAATTCTAACCAATCAATCAGAGAGAACAATCAACAAGTCTTCATTCATTTTTTTTTGAGTGTTTTTAACTTCCTGATTTGCAAAATTTCTATTTAATTTAAAATCTACATTTTATTCGTTTTATTCATTTGTTTAGTCACTCAAAAAAAAAAAAGAAGCATGAAATTATTTTTTTGTTTATCTTCAGAATGTAAGTTCGGGAAGTAGGAGACAGTTGTTTGCAGTTTGCTGTACATTTCGTCATCTAACTGACTGATGGTAAAATTGGCACGTCAAATGAAGCATGATAGAAAAAAGAAAAAACAAAAACAAAATGCAATTACTGGCCAAGCAAAGATAATCCCATTATGCAAGAAATGTCACAGGAGGAAAAAACAAACAGAGAAACCCAACTACTCAGCCAGCCATTAAAAAAAAAAACAGAAAAAGCAATAAGATGAAAAGATTCAAATAAAATTTGTTTTTTCCCATCACTAAATACTACAACAATGTGTCATATAAATGCTAAAGCATTGACATTCAGTCTTTTATAATTCAATAGGTTGTTTGGACCATAATGGAAGCTAATATAGATATGCAAACATGCACACACACAAACACACAAAATGAGACATATATATATATATATATATATATATATATATATATATATATATATATATATATATATTATGTCATTCACAGACAGTACTGTTTCGCTGTTTCACAGCTCCTCAGTGCGACTAGACTTCCGAATGCCTCAAGCCAGGATTGAAACTCAACTAATTTGGTGTCAGCCAGAGCTATCTTCACTCGGTAGAGTTACACAACTAAATCTAGCGTATTGTTTTTACAAATGTAAACAAATGCCAATCAGCCAAAGTGCTCCATTTATTTTACTGAAGAGCTTTGCATTACATATATATATATATATATATATATATATATAGATATATATAAAAGTGAACATAGAAGTCAACACTTAGAGGTGACAGTCTGTTTCATGCTAGATGTAATCGTCAGGCCACATTCTGTCTTTGGCCTGACAATTGCATCTAGCATGAAACAGACTGTCGCCTCTAAGTGTTGACTTCTATGTTCACTTTTATATTTACACACACTCTATCTCTGATATTGAGCACTTTATCCCATAAATATAGCACACTTTAAGACTATATTTCTTCATATATATATATATATATATATATATATATATGTATGCGTGTGTGTGTGTGTGTATATATGTATATATGTGTGTGTATATATATGTGTGTGTGTGCGTGTGTGTGTGTGTGTTTGTGATATAAAAACCTCAACAGAATGCAGAAAGCACTGGACGGCCGTTTCGTCCTATACTTGGAACTCATCAGCAGTGCGCATCCACTACCAGGAATTGAAACCCTGATAGGAACTTGGATGAGTTCCACCAGGGAATATGTGAATGAGTGGCGCTATGTTGAGTTTAATTCGTTACCTCTTCATCACCGGGGCCCGTGGTACAGTTGGTATGACGTTTTCTTAATAACGTAACTGTCAGGGTTTCAATTCTCGGTAGTGGATGCACACTGCCGATGAGTCCCAAATATAGGACGAAACAGCCGTCCAGTGCTTTCTGCATTCTGTTGAGGTTTCTTCTAAAAAAACTTGATGAATTACTTAATTATGATTATCTCAAATCCTCCTAACAATTTCTTATATATATATTTATATATATATAACATTTAGAAACACTTGTTTACATGCATATATATATATATATGTCTAGTCACACTGAGGAGCTGTGATACAGCGAAACAGTACTATCTGTGAATGACATATATATATATATATATATATATATATATATATATATGACAAATTGCATAAAAAGATAATTGGAAAATAAGTCTTTTTATTCCAATTTGTCTTATCTTCAGACTTATTCTAAAAAATTAATATATATATATATATATATATATATATATATAAATGAAAATAAATAGACATATATATATATATATATATATATGGAGAGAGAGAGTGATAGATAAGAAACATACAAATCTGTATATAAAAATGTAAGATGACACATCAATGTGAATAAAATAAAATAATTCAGAAAATTTAAAGTATACTTAAGATTATACATATTTTGTACACCTTTACCAATATACACGCAAATACACACACACGCACGCACACAAACACACCCATATGTAAACTGTTGACGTTGCATGCATGCATGTATATATCTATGGAAGTAATGGTGATCTAAAAAATAACCCTGGGGAAATCAGTGTTCCCAAATTCAATGGATTTCTTCAGTCCAAATGTCCGAATTAGATTGTTGTGTTTGGATTGTGCATGGCGTCTACAAACAAACAATAGCATTGACTTACAGACAAATGCTAGCCAGGATTCTATAAGTTCCAGACTAAAAATCTTCAGGATTATGAATCAAATGCTCGACTTTCCAGATTCATTGCCTCCAACAAAGTGAATAAAATAACTTTTTGGCCCTATACTTTTTGTATAATACATATATATATATATATATATATATATATATATATATATATATATATATATTCTGTTTTCAATATTTTTCCAGAGTGCTGCAGAAATATTACATTCTGATTATAGGTAGAAGTTCCAATCTATAATAATCAATAATCAATAATCAATAATAATATAATATAATATAATAATCAATAATCAATAATGCTTTTGTTTTGAGTACTTGCATGGTAAAATATATCCAAACAAAAACATAAAAACAACAATTTATCCACGATTGTCATCCATGAATTTATTCAAAAATGAGAAAAATACAATAAAAATTAAACAGGCAGATTTTAGCAATTGAATTTAAAGCAATGTGTATATTAGTAGATAGATAGATAGATAGATAGATTGATTGTTGACATAGATATCAATATTGCATCATACCAGTCAGCTTTGTAACTCAAGCAATCTTTAGACGATGTATTACTACTCCATGTGTGGGCTCTGTATATAGGACAATGGAAGATTATGGGAAAATGTTGAGCAGAAAATCTTTTTCAGGTTATTTATTTTATGACCTTTTGTTTACTTATTTATTTTTTAATTTATTCTTTATTTATTTACTTTTTAGAAAATATCTTATTTGCTTCCATATTATTTTTTGGATGATATCTTATTTGCTTCTATATTATTTTTTGGATCATATCTTATTTGCTTCCATATTATTTTTTGGATCATATCTTAGTTGCTTCCATATTATTTTTTGGATGATATCTTATTTGCTTCTATATTATTTTTTGGATCATATCTTATTTGCTTCCATATTATTTTTTGGGTGATATCTTATTTGCTTCCATATTATTTTTAAGTGCTGAGATTGGTAGTAACTTCAAAAAATATACTTGCCATTATTGTAATTAAAAAGTTGTCTGCTGTTCTCAGCTACCAGTGTCAATGCCTGTGAGCTTCAGGTCCTCCAGACAGTGTCTCATGGCCAGCTCATCGTACATGATGTCTTTTGGTATACGGCCATCATTCATTTGATGTACATGACCCAGCCATGAAAGACAATATTAACAGAGATGAAGATATATACTCCAGGATTCTGCTTGCTCCAGCACAGCAACAGTTGTAACATTGTCTCTCTATGTGATACCATGGACATATCCTCAGCATCTTTCCAAGCAGTTTTCTTGCCTGACATTTATTCTCACATGCCTGGAATACCTAAAGTTTTGTTCTCAAGATCAGTTGAGATATATATATATATATATATATATATATGTATAAAATTCAAACTGATAGAGATATCACCTTAATAATCAATTACAACTAGAAGTAAACTTATATTTGAAAATAAAATTTTTAGTGTTTTAATGTAAATTCTATGAATATTTTTCTAATCGACTATTTCATATTAAATCCCCAAAATTTTTGTAATAAAGTTTTTTAAAAAAACTTTAACTAACATATAATTAAATTCCTTACACTGTTTAAACATTCAAACTTATATAAAAAATTATAATATTTATGAACTCTCAAAGTAAAGCAAAAAACAGCGTCCATTCCAAAGAAAGTTAATGACACTTTATCACAACTTCTTTCTCTCTTTTTCTCTCTCTTTCTCTTTATGCCTTTTTGTCCTATCCCCCTCCCATATCAATATATAACTTCCATTAACAGATTTAATGTGTCAATGTCTGGATTTTCTCTAAAAATAAAAATTTAAATATGAAAGAATAGAAATGTTACATCTAACTCAATCATGTCTCTCTACCCCCTTCACTCCCTCACTTCGTTAATTTACTTATTACTGCCCGTCATAAATGTGTAAATTTCTTTTCATTTTTCGTTTCAACCTTTTGGAAATAAAATCTGATGATCCGCTGTCCTTTAAAAGGGCTGTGGTGAAATAATTTATTATATGGAACCTTAAAGTGGTCTGTTTTTATTTAAATTATTAGCTCTGATTTACATTGAGCTCTCTGGATTTTATCCTCCTTGGGTCTACCCATATGGATTACCTAGTTTTTCGTAAACTAAATATATATATATATATATATATATATATATATATATATATATATATGTATGTATCAGGGGAAAGTCATCTCCTGCCAAGTATGACTTTACTGGTTGGTGACTAACTTGCTGCTGATTACGTCTCTGATGATTCATGAGTCCTGCAAGTGACCCACATTTTAAGACACAGGTTTTATAAGCAAGATTTTCCTTACTACACTGAAGTTGTTTGGCTACTGTAGTTTGAAAAAAAAAAGAACTTACCTCATGGTAAAGGCGGGGGAGGGAAAAGGAAGTTAGTCTGCAAAGAACCAGACAATATGCCAAATACATCATCTACCCTTTGTCACTCAGTATTAGCGCCGACTAAGGAATTTAGGCCAGTCTCTTGAATTTAAACTACTCACTATTTCGGCATATATATCTGTTATAAGCGCCGTGACAATATGGAGGGTAATCGCAAAGTAACTGTCGATATGGTGAAAAAGTTCAGCGGTGAAGGTGATTTGATGGCCAGGGTGGCGAAAGTGAAATTGGTAGCAAGACTGCAAAAAATCCATGACCCTGCAAGCTTTATGTCCTTGTTTTTAGAAAGAGACACCCTGGCCTTATATCTCCAGTTGACCGAAGATGATCAACGGGATGCAAAGAAAATAGAGGCTAAGTTAAAAACAGCCTTTATGGACAGAGTTTTTTCTGCATATGCAAAGCTAGTGAAGATGTGGGGGACCAGTGAAGCCGTTGTTGTTGATGCAACAAAAATACAAAGACTGGAAAAATCGGGCATGGCTGACCACATATGGAGAGAGAAGGGAGATCACCACCCTCTGTGGGATCAGGTGAGATCATAGACAAGGAACACCATTGGAAAATTGGTAAACTTAAGGAATCAGCACATATGCTAGGCCACAAAAAAATCTCCTGAGCCAACCAAGCATAGAAATGAATACAATATGAGAACCAGTAATAAGGAGTGCCAGAGAAAAGCGATAATAAAAACAAAGTTGCAATATGAGCACTGGTAAAAACGGTTGCTGAAGACATTAGGTTTATAATACCAAGAAATTCATACATGGATGTCCTCAAGGACACGTGGCACAGTGGATAAAGGCGTTAGTTAGATCCAGTGCCAGGACCGAAAGAGGGTGATTTCAATACCTGTTTAAGGCAGTGGAGAAGTTTCAGAGGGAAAAATTAACAGGAGATAACAGATAACTGACATCCATTAAACATGGCACGTGGAACTAGAACAGTCTACCCCAGTGAGCGAAATAAAGGGTTCAGTTCGACATTCCAACCACCTGAAGAAGGCCGGAGCGTACAACAGCTGAAACAATGATGAGAACAATAGTCCGAATAATGTAAATAATGTACCCCTAAGCTATTGGTGCCCAGCAGAGAAAGGGAAATTTTGAATGTATTATATATGTGATGTATACAAACACCAATAGCCAAGAGTGCTCAATTCATAACTGAAGAATGATGCATTAATAGCAGCAGCAGCCACTGTTTTTTAAAATTACCCTTTTTTTGAATGCTCAATTGGGAAATGATGCACACAATTTATATGCATATATATATATATATATATATATATATATATGCATATATGTGTGTGTGTGTGTGCATGTGTGTGTGTATAATATATATATAAAATTTCTATATATATTATAAATACATGGTACTTACTGGAAAGCGGTCAATATCAGTGATAGAGCTAACATATTTAGTTGTATGAATATGAGTTTGTAACCCTGGGTTTCATGCTTTTGCAATCCTCAGACAAACTCATTTATTTTTAGCCTGAGAGCTAAGGTTACAACTTGTATCAATACAACAAATATATATATATATATATATATATATATATATATATATATATATATATATATATACATACATACATATATATATATATATATATATGTATATATGTATGTGTGTGTGTGTAAAATGTGCATGTATATATATATATATATATATATATATATGTGTGTGTATGCAATTTTTATATATATTATTTATGTCTTACATATATGTGGTACTTGTTGGAAAGTGCTCAATATCAGTATAACATATTTAGTTGGATTGATGTGAGTTTGTGACCCTGGGTTTCACGCTATTTGCAATAGTCAGACAAAGTGATTAATTTTTAAATTTTGGATTTATATATGGCTGCATATATCAGTGTTTATACGGTAGTGGGAGGAAAAATTATCATCGGAATGCCACTCCTGTGTGCACAGACATACATACATGCACGTTCACGCATAGCAGCTCACACAAACACAAACATATATGAACAGTGTGGGACTGGGCGTATATATGCATCCATGTGTCACTATGTAGATACGTAAACAATTTGTCGTTGTATTCAGTGTTGTATTCAATGACAACACGCAGACCGTTCGTCTATTTGGTTCATGGAATAATGATTTCTCGTATGCATATATATATGTATGCACACATGTTCCCACATCTTCTATCCGTCTGTTTTTTTTTATCTTAATGTGGGATCTGTGTAAGACTATGGTAGGTAAAATTATTATTTTTAATTTTTTACTTTTTTGATGCTGTTTTGTTATTCTTTATAGCCAGTTATTTGCTTGTTTTTGGTGATTGCGCTTATGTAAATGGTAAAAACTTCAATTTATAATACTTATTAGTATTTATGTGGTGGTATTAATTTTGCTGGGTCGGGGAAGGAAGTATAATTGTGCACTTTTGCAGTAATAATTGTGGTGCGGTAGTAATGTGGTAATGGTAATTGTGATTTGGTTGTAATTGTGGAGGCAGAAAGTGATGATAACAATTGTAGCAATAGTTATGGTATGGTAAAATGGTAGAAGTGATTGTAGTAATGGTAGTGGAATGGTAATAACAATAATTAAATTTATTATGATGGTAGAAAATAATTGATGGTGTTTTTGCATTCATAGGGTCAATGGAAAGTTAAATACAACCTCTTTTTATGAAAAAGAAAAAGAAAAGAAAAGGGGGTTATAAGGTTTGTGGGTTTTACTCTGATCAACCAACCAAATATGATCTTGGTTAAATTTAAACTAAGTGAAGATGTACAAATTTAAAATTATTTTTATAAATGGGTCATGATCCATAGATTGGCAGCTAACGGCAGCCAGACATAAACTAAAGTGAATACATATGGTTGCATAAATTATGCAAACCAAACAATGCAGTTTCCTAAGAAATAAAAGGTGGGTAGAGAGGTAATTTAACAAAATGCTAAACAAGTTATATGCTTTGTGAATTTCTGACATAACATTTTTTTTGTAGTTGACAAATGAATGGCTTCTTTAAGAAACTAGTAAGCAATTTAAACATACAGAATTATTTGGTAAATTAATATGAACAGTTAAATAAAAATCCTTCATATAAGATGTTAAGAACATTAACCAATCAATACAAAATGTCAAAAGTACCAACCAAATACCAGTACATCTGTACAAGATGTTACTAATACTGCCAGGAAATTGATACAAAATTATATTAAAACCAGATTAATCTTACAAATAGAAAGATAAGCCATATATGGTGCAATGCAGTACAAATAAGATATAAGAAAAATCATTATCAAATTCCAAAGTTTAACTAAATTCTAAGGTAAAAAATAAACTTACAATTTACTGTTAATTCACTTCTTTTTAAAAAAATATAGTGTTTGTAAATTTTAATTTTTTAAAAATTAAAGCATTAGGAAATCAATTGACAAAATTGTTTGAAGATACCAAAAGGTTAAAACTAAGGTAGCGGAATTGACTGATTTTTTATACTTAAAACCTCTACATCTTAAATTTTTATCTTTTTATATTTGCATTGAGCACTTTTTAATACTACTGTTTCTTGGTTTAATTCAACACTAACCATTAACTTCTTTTTTATATATATATATATATATATATATATATATATATATATATATATATATATATATATATATATATATATATATATATATATATATATATATATATTAATATATTTTCTGTTTATACATTTATAGATAGAGGTATTTAAGTAGATGGTCTGTTTTTAAACAACAGATTTCCCATGATATAGCGCACCTGATAAAATGATGGTTCTGTGTAGGACACAGGTTCAAATCCTGTTGGAAGACATATATTTTCTACAAAATTTCTCGGACATTCATGCCATTAACTATAATTAATACAGCTCATTATAAACAAAGTATTTACTTAAATAATTGTATCTGTAAAGAATAATGTATAAACAGAAAATATATTAAAATAATTGTCAGACTTAGTCTATTTCATAATATATACATATATATATATATATATATATATATATATATATACATACATATATATATATATATATATATACATACATATATATATATATATATATATATATATATATATATATATAACCAAGTACAGTGTTGGTATACATGGAATAAAATTACAATAACCAAAATCACTATTCTTAAGAGTGCTCAATACCGAGTAGAGCTAATAATATTTATTCAAATTTATAACATATATAAGATCACTACAACCTTTGTAGTGATCTTCTAACATGCATATGTTATAAATTTGAATAAATAAATAAATTTACACACACATATATATATGACATATGACATCAGCTGTGTTAAACCATTGTAGTAGTCCGAGGGTTTTCTCTATGGAGTGATTGGTTCTTTCCAAGATGTTCTTACTGATCCTGGCGATTTCTGGTCTAGTTGGGTTTATAATCCTAGTGGATGGCTTAGATCTGTGTTCAATGTGCATGTGGATGTATGTGCCTGTGTTTATCGATGTATATGTATAAGGAAAGTGCATGCACGTTTGGTTGTGTGTGTGTGTTTGTGTGTGTGTCTGTTCGTTTTTTTTTGTTTTTTTTTTATCAAGGGTCGTGTCTCGTCACCGTTTTTTGTGTGTATATATATCTAAATATGTCTGGGCGCTAACCTGAGTGTGTTTGAATTGTTTTACATTTCAGTTGAAGTAAACTGTAAAATGTATACATTTTTGTCTGGAGTTATCAACATCCTTTTTAACATAATTTCAATGAAAAAATAAATTAAATAACATATGTATTTTTTATTTTCTCCTCAGTAATTCTACTATTTTAAACTTAATAGAGATTAGATTTAGATTTCTAAATAAGTAATTTTTTACTTTTAATTTTAATTTCAAATTTTATAAATCTTATAATATCTATGATAACCTTGCTTCGTTGTCAAATTTTTTGAATTACCATATACTTGTATTTTGATTGGTCATTCTAGCTTATGTAACAGTGTTTACTCCTAGCGAAGGATCGTTAATTAATTTGAAACTTTTAAAACCATTTATTCTACATTCAACATCATCACTTGATAAGACACCAGAAGTGTTGAAACAAAATGGCTATTTTTGTAGTGATTTTATAACATATTTATGTTATAATATTTAAATAAATGATCATATATATCTATATATATATATATATATATATATATATATATATATATATGTGTGTCCTGCTATCTCTTTAAAAAAGATGACAATGATGCTGCTCAGTAAGAAGTGGTATCCATTTGGAGTATTCCATTCGTCTTCTTTTCCTTTACCATTTCTCACTGAGCAGTAGATATCATTGTAATTAAAATTTAAATTTAGTTTCTTGCTTCTCAATTGCCGTATTTAAAGAGATAACAAGATAAAAGAAAGTCCCTCCAAATGTTAAACTGATTTTCCAAGATAAATGAATGGAACACTCCATATATATATATATATATATATATATATATATATATATATATATGGATGCATGGTGGTGTAATGGATAGAGGCTTGGCTTGAGAACTCAGAGAGCTGAGTTTGAACACAAGTCGAGTTTGTTACATTTACTTAGATGCAAGACCTTAGAAAATGTATGAATCTAATCTCATCACCCCCTCCGACCAACTATGGGTGAAAAGCAGTATAGTCCGGACCCTATAGCCTTGTTTGACATCCAGTCTTGAGGAGAGAAACTCTGAATTCAAAATCTGAGGAAGATCATTTGGAGGCCTTGAGGCTCACTATGCACACCAGTCCCCAGTATTCATTTCTTCTGAATACTGTGTTTGGCTCTGCACAAGCCTTCACCATTATAATCAAATTATATATGCAGGTAGTCAGTATGTTCAGGCTTAAGAATTGCATGCACTACTGGCCCCTCATGCATTATAAAACAATAGGTGAGTTCAATATATATATATATATATATATATATATATATATATATATACTCTATTTCTCTTACATTACTATTGTTAAAAATATGGCAATAGTTAATTATACATTTCTGTAACATTCACGAAGTACACTGAAGGAGAATGGCCATTATTAAATGTATTTTTTAAACAATTCCATCCTAAGCCATAATTTTATCAAATTTTGCATCTATTTCAAGAGTTGAATTCTGACTGAAAATTCTCATATTTTTATTGGTTCAAAATCTGAATATATTTACATGAAAATAAAGAAAAATATTCCGTAAACCAGTTATTATATTAAACTATCGTTAGAATTGTAATCTAATGAAGTAATGTTTCATTCTATGTTGGAGACAAAATGGAAAACTTTTCCAGGTTTTTGTTGGTTTTGAAAGTCACCAATGAACATAAAGTGATTCATACTCGATACACTTTTTAAAATCTGGATTTTCCAAAAAAGCTGTTATCAAGATGAAGTCATGTTATTTATTCTACAAGATGAACCCTCCTTATTCTAAATTCATCAGTGAGTGCTACAAGGTTAACAATAGAGTTTCTTATCTATAGACAAAATTATTTCAAGAGTGGTTTAACCAAAATCTCTTAAGAGAAACATTTTATTCATTTTTATATTAATGTTCACCTAATACAAGCTTCAAGAGCCACTAGAAATAGCTAGTTACTGCTAAGATGTTTATAATGAATGAGGATATGAAGGAAAGAGGAGGTTGTAGGTAGTGAAGATTATAAGGATAGATAATGAGTGACCCTTGACTTGAAGAGGTGAACATTAGTTTTCTCGGGAAGTATCCATGTGGGAGTCTGTTCCACAATATAAGAAACTTTCTCCTTTGGTTAACAATGACAAAATTATTCCAGGGATTCTTCTTTTTCTATGTGCCATGTCTCTTCAGAACATAGGCGATCATGGCTCTCCACAATTTCCTGTTTTTTGTAGCTCTTAATAAATTTTGTCTTTTTGTTATCTCTGTTCCACCATCCATTTACTCAAGTTCACTAATTAGGTTAAGCATTTTTTTCTCTGTTTCTTTTGCCTTCAGTTTGTCTTGTGAGTATCAAATTTTTCAAGCCCTCTTTCCTCATTATGTGTCCAAGAAATTTCAAATATCTCTTCCTGTTAAGTATAACTTTCCTTTTTGTTTCCATTTTCTCTAAAACTTTGTTGTTAAGTCCATAGTATGCTCAGCATCCTTCTGTAAAACCACATTTCTGTTGCTTCAAGTCTCTTCTTCAACTGTGAGGAGATTGTCCAGCATTCACTACCATATAAGAAGACTGATGTTAGATTTACTGTTCAGTACTTATTCCTGTATTTCTAATGAAATTTTCCTGTTTCTTAATACTGTGCTTAATTTTTGGAAGGCATATTTCGCTATCCTGATGCACTTTCGGATTTCGGTGTCACTTTTTTAACTAAAGTTCCAGCAATATAAGTCTTGAGAACTAGTCAAGGCAGATGGTTACTGTTCAAATGGCTATGATGAATGTTATGCATTATATAAATGAAAGAAGAATTGAAGATTACAAGAATGAAAAGAGTAGATAATGACTGACCCTTGTCTTGGAGAAATTAAGATTGTTGCATTCAAGAAAATGTGTGTCTCTTCCACAAATTAGCATTTCTTGGGAGAAAAAAAAACTCTGAATGAAACTCTATCGTTATATTCGGATTATAGAGGAAATGATGGTGATTCGACACTGTGGAAGTAGCATGTCATATCCTAGCTGTAAAGGTCTGAATTGGTGAGACTAAAGAATGGAGATTATCTGAGCATTTGCCATGGAAATAGTAATAGAGTAACCAGTAACTAGCTTGCAACATTGTATCTGTAGGAAAGAGGTTGTCCATGTGGTAAATAAGTTTTCAACACATCATATCTCGTTGCAGAATACATAATAGTAATACAAGCCTCCTGAACTGTTGCTAGCTCTTGTCACAAACACAGAATTCATCTATGCTCTATAAGCTTTGACTGACTCAGACTAGCAGGAAAGATTCTTGGGAATTGGTCAACTTACATAGGAACTGATCAATAGTAATATCTACTACAGCCATCAGTATTCATACAAATGACTTGACCTTACCCCTTTTAGCTTTAAATGTTTGGCTGGATTACGCTCGATGTTGTTGTATGATCCATTTTAAAGAAATATTGATGGTCTTACAGATTTTATAAACATGTTGTACAATCCTCGCCTGGAACATTAGCGAGATATTGTCCAAAAAAATGGTTTCCTGTTGCCAAGATTTATTTTGGAACCTAGAATCTAAATTCAACACGAGTAGATCTTGCTTCTTCTTTTATGCAACAAGTTCTTTCAGGATGTAGGCATTTATGGCTCTCCACAGCTTCCCTTCTTTTGTATCTCTTTGTAATTTTTTATGCTTTGCCATCTCTTTATGTCCTTGTTCCACAATCCATTCACACAAAATGCTGTCTTTCTTTCTTTTATCGCCTTTGTGAGTTTAGTTGCTCAAACATGCTTTCTTTATTATGTGTCCTAGAAATTTCTTTCCAACTGCAAGTATAAGTTTCCTTGTTACTCTTTTCCTTATAACTTTCTCATTGCTCACATGTTCAGTCCATGTTATTACTAGTATTTGTTAGTAAAACTAGTCTGCCACTTCAAATCATTTTCATGTAGGAGACTGTCCAGCATTCATTGCCATCTAGGAGATTAGATCTTACATACTAGTTCAGCACTTTTTTGTCTCCAAGAACATTTTCCTATGTATCATTACCTATCATATTTGCTGGAAGATATCTTTCACTATTTTTATGTACTTTTGGATTTGTGTGTCACATTTTCTATAGTCTGTTATTTTACTACCTCGATAGTTAAATTTCTGTACTTAATTTTCACATCCCCAATGTGTAGCTCACACCATTGTCTACCCCTTTTGCTGATGACTCTACATTTACTGTTTTCATACAGTTTATAGATATTCCTTTCTTCTTGCTTTCAATTACTACCTCATATAAGATTTCTTCAGTTTCCTTTTTGAGTCTTGAACAATGTTAGCTGCATATTGTTAAGATTATGTTCACTGATAATAAATCCTGGTAGGACTTCATGTTCTCTTCGGATCTTTTGCTGGGTACAGTTAATAAATCTAATGATAAAAGGCATCATTGTCTTAATCCAATTTCTGTTTTTGTGTATAAAAATTATCATCTATTCAGATTCTACCTTTTAAGTTCAAGTTGAAGAACTGATTTCAGAATTAATTTTTACTTATATACCTGTCAAAATGGGTTAAAAAAAAAACTAAAAAAAAAAGCTAAATATTCTTTACACTCTGGAAAAATGAAAATAGATAATTATAGAATATTTTTTTATTTTTCAATATAGTGGATAAAGGCATGGACAGTAATTTGTAACTCCTACCCATTCCTTAAAATAATTTGTGGTTTTCTTCAAAGGAGGAATGGCCATTTGCAGGTGTCTTGTAGTCTGAAAGATGACCTTTGGAAATAATTCCCCAGAAAGATGCTCTTGAAGACATAATTCTGAGTTCAGGAGAAAGTTCATTCCTTACTCAGAAGTCAAACTGTTATTAGAAATAAAAATGTAAGGAAAAAAAAGGAAGGAAATAATAAACTGATACATAAGAAAAAATATTTAAAAACAAATTGTGCTAATCAAAAAAGTCTATAGATCAGGTTCGTGCCTGGCATTATAGAATATTTTTGTCATTTTAAGGAACAATACAAATATTATATATATATATATATATATATATATATATATATATATATATATATATATATATATATATATATGGGCATTTAGATATATCTATTTGGTACACAAGTAAACATTTATATAGTTCTCTCTCTATATATCTCTAATATAAATATATATATATACATATACACACACACACACATATATATATATGTATATATATATATATATATATATATATAGATATATCAGCATACAATGGCGCATACAATGGCCAAAATGTTTTGAATATGGCAATGAAGATGAGGATAACAGTTTGAATAATGTGAGTAATATATATATATATATATATATATATATATATATCTTGAGAAAGAGAGAGAGATGTGTGAACTTTGCATTATATATATATATATATATATTGCATTATATATATATATATATATATATATATATATAATAAAATAGGCAGCATATATTTACATTACAAAGAGTCAATCATACCATATTGCTAATTGATTCAAGGTATGATTGACTCTTTGAAATATATATATATATATATGGGTTTTTTGGTATATCTATTTGGTATACAAGTAACCATTTATATAGATCTCTAACTTATATATATATATATATATATATGTGTGTGTGTGTGTATATATATATATATATGGAGAGGGAGTGAGATAGATAGAGAGAAAGAGACTGAGATAGAAAGAAAGAGAGTGAGATAGAGAGAAAGAAAGTGAGATAGAGAGAGAGAGAGAGAGAAGGCGAAAGAGAGAGAGAGAAAGATGGATGTAAGTGTGAACTTTGCACATGAGGTGCTTCCTTTGATGAATGTATTTTGCCTGAGTAGATCAAAATTCTTGAAAACTGTACATATTCTTGTATATATTTTTCTTATGCTTCTGTCTGGCTTTGCAAGTTTGCTTTGGAAATTTGTGCATCAGAAGATCTGATATTTAATTTCATTTTAAAGTGAGGTGTCTTTACACTTAGAATTAAAAGTTACAAATCATATTTTAATTTTGAATAATTTCCCCTTTGATTAAAGTTCTACTTAATTTTGTTTCCATAACAAACAAACATACAAATAAATATTTTTGCCTACAGGGTGTATAAATATGTACAAACTTCTTTTAATTTAAAATAAGTGGGACATTTTTGGCTTCAAATCTTAAAAAGATATTTTTATTATTATTGCTGTTGTCGTTGTTGCCGTTATTATTATTATTATTATTATTATTATTATTATACTCTGTTTCTTCACGTAGTTTTCAATTTCCACTGATGTTCTCCATCAAGTCGTATATCTCCAGACAGTACCTTTCCTAGAATATTTACAGTTCCAAGAAACATAGACTTGTGAAGTGATGGGATAAAGGGCTTTAATCCAATTTTCTCAATATAGGGCTTTAAGTTCAGTGATGTAGACACAAACATCATAATGATTGAATATACCACATTCTGGAAAATTGTGTTATTATTATTATTATTATTATTATTATTATTATTATTATTGTTGTTGTTGTTGTTGTTGTTGTTGCTGTTGTTGATATTATAATATATTAACATATATTAATAATATTTTCATTTTTACAGATTTTTACTCCAAAACTTATTTCATGAACACATCTGAAGAGTATTTATGAATACACTGTATTATAATTAGTATCAATATTATTATTATTATTATTATTTTCTTTGATTTCTGTTGTATGCTCATTTCCTTCCGGGTCCCAACCAGAGACCTATGGTCAGAAATGGCTTCATGACATTTTTTACTGATCATTTTAGTTGACCAGCCCCCCCCCCCCCGAAAAAAAAAAAAATTAAGATCACACACATTTTATATAGATAAAGCTCTTCATAATGTTTGAGCTATACTTGTGACTACATTTTTTTTGTATTTCTTTAAGGCATGGTCTACTAGGAATCCCTTCAGTTAGTCTATGGGACCCTTTTCCAACCGAGGACTCCAACTACAACTGAAATCATCGATGTCCTCATGTACCACAATTTTGAAATTTCCACTTCAAGATCCTTGTATTTTGATAGTTTTTTGAAGATCTTCAATGATACATTACAATGGGCAGGGACTTCAATGCCAATAAGAAATATTATTATCCTTATTATTATTATTATTATTATTATTATTATCTCCTTCTTATGACTTCAAACAGATAGTCTCTTATAAAGTGTATTTGCAATGCCAAGCAACATATTACTTTTGACATGATGAGATATTAGGCTTTATTATTAATATTATTATTATTATTATTATTATTATTATCTGTATTTTGTATGTTGCTACCAAGCATCTAGTAGTTATTGCTGGAAACTAAACAACCTGGATGAGAAAGTTGGTCTGGATCTCAAAATCCCTGAGTGTTTTATTTTTTTTTTATTTTCTGGGTCAAACTTGTGTTAGTACTGAGACTATTTTTCTGCATGGTCAAACTCAAATCATTTGCACAGTTTATAGCATATGATTCTTCCTACTCTGTTATGCCTGTTTTTAATTTCAAGTCCTTTTGATTTAGTTTATTCTATTCCCTTATGTGAATCTTCTTAGAAAAAAAGTATTTACTTTGCATTTTTTTTACTGTTTTACTTTCATGAAAGTTCTGGTGTGTTCTTTTCCAGGTTGCAGAAATAAAGGAATACTCTTCTTTTTTTAAACAGTCCTCTGTACAGACATGTCCATGCTAGAAGTTTCTGTCTGCAATTTAATTTTTCTGAGGAGAGTTTACACATCTCATTATCCCTTCATTGTAATGTTCCTCAGTGTTTCTGTATTTGTTTTTTTTTATCTTTAGGTGTACTATTTGCTGCATTTATGATATTTTCATTGCACTGTGGTGTGTATTTTTCAAATCCTATTTTGGTCATTTGAACTAAGTCTTTAGAACTGAAGCATCTGCAACTTCCTTTATTACTTGCTACATATAATCTTCCAGAATCATCCTCTCGGGTGCAGAGCCTTGTGTATGGTCACTTGTTTGCAATTTTTATGATATATTGATCTGAGTTCCTCTTTGGTTCAGAGTAAAAAGGTTCTTATGTTAATGATTATTGATACGTTTTAAAAATCTTTTCACCACAAGCAAGGCAATAAAGCTACTAGGACGCAAGGGGTCACTGATTACTTTTCATTTTTAAGTGTGAAAGAAACAGAATGAACAATAAAAGAAGACATAAGATGATGATTAACATTCCATTTAAATTTTTGAAGGTCATAGTTAAGAAGAAAGCAGGAAGCTAGAAAAAATCTCCACAAGCAAGAAGTGTGAGAGAATAATTTGTATAGTACTTATGGCTACAGCTAGCAATTTCCACAGCAAAATCATGAAACCTAGATGCCAATTCTCAAATTTGTTCCATTTACTTTTGCTTCTAGTATTTTTCTTATCCTCCTAAGATACGAGCTCCTTGATAAGATCCAAAGAGGAATCTGCAATATTATTGGTCCTGATCTGGTGGCTCAGCTCCAGTCACTTTCCCACCAATGTATGGTTGCCTCTCTATCACTTTTCTATAAATACTTCCATGGTAATTTTTTGAATAAGCTCTTCACTTTTTCCAGTTAACTTAGCTAGGGTATATATGCTCATTTGGCCCCTTTTATTTCTGTCCCTATTTTTCTTTCAGTTTAATTCCCCATTCCCTTCCTCATTAGGTGGTTAGTGATGTCAGTTCGCAGGTGGATTCGGGGTGCCTTTCGTTTTGTGTGAGTGTTTTCGTATTTGTTGTTGTGCCTGAATGAGTGCGTGTCAGTGTGTGTGCTTGGGATGAATGAATGTTTTATACTATTTTTAGTCCTGCATTGATTTCGGCCTGTGAACTGGTATTTCTGCCACATTTAGTGATTGTGGGAGGTTTTATTACTAATATTATTTTTCTTTAGTTTCTTGTAGATATTTTGTATTCATTATGTATATACTCATTGGGGTTAGTTTTTAAAATTGTTATTTTATTCCCCTCCCCCACAGACATTGAATTGTAAATATGGGGACTAGTTAGGTTTTTCATAGAGACAGTGAGGTATTATGGTGGTTGTAGTAAGAACAGTACGTATGAATGTGGTGTTTTGGTGTAAGGAATATCGTTCGTATGATTGGGTCAGTGTTTGCGGCTAGCTAAGTTATAGTTAAGACAGAAGAAGACCGTCCTTTTTTCCCCAATCCCCCCTTTGGCCTTGTGCCACATTTCTGTAAATTATACAGAATAAATATCGCTCTTCACTATGGTACCCAGACTTTTCGAATTTAAGCACAGCACTAGAGTTGTGTCAAGATCTCATCAATTGACAGTTGAACTGGCTAGTTGTAACCGTAAATTCTATGCTAACAGTTTCTTCTTCTCTTGCAATTCTCACTTGTGGAACCATTACAGCTCCATGTTTTCCAGTTAATTTTAATCTGCAAAAATTTAAATGGAATGTCAATCACTATCTACCATTCTCCTGATTCTCTTTCCGCTCATCATTAATGTTTCTGTTCCTAATTCATCCACATCCTGTAACTCCCTGTGTTTTAGTGGCATTACTGCCTTGCTTGGGGTGATTCCAATCAAAGAAAAATTACATTCAAGTACTCCTATGCTGACGACACTACCATTTACTCCTATCTCAATAGCAAATCAGACATTGCTGACAAAGTTAACCTGGCTGTTGGTCTTGAAAAGGACTTCCAATCTGTGGCTGACTGGGCAGGAAATGGCTTGTAAATTTTAATGCTTCCAAAATGAAACTGCTCTTCTTTTCCCACCATAGAGAAACCTCCCCACTTCCTATCAGCATAGTTGATTCCCCATTTTATGAGAGTGTCTCACTGTGCCTTCTTGGTTTCATCTTTTCCGCTGACCTTAGGTGAAACAACTATATTGAATCAATAGATGCATCTACTGCAAGGAAAATTGTGTTGTGCCAGAAAGTTTTTCTCATCTGAGTCCATCCTTCACATCTTCAAATCTGCCATTCATCCATACATTGAATACTGTTGCCATATATAGTCTGGTGCTTCCACCGTTCATCTCGAGATTCTCAACAAAATCCAAAGACAGATATGCAATGTGATCGGTCCTAGCCTGGGATCTTGACTCCAGTCACGTTCTCACAGACGTAATGTGGCTTCCCTTGGTCTTTTCTACAAATATTTTATGGCAGCTGCTCTAAGAAACTATTTTCACTGGTGCCCTGACTGCATTAATTTAAGCATACTACTAGATTGGCATTTTGGTCACACCCTTTTACTGTCAAAACAGTTAAATGTAACCACTTCTTCTACTCAAACAGCTTCTTCTCCCACACTTCCCAACAGTGGAACTCTCTTCCTCTTACTTGCTTCTCTGATAACAATAATCTTCAAAAATTTAAATGTAATGTCAATTGACATCTTCAGATATGTTGATCTTGATCCCCATTCTTCTTTTTATCCCCCTCCAGTCCTCTTTTTTATCTTTCCACAATGAACCCCCACTTTTTTTTCCTCTTATTTTCACTCTCTATAACCTCTTGCATGCTAGTAGAATTCCTGCTTTGCTTGGGGTGAAATTGTTACAAAAAAAAAATCATTTTGGCTGTTGAAACTTTTCAAGTCATGTTGATTCTGTTATTTGGTAAAGGTTTTTGATTGATATTTTTTAGTGTGAGTGTTTAGTGTCCAAAGATAGATTTATCTTTAAGATTTATAGGATTAATTTGTTTAATTAATGATTTAAAAAACAGTTGTCCAGTCAAAATTTGAATCATTAAAAGTAGGTATGTGTTTGGTCTGTAGTTGCTTGCCTAGTTTCATTTTCCACCATCTTTTTAGATGAGCATTGTTCTGTCATTAGTTATCAATTACATTACTTATCTTTTATTAACTTTTAATGTTGCTGAGTCAGTCTATTTTGTAATATGGAAATTTCTTGGACAAATATCTGTGTATTCTATCTGAACTTGGTGCTTTCACATTACCACTCTTCTGGAGAGTGTTTCTTAAAGTAACTGAATTAAATTTGGTGTTATCCCTCTCTTCAATACTTAGGAGATATTTTTCATTTTTGGTAGCCAATCTGATCATCACCATCATCACCATCATCATCATCATCATCATCATCATCATCATCATCATCATCATTATTATTATTATTATTATTATTATTCAGGTTTAATGAGTCACCCATGCATGATGTGCTTGCTGCTATGTTATCTTTCTAGCTAAAACCAAATTGTCTACACCTAGATCTATGTATGGTTCACTAGACTCAAATGAGTTTTGTGAACCCTAACAGAACAAAACCTACTTCTAAACCCATAATAGGCTGGATATGTAGCCTTAAACACTATCCGCCATACATGAATAACAGGAAATATTACTTTTCTAACCAGGTAATATAACAACAGACTTTCATTGCCCAGTAGATGCCTATGTCAGATGCAATAATCAGTGACAGTCTTCCATATTTCATTGGTAATGTTCTATAGTGTAGGTAATATGCAGTAATGAATGTCAGTCTATAATGCTGAAGTGGTGACATTCTCAAGCCTCTGTGGCACAGTAACCAATGTCAACTTTCCATTGTTAAGAGGCAATATTGATACAACTATATTAGATGCAATATCCTATGGATATTTCAATGATACAGTGGTGATATTCTCTAGCCTACATGTGATTCAGTAAACAATGTTAGTCTTCCAAGGTCCAGTGGTAATATTCTCCAGGCTACATGAGATTCATTAATGAATGCCAGTCCTTCATGGTCCAGCGGTAATGTTCTGTGTGTGATGCAGTAACTGAAAGTCAGTATTCCATGGACCAGTGGAACTATTTTTATTTCCTTTGTGAGTTGGAATAGCCAAAGCCTGTCTGCTATGGTCTAGTAGGGATGTTCTCTGACCTATTGTAACCAAAGTTAGATTTCCATGCTCCAGTAGAAAGTACATTTTGCTTATGAGAGATGCAATTAGCTTTCTATGGTCCACCATATACAGTGCATTGCAAAAGTCTACACCCCCCTTTGAAAACTGGATGTATTTTGTTTATTTTGATAGGAACAATTAATATTTTAAACTCTAATAATCAGTTTAAATAAGCAGATCTATCACACTTGTATTTAATACACAAAATACATTTGAAAAATTTAAAACTGATTCTTAAACAAAGATAATTTTGAAAAATGTCTTTGCAAAAGTCTACACCCCCTTTGGAATGTCTTCAGCTAATACTTTGTGGATGATCCTCCTGTGTCAGTTACAGCCTGTAGATGCCTTGAGTAGCCTTCCATGAGCTTGCTGCAGTGGTCTGATGACAGTTTTTGCCATTCTTCATGGCGGAACTTCTCGAGCTGTGTCAGATTGGATGGGGAATGTCAGTGCCCAGCCAACTTTAGATCTTGCCATAGATTTTCTATAGGATTAAGGTCTGGAGACTGGCTGGGCCACTCCAAAACTGCGATTTTCTTGCTAGCAAACCAAGCTTTAGTACTTTTTGACACATGCTTGGGGTTATTATCTTGTTAAAACTTGAAATTGCGACCCAAGCACAGAGCTCTAGCAGACTTCAGCAGGTTTGCCTCCAATATTTCTTGGTACTTGATACTGTCCATGACACCTTGGATGGTTACCAGCTCTCTTTGCTCTCATCTGACCGCAAAATCTTTCGCCACATGGTCATGGAATCATTGATGTGACTTTTGGCAAAGTTTAGCCTAGCTTGCTTGTGCATAGGCTTCAGAAGGGTCTTTTTTCTAGCTACCCTCCCTTGCAGGCCAGTCTGGTGCAATACTATGGAAATTGGAGATGCATGGACATCTGTCCAAGTACTGGAAACTGAAGCTTTCAAGTCTTCCAGTGTTGCACTAGGGTTGGAGCTTGCCTCCTGGACCAGTTTTGATTTTGCTCTTCTGGTAAGTTTGCTCGGTCTCCCAGATCTTGGTAGGATATCAGTCGTTTTGTGCACTAACCACTTCTTAATTACGGTTTTAACAGTGCTTAGGGGCAATTCTAAAGTTTTTGCAATCTTTCTATAGCCATTATTTTCATTGTACTTTTGAATAATAAGGTTTTTAAGTTCCTGAAACAGAGGCTTGCCCATTTTCTTTCCCGAGTTGGACACCTTGTGTTTACAGTCAGAGTCCAAAGACCAACATACCAAGAAACAATATGGTGGCTGATTTTGTAGGCAGTTAAATCACCTTATATAGCAAAATAATAGACTGGCCAAGTTTGTTTGTAGTGGTAGAATGCACATGTCATTTTTGATTGTTCTGGATTGTATACATCAATGATAAACTATGTGATAACACAGTATAATATCTGGGGGTGGGTAGACTTTTGCAAAGACTTTTTTTTAAGTTATCTGATTTTAAGAATCAGTGTGAAATTTTTAAAATGTAATCTTTATATCAAAGGAAAGTGTGATGGATCTGCTTATTATTTAACAATCATTGGAATTGAAAAAATGTGTTGTTCCCTGTTAAATTATACAAAATATATAAATTTTCAAAGGGGGTCTAGACTTTTGCAAGCCACTGTATGGTCAACTTCTGACCTATATGAAATGCATTACCCAATGCTAGTCTTCTATGGATCAGTGGCAATGTTCTTCAACCTCCATGAGATTCAGGTACTAATGCTTGTCTTCCAATCTCTAGTAGTAATATTCTCTGGCATATATAAGATGCAATAATCAATGCATGTTTTCTAATCTACAATAAATTCAGTAGGCAATGCCCGTCTTCCATGGCTGAATGGTGACGTTCTCCAGATTACATGAGATGCAGTAATAAAGACCACTCTACTATGGTGCAGAGGTAATGTTCTCCGACTTATGAGTGATCTAGTAGCCAATGTCAGTTTTCTAAGTGGCAATGTTTTCTGGCCTTTGCGAGTTGCAATAACCAATGCCAGTCTTCAACTACCCAGTGGCAATGTTCCCTTTTATATGTGAGGTGCTCTGACCAATGCCTGTCTTACATGGTCCAGTGACAATATTCTCTAGCATACATGAGATACGGTATTGAATCTCGGTTTTCTATGCTCCAGAGCATTCATTAACAAAAGCCAGTCTTATATGATCCATTAGCAATAAGCTCTGGCCTACATGAGATGCAATAACTAATGCCATTCTTTCATGAATCTGTAACAAGGTTCTCTAGTTTACATGAAATTCTATAAACCATACCTGTCTTTCCTAGTGCAGGATCAATATTAGTTTTCCATGTTCCAGTAGAAAGTTCTTTTGGCTAATATGAGGTACAATAAATCATCCAGGATCCAGTAGCAATTTCCTCTGATTTATATGAAATACATTACCCAAAGCTAATACTCCATGGATCAATAGCAATGTTTTCTATTCAACATGAGATCCAGTGACCAATGCCAGTCTTCCAATGTCTAGTGGAAATATTTTTTTTACCTAGGTGAGGTGTCACATCCAATGCCATAGTGCCAGTAATGTTACTTTTGTTAGTCAATGACTATGAAATCTCATGAAGAGCAGAGTATTCTATACAGTGCATTAAACAATCAGTTAATAGCACCAGAACTGGATTTGTATGTGATTTCATGCAACTTTCCCCTCTGTTAAGTGCTTACTATACTTGACAGTCTGTAATAGTCACATTTTTCATCGCTGTTGAGCACCTTCATTTTTAATGTTCTGGTGTTGTTTATTAAGAAATTAAGATATACTGGGTAGCTGGGTAGTCCCCTGCTCCTGTTGCTTGAGAAAATCTTACCGGATTTGCCACAATTATTCCATGATCAAACAAAGTTAAATTCTCTCCACATGCTATAGTTGTCACAGCTACTCTACCTCTTTACTTATTACACCCTACGTGCATCATCTGGCTGAATCCATTCCTACAAGTACAGGGTGTGATGGATAAATTATCATCTAAATTATGCAAAAGTGAAAATAACACTAACATGTCATTTTAACAGATATACATACCAAACTTACACATAAATATCACAAAAAACTAAAGAATAAATTTATTCAATAAAATCGCCATTAGCTTCAACCACAGCATTCAGACGACCTCAGAATCTCCTGTATCTCTTCTGAATGGTCTCCTTGTTTAAGTTGGTAAATGTGGCTATAATTCTTGCCTTCAGTTCATCTTTGGTGTTAACTGCACCCCACATGTAATAATAAGATGGTTTACACACACACACACACACACACACACACACACACACACACACACACACAGAGGGTGTGATGGATAAACTGTCATCTAAATTACGCCTATTTACCAAAATTATACAAAATATCTTGAAATACTAAAGAGTAAATTTATTCAATAAAATCACCATTGGCTTCAACCCCGGCCCCAGACGATTTTGGAATCCCCTGCAATTCTTCTGGGCGGTCTCTTTGTTTAAGTTGGTGAATGCTGCCATAATTCTTGCCCTCAGTTCATCTTTGGTGTTACAAGGAGTTTTTTTTTCTCTCACTCAACTGTGCCCCACACATAATAACCAGAGGGATTGAAGTCTGGAGAGTAAGGTGGTCAGATGTAAAGAATGATGTGGTGAAAGAAATTATTTGACAGCCATGACTGGGTTCTCCTACTTATGTGATAGGTTGCAGAGTCCTGATAACCAGACATAGGGTCTTCCAGCAGCCACCGTCTTGACCCAGGGCAGCATTACCTCCTCAAGGCACTTGATGTAGGCCTCTGTGTAGAGTTTGAAGCCATGTAGGAAGATGAATGGAGGCAAAATGTCACCATGACTAGTGATCATTCCAAACACCTTTGTAATCACCATTAGACTCATCCAACTCTTTCCATATCCTCTGCATTGTTCTCAGATTGACACCCAAACACTCTGAAATGTTTGTAACAGCTTCTGGAGAAAATGCTGAGCAGTACAGCATGCCATTTCAAAATTTCTGGCAGAGTGAATTGCACCATGTTGCACTTTTTCTCAAAGATGGTACTCAACTTACCCTACTATACTGTGTATACAGTTAACAAAATCAAAAACAAACAACACACATATGCAAAATTAAAAATATATAATAGCGACAATTTACCCATCGCACTCTGTAGAGGAGGCTTAAATTTTCTAAATTTTTGGCACTTCGGTTTCCATAAAGCTAATTATTATTTTCCAATAGAGTTAGTTTCAATTTGTTTATATCAACTAACAATTTTACAATGTTGGTATAAATACTGAAACATCAGCCTTCTTTTACTTTCTTTTTAAATCAAATAATTATCACTTATCAGTCAGATCTTTTAAGCTTTATCTTTTTAAATTGGTTTGATTGAGATATGTGGGAAGATAAATACTTCTCTACTTACATAATATCTATAAGATATGCTTGAAAGTCTCAAAAACAGCAATTGAAGGGCGGTACCAATATAAAGCAGTATAACCTATAATTAGAAATGTCATTGTTATTGAGTCTGACAGACTAGTTACTTGGATGGAAATGAACTTGACTGGAATTCTCATCTTATGTTCTTGTCATTTTCAATATACAATGCAATGTCTAACTGTTATATACGTGGTCAGTTGTGTTGACCCGAAGTATTGCTCAGAGAAATGTATATTCCCCAAAGAGAAGCTTTGACATTTCACTTGTCATTGACATCCTGTTAAGCTAATATAAAACTGACGATTGTAGCAGTGATCTAAGGTCTTAACAGGTTTCACTCTCTCCTTGACCAGACCTGATTAGCATAAAGTTAACATTATAACAGAAGGTGCGGATCATATCAATATACGTTCCTTAAAATATCTTCTTGTATTATTTTTTCTTTGTATCATATTATATAAATGTTTTTATTAAAACAAAATATAGATATCACCATTTATTTGATTCACTTCCTTTTATCTCGCATCCCCGTTCAGAAGGTGGGTGATCATGGCTCTCCACAACTTCCTATACTTTGTAATTCTTAGTAAGATTTATTTATTTGCTATCTTTCCCAGTCCCTGTTCTATCATTGATTTACACAAGCTTATTAGGTAGTTACTCACTGTTTTCATCTATCTCTCTTGCCATCAGTATGTACTGTGAGTGTCAAAATCTATAAGTCTTCTTTTCTCATTATATGTTGTAGAAGTTTCAACTGTCTCTTTCTGATTATAATTACAAGTTCCCTTTTCATTTCCATTTTCCTTAAAACGTTTAATTATAGGTTATACGGCATTATATTCTTACTGCCTTTCAATTGCTGTTTTTGAAACTTTCAAGCATATCTTATAGATATCATGTAAGTAGAGAAGTGTTTATCTTCCCATATCCAGATCTGACTGATAAATGATAATTATTTTATTTAAAAGGAAATTAAAAGAAGGCTGATGTTTCAGTATTTATACCAACAATCTTTGGAAAATTATTAGTTGATATAAACAAAAAGAAACTTTATTGGAAAATAATAATTAGCTTTATGGAAACCGAAGTGCCAAAAATTTAGAAGATTTCAGCCTCCTCTGCAGAGTGCGATGGGTAAATTAAAACTTCTCCATTACTCACATTCAGATCATGGTATCCTCAGCATCCTTCTGTAGAACCACATTTCTGTTGCCTCACTTCTTTTCTTCATTAATATTATATATTTAATCACTCTTTTCTTTGTTTCTAATGAAATTTTCCTCTTTCATATTACTTTGCTTATCTTTTGGAAAGCATCTTTCACTTTTCCAATGAGCCTTCTAATTTTGGTGTCACATTTTCCATCCCATGTTAAAATATTTTCTAGATAATTAAATTTTCTGTACTTGGTTGATCTTAGTATGTCAGATTACTAATTTTTTTGTTGGGGGTGGGGGGTCTTTATGCTGATATCTATACATTCTATCTTTTTACAATTGATGTTTAGTCCTTTCTTCTTGCTTTTCTTTACTACCTTTTGTAGACGTTCCTTTCTGCATCTGCTATCAACACTGTGTCATCTACATATCTATTGCCTCACTTCTCTTCTTCATCTGTGAGAGGATTGTCTAATATTCACCGCTATATAGGTGAACAGATATTACCTAATAGTTTAACAGTCTTTTCTTTGTTACTCATGACCTTTTCCTGTTTCTTAATACTTTGCTTAGCTTCAGAGATATTTTAATTTTCATATTTGCTTGATTTTAGCAACTGCAATATACATTCCTTAAATATACTTAGATTACTTTTCTCCTTTTATTATAGAAGTCTTTATTTTAATTTCTAACAGAGGCTTTTATCAGAATAGAATATGGATTGCATCATTAATTTGATTCTTTTTTTTTATGTGTTATGGCCCTTTAGGGGGTGTGGGATTATGGCTTTCCACAACTTCCTAGCCTTTCTAGCTCTTAGCAATATTTGTCTTTTAACTATGCCTCTGTTCTGCCATCAATTTACACAAGCTTGTTAGGTAGGTGATCATGGCTCTCCATAACTTCCTACCCTTTGTAGCTCTTAACAGTGTCATTTAACTATCCTGCCCAATGCCTGTTCTGCCATCCGTTTATACAAGCTTGTTAGGTGATCATACCTCTCCACAACTTCCTATTTTTGTAGCTCTTAACAATATTTGTCATTTAATTACCCCTACCTCAATCCCTGCTCAGCCATCCATTTACTCAAGTTAGTTAGGTAGGTGATTATGGCTCTCCACCACTTCCTACACTTTGTAGGTAGCTCTTTAGCAATATTTGACTTTTTAATATCACACCCAGTCTTTGTTCTACCATCTATTTACACAAGCTTGTTAGAGAAGTGATCATGACTCTCCACAACTTCCTACCCTTTGTAGGTCTTAACAATATTTCTCTTCTAATTATCCCTCTCTGTGTTCTGCCATCCATTTACATAAGCTCCTTAGGTAGGTTACTTGCTGTTTCCTTATGCTCTTCCTGCCTTTAATATGTCATATGTTTAATATGTTTGTAACATATTAAATTAACAAAACGGTAATATATCAACTGTATGAAATTGCTTACTAAAAATGTATACAAAACAACTAAATAATATTCCATGGTTAAGAAAATATAGCAATATTTAAATTTTTAGGGGTTTAAAAAATGATCGTACAGCAGAACAAAAACATGTTTTCTCCATTTAATATTTTGTAGCAAAGCCTTTATTAAGTTCAACAGCAACCAATCTCTTCCTGTAGTCTTTAATTAACAATTTGTATACTTTAGTAAGTATTTTGTCCCATTCTTCCTGAGTAATTGTCTTCAGGTTTTTGATGTTTGTTGGACCTCTATCACGGATCTAATTTTTCAAAAACCGCCATAAATTCTCTATTGGATTCAAATCCGGCGACTGACTGGGCCATTTTAAGATGTTAATGTTGTTATTAGCAAGCCAATTCTTCGTACTCTTAGCAGTATGCTTGGGATCATTGTCTCGCTGGAAGGTCCAATCAGGAGGAAGCCCAAGATTCTCTACAGAAAGCGATAAATTTTCGCTTAGGATTTGTTGATATTTTTCTGCATTCATTCTACTGTCTATAATTGCTAGTTTGCCAACACCTCGCATCGAAAAGCAGCCTCAAACCATGATACTACCCCCACTAAATTTGACAGTTGGTATGGTGTTCTTGGGTGCGTATGCTTCGCCGTCTTTCCTCCATACATGATTCAGGGAATTGCGACTGAACAACTCAATTGTACTCTCATCTGTCCAAAGAACTCTTTCCCAATAAGAATTTTCCTTATCTTTATGTTCTGCCGCAAAGTTCAACCTGGCATCTCTATGCCGTTTCAGGAGGAGTGGTGTCATTCTTGGGGAGCGCGACTTTATACCGTCTCTGCGTAGTTCATTACTAATCGTTTGCTTAGTTACGTTAACTCCTGACAAACTCAGATCATTCTGAAGGTCTTGTCTGATGGCCATTGGGTTATTTTGGACCTGTCGCATCAACTTTCTTCATAATCTGGGAGAGATCTTCATGGGAGCACCGGATCTGCCTTTGTTCTCAACAGTATTACGTCTTTTAAATCTTGCAATAAATGAACCAATTGTTGAAAAAGGTATGTTCGTGTCACTGGAGATGTTTCTGTAACTATTTCCATTGTTCCATAGCTTAATAATTAGCTCTTTTTGAGCACAAGTCATTTCCTTACGTCTAGCCATTTAGAACTGTTATCAGTGAACAGTGATTGCAGAATGATCCAATTTTGAACTGAATGTTGCAATAGAGTTACTGAGAATATTCTAGAACAGTTTAGAATCTTCTACTTTGAAGCACAACCAAAATCTACCATATTATAATGCAAAAATTGATACTGTATAAACACTTTTTCCACTATTCGAAATATAAAAATTTGCATAACACTCATTTATCGATGAATTTCTAATTTTAAATTGCAGATTCTGATTCTATGCCCCAAAATACATATAAAACATTGTTATTCAAGGTTTTCATTCGCTATAAGTGAGAATAACAAGTATTTGTTTGCTGTACGATCACTTATTCAACCCCACTGTACATTTCTAGATTTACAGAATCTAGATATTGCTACTATTGTTAAGAAAAAGATTCACTAATCTAAGCAACTCAAACCTTTTGATTAATGTGACTGCTTTTGCATGCCATCATATATTCATTTTTGACTTAACATATAATTCAGTAAAAATATTAAAAGAAACAGGTTGTTACCTGGCCAAAAGAAAGAATGAAATGAATGCAACTCTTCACTTAATTAAACATTATCAGCTTTCATAAATTTGCATTTTGGAAGTGTTCTCACTTCATACTTCCCTCTTCCTGAAATATTATCATTTCATGAGTGTTCCCAATGAAATGTTCCAACTCCATGACATGTATACACTTCAGAAAGTATTTTTACATAAAACGCATAGTGAAATGGTGAGTTTTGTAAGAAAAAAGTTTTAATTTTTTAGGGAAAGGTGAGTTTTTTTGTGGAAAGACAAGATTTTTCAGGAAAAGATTTTTTAAAGGAAATGTATGATTATTTTGGGAAAATTAAGATTTTTACAGTTAGATGTTTAAATAGTTAGATTTGCATTCAGAAGAGGCAGAATTTTTATGCAAGTTGAGATATTTTGAGGGAAAATGAGATTTTGTTTAATGAAATGGCTAGACTTTTATAGAAAATGTAAATTTCTAATAGAAGATGTAAGTTTTTTTTTGTGCAAATGCTGATTTTATAGGAAAAGTTAAGTTTTATTAAGGAAATTATGAGAAATTTGAAGGAAATGTGTTAATGTCTTAGCAAAAAATCTTTTTATAAAGGAAAATGTAAAATATTTAAAGGAAAAGTTAAGATTTTCAGGGAAATGGTAAATATTTTTAGGGAAATATACTTTAGGGGAAGGTAAGATTTTTAAAAAGAAATGCATGATTGTTTTAGGGAAGAGAAACTTATTTTAGGGAAAAGTGGGATTTTTTAAATGTTATAAACAAAAAGTAGGTATTATTTAAATTTAATCCTTGTATTTTGTTGTCAACAATGCTAAAAACTAAGAAACTACAGGAAAATTTGATAAAAGCTAAAATTATTTGTGTGTGTCATTAAAACAGATTATATATAAGGGTGTTTCATTAAGATGGATCAAAGTCAGCAGTAAATAAATTAGTGTTATTGGTGAAAAATTTATTTATTTTTCTATTGGATCATGTTATTTGACGCTTAAACTTAATTCTCATTTAAAATTGGTCCAAGTTATAAATATATACTGAAAATTTTACCAAAATTTCTTGGTTTCAATTTTAAGGTAAAAACCTGAATTCTTATAATAAAACCTGAAAAACTGTATATTTATTATGTATGTCATTTCCATTTATATTTATTTTCAAATTCTTCACACATTTCAATTATTATACAATGAACAACCCTAAAATTACATAATAGAATCTCACACTACTATATTATAAGTTGAAATTCCAATAATATATTTATTATGTAAGTAAAGGGTGTTTCATTAAGACGGATTATATATAAGTCTGTTTCATTAAGACAGATCAAAGTCAGCAGTAAATAAATCAGTTTTATTACTGAAAATTTATTTATTTCTCTATTGGATCATATTATTTAAGTCATGGCAATTATGTGTGAAAAATAATATCACCCAAATGTCTGCCAAATCTGAAAGAAAAAGAGAAAAATTATTAGACACTTAAACTTAATTCTCCTTTAAAATTGGTCCAAGTTATTGGAACACCCTTTATGTATAATATTTTTAGATGGTGTTTATCTCTCTCTCTCTCTCTCTCTATCTCTCTCTATCTCTCTCTCTCTCTGTAGCTAACTATCCATATTGAAGGTTCTCTGGTGTTGGATAATGTTAGTAAGGTTAGTCTCTTTGACCATTACTACTGAATAGTGAGTTTAAGCCTAACTGGGTGCCCCTATACAAAATTTGACATTAAAGAACTCAACATGGAACACACTTTTGTATCACCTACACTCTTCTAGTTTAAAGGCAACATCAATTGCCATCTTCTGTCTTCCTGAATTCCCTTCTTTTATTCTCTTTTCTCCTCACTAAAATTTTCTCATATTCTTTCATTCTCAGTAGCCCCTTGAGTTTCAGTGATATTATCATCTTGAAGGATTGCCACTTGTGACACTCTATGGAGTGATGTTACTAAGCAACCATCATGTAACACATGTGACAACATCTTGACAAAAGGGAGATAATTGCTTTTTGTACCCCTACAATAACCACTCCCTAAACAGGTTGTAGAACCTGCCATGAGGGTTTACTTTTATACTACTTGTTGTTGATATAATAAAAATGTGAGAATATACTTTATGAAACTAGAATATAAAAAAAAGAATATGCATGAAATGTTGTGCTGGAGAATTACCTCGGAGGTTCAAAAAGACCAGAGTGATGTAGCCTGAACTTGCACCTAAGACAAGCAAATTGTGAATGAGGAAAGACATATAAGCATGCTAGAATGACATGGTGAAGGTGTCACTGAGCCAGACTGAGGCTGACAGTGTGTGCAAGATGCTAATTTTCTGGCTTGGTAAAACGAATAAAGGAGGCAAGTGTTTGTTGGGATGACAGTAAGCTATTCTGCTCAGCACAGTTCAGATCAGTGCCTTGTGGTGTGTGCTAAACCAGAGTTCCAATGCAAGTATTTTTCCAGTGTCTTTGCTACAGAAGAAACAGTTTCCTGCTACAAACATATATTAAAAAGTGTTATAGTGTTTAAAAAATGTCCGGTCAATAGTACAAAAAGTTTTTTAAGGCTTTTTATAATGCAAAAGAATGAGTAACAAAATTGTTGTAAACTGTAGCAAGCAATTTATGTACATTAATTCAGAGTTTTTTTATGCAGTTTATTGTTTTCATAATCAAATTAGCATTAACCAACTCAATTTTGGTAAAACTTTCAGAACATACTAATTTTTATACATGCAATATATCATGTGAGCCTCAACTTTGAACAATCACACAAATTAAAAACATAATGCACACATACCTAAATGGTTAGAGTGTTAGTAATCAAAGCATGTGATCAGGGTTTGAATCGCACGTCAACTTCTGAATTATATTGGCCTTGTGAGATTATTCTAGCAAATGGCATTGTCAAAAAGTGCCTGAAAATCATGCTACAAGTTGGCCCAAGACATGTAAGCAAAATTTGTTAGTCATAACTTTTCTAAAGCGGATAGTCATTCTGATAGCAGAAAGTCACAATTCATTGGGATCAAGTGTTTTTGCATACTGCACTTATTCAAACTTTGAGCATGCTAAATTATGTGATAATTTAACTAAGCTTCACTCATCAGAAAAAAAAACAAAACATTATCTACATCTATGACCCAATATGCAACTCACACAACTGAAAAATTACAGAGTGGGTTCATGGGCCCATGCATCCCCTCTTACGACCCAGGTTTGTTGCGAGTGTGATGATTTTATTGAGTCACTATCGCTAGAAAAGTTTCCAAACAAGGCTGCAGAACACAGTCTACTCTGCTATTTAATCTATAGCTGGGGAAAGTTGAGATGGATTAATACCTTTCTCAAAAATGTTTTTACATAAATGAATGTAATGAGCTAGGCTAGAATTTGAACCTGGATCTCTGATTTCCCATTCTGAGCTGTAATAACATACACATCCCCATAGTTGCAGTATAAACCAAAGGTTGGTTCTGTAGATGTTGATAAAACACAAATATACAAATGCAGGTTTCTGCAACAGTAATAAGTTAGCCACCTGAGCAGACTGATGCACTTGGAAACAATCATCCAGACATTATTGTTAGTATTAAAAATATAGACATGCATAATAAAATCTGACATAATGTGTTTGTTAACTGATTGATAAAATGTGGCTGTATAGAAAAAAATTATTATTTTTATTTATTATTTGTTTGTTTTTTATTTGAAAAATAATTACAAAATTAGGTTGGAATTAATTTTTTTAAAAATTGTTTTTAACAGAAGAAATGCAACAGGTCACATTTTGCCTGAATCTCTGGAGGTATTGTTACACTTCCATGATTTTTCAGGCTAATATCCTGATCTCTGTTGTTTTTATCACAATACATTTGCCAGTGACTTCTTCAACCATTTTATTTTCAAATGTTATAAATTTACCATGTTTCCCTACTTAATCAAAATATTTTTGAATGTTAATATATGGTTATATTTCAATTTCTAAATTCTGTTTCGTTTTCATTGGTTGTAGAGATGCCATTTGTATATCTTGTGTTGTTAATGTTTATGTATATATCAGTTATTAAATTCTCCTGTTTTGTTTAAATTGGTTATAAAGATGCCACTTGTATATCTTGGGGTGTTAGTGTTTATGTATGTATCAGTTTTTAAATTCTCTGTATTCTTTTCATTGGTTGTAAATATGTCACATGTATATCTTATGTTTTTAGTGTTTATGTTTTATATCAGTTTTTCAATTCTCTGTTTTGTTTTCATTGGTTGTTTAGACATCACAGCAACATATGTCATGGTCTTTGTTTACTTTTGATAAATGTTATATATTGTATTCTCCAGAGAATTTTCACTGGAAATTTCTTTTTTATCTAATGTGCTATGTTCTTCGTTTTTGTAATTTCTGGCAAACTTTCAAAGGATCTGAACTTGCAACTACCAAATGTTCCTCTTGATAATGCAACACTAAACTTGAAACTCACTTTCACTCCCACATTCATTCACCTGAGAATTCAACCCACAGAATAATTTAACCGTATAATTCCATGTCTGTATCCAACTGATTATGTCTCACCAGACATGTTCAAGATGGATTTTCAAATTCTTTTATTCTATTTAAGTTGGAGAAGCTAAACAAGTTGCAACACATAATCCACAATATTTTATCACACGCATAAAAAAAAATGTTCATGTTTCTTACCCACAATATAAGCAAGATCTGTTTTTACTGAGTGGCCACATTTTAGAGAATCCTTGCGCTTTTCATGGTAATTGTTCAGATGAAATCTCCACTATGGTTTGGAAACTTTATGAATTTAAGTGCAGTACTAGATTGGCAACAAGGTCTCATCAATTTGCAATTGAGGTGACTAGATGTAACCATAACTTAACTCCTGTTCTTTTATTGTCCTTTCTTGGTGTCTTTCACTGCCTTATGTCTTAGTGACTTTTATCACTTTGCTCATAGGGAAAGGATAATAAAATCGGTATACATTAAATATAACATTTAAAGTAAATAAATATATATATATATATATATATATATATATACATATTAAGAGAAAATAATAGAAATGATGATTGCGTGAAAACATATGAAACTGGCAGTCATGGTCAGTCACTGCCCACTTGAAATTTGATTTAATATATATATATATATATATATATATATATATGTACACACACACCTGTATATATATATATTTAAGGCAAATACTATTAAAGATGTCACATTTTGTGTCAATTAATTTTAATGATTGACTTTTCCAAATAATGAATAATCTGTCTCAGACAAGGAGGAAATTGTCCAAAGTTCATTTTGGAAAAAAAGTACAAGAAATATGATTCCGGTTTGGTTTGTTTTATGGCATATCAACACCTCAATGGGTTATTTAATTCTGACAAGATTTTTAGGATAGGTTCGTATGAATAGAATATTTACTCTTTGTAAGGAGTCAGTTTGTAGATCAGCTTTCATTAATGTATTTTTGTAAAGAGGTAATTTGTTGAGAGTCAAATTCATTGTTGGTAATATTTTTTTAAAAAATGTATTATTGGTAATTTTTTTTGAAAATTTTTTGCTGGTATTTTTACTATAAAAACCTATTTTTACACTTTCATAGTGTTCTGACACAAGTTTGAGGGTTAACTATTTGCCCATAGCTGGGACCATAACAGATGCTACCTCATCAGGTCAGGGTGGACCTGGGAACAACAGCAATTAAGAGGTGGTGCCACACTCCTCAAAACCTCCCGATCAGAGACCTTGCTGCTGGATGTAGTTTATTGTCATACCCATGAGGCAAATATGGTCAACATTTTAACTTTCTTAAGTCATCATATATATATATATATATATATATATATATATATATATATATATATATATATATATATATATATATCTGTACATATATGCATGCATGAATATGTATATATATTGAAATAGATATATGTTCTATGTATCCATAATTTTATATCCTGATTCATAGACCAGACTGTGTTTATGCAGCTTCTGACAGATTTGTAATTCTTGCATTCAGTATAAACTCAGAGCTGCGGCACACATACTTTGATATTTGATGGCATCAGTAGACAATTACAGTTGAAAGTTTTACATATTAATCATTCATCAGAGCTGACAACATCCGACATACATGATCCGATGGCTCACTGGATGTGAGGGTAAGCTCTAACATTAGTTGGATCTGAGAGTTTGGCAAGGGCTTTTCCACAAACTTGCCAACTTATTGAAAGTGAGCGATTTTAAAATGTGTGATTGAGGCTCATAGATGGATAAACTTAAGATTATTATTCAGTGATAGGGAAGAATAAATAGAAAAGGGAAAGCAGAAGTGAAGAAAGGAAAGAAGAAAGGGAAAAAAGAAGACCTATGAGCTGGGTATATAGGTTCATCTAGACCAGCAGATATAAACATGAAGTATGAGGATAAGAAATGAAAAATGCTGCCCGAGATCTTTACTTTATTTGAGAAAGATTCTTTTTCTTTTATGTGCCGTATCATTTTAGTATGGAGGATCATGGCTCTCCACAATTTCTGCTTCTTGTTGCTCAAATTTTTGTCCCTTTGCTATTTATCTTTGTTCTTTTTCTGCCATCCCAAATAAAATAAAATAAAATAAAACTTTACTTTTTTGAGTAAGAAATTTTAATAAGTCTGTTATTTTTATATGCCATGTCTTTTCAGGATGTAAGCAATCTTTTGCTGATTAAAGTCATTTTAACCCTTTACGATCTCGTTTTGTAATTATTCAGCAATTCCAAAGAAATCTTTTTTTATTTCATTTTAATAAGCTTCTTCTTCATTTATTTGCTGGATTCTTTCGGAATATAGCAATCATGGTTCTATCCAACTTCCTATCATTTGTTGCTTTTAGTAATTTTTGATATTTTTTTTTGTCTTTGTTCTACCCTCCATGGTTACAACATGATATAATTTGCAAAAACTTGGAATAATGTGAACACATTTGATACTCATTTGAGGACAAAATTATGATGTATTTTTCTCACTGATTATCTGATCCAGCAAGCTTTTGTTTTGAAAGTAAAAGACAACCTTGCTTTGTTGCAAAGTTCGTCAAAGCCAAGTGGTAAAAGTATGCCAGATCAGATAGTGGTTCTTCTTGCAGAGGTGGACATAGGTTCAAATCCTGCCAGAGTTACATTTGTTTTATAAGTTTTCTCAAGTACACAGACCAGTATACAAAATACTGTTTAAAATAAATGGAGCATCCACTATAATACGGATATCCATGAAATATAACATTTGAAGTAATAAAAACATATTGGATTAAGAAATAAAATCCATCAATTCTTTATAAATACATACATATATATATATATATATATATATGAACGAATAATCAAAAAATTCTTTTACTTGATCATTCTGTTTTGATTGTTCAGTCATATTGCTCTGTATAAACAAAATACATAGAGCTCTCTTTTGTGGATCAGTTTTAATATTTTATATTACTAGGATCCACTTGGATTGTATAACCATGGTTTTATTTTACCTTTCTTATATATATATATATATATATATATATATATATATATATATATATATATATATCCATGATCATGAATCCTGTAAATCATTAGGCTCAAAAGGGCACCACATGTACTGCAGCCATAGTAGCAGTGGTTTATCTTGGGCAAAATAGCCTGACAGAACCCAACCCTCTCTTCTCCAGGCTGGTTCGAATTCAGAGTTTTCCTTCTCTCAGACTGGCTTTCACTCAAGGCTATAGAACCCAGTCTGTGCTACTATTTACCCATAGATGGTGGGAGAAGTGTTGGATTCTTACCTTTTCCAAGGTGTTGGCACATAGTTTAATGTAATGAACTCTACTGGAATTCAAATTCAGCTCTCCAATTCCTGAATCCAAGGCACAATCCATTACTCTGCCATGCCTCCACATATACACATGCATATAAATCAAATAATTAGGTTTGCATTCATTGTAATATTTTCATGTGATCAACAGTTATCAGTATAGAAAATTCTAAATTTTTCAAATTTAGGTAATGTATTTAATACTCATTGATAAACATATATTCTGTCAGTCACACAATTTTCTTGACTGGCCCTGAGGAGCAAGTACATTGTGAAATTTCTTGACTGGCCCTGAAGAGCAAGTATATTGTGAAATTTCTTGACTGGCCCTGACGAGCAAGTATATTGTGAAATTTCTTGACTGGCCCTGAGGAGCAAGTACATTGTGAAATTTCTTGACTGGCCCTGACAAGCAAGTATATTGTGAAATTTCTTGACTGGCCCTGAGGAGCAAGTACATTGTGAAATTTCTTGACTGGCCCTGACAAGCAAGTATATTGTGAAATTTCTTGACTGGCCCTGAGGAGCAAGTACATTGTGAAATTTCTTGACTGGCCCTGACAAGCAAGTATATTGTGAAATTTCTTGACTGGCCCTGAGGAGCAAGTACATTGTGAAATTTCTTGACTGGCCCTGACAAGCAAGTATATTGTGAAATTTCTTGACTGGCCCTGAGGAGCAAGTACATTGTGAAATTTCTTGACTGGCCCTGACAAGCAAGTATATTGTGAAATTTCTTGACTGGCCCTGAGGAGCAAGAACATTGTGAAATTTTTTGTTTTTTCATCAATAAATATGTATTGTAAAATATACATTGAAAATGAATTATTATCTGTATATGCAAACATGTGTGTGTATGTGCGTGTGTATGTGTGTGTGTTTCTTTAATGAGTACACATTCATTTAATAAGTTAAGGGCAGAGAAGATAGGATAGATTTATACTGAAAAAATAGACATTTAAGTAGCTGGTATATTCTAATATCTTTCATTATCTACTTATATTATTCAGATTGTTATCCTCATCTTCATTACCATATTCACAATGTTTCAGCTGTTGTATGCTCCAGCCTACTTCAGGCGATAGGCATTTTTGAACCAAATCCTTTATTTCATCCATGGCCCAGTGAACAAAGATGTTGGTTAGATCCAGTGACCTGACCCAAAGAGTTGTGAGTTCAATATCAGGCCACAGCAGTGGTGAACCAAACTTGAAGAGTTGAGTTAAAGGGAAATAACTGAGACATCCGGAAGTGGCATGGCACATGGAACTAGAACAATCTACCCCGGTAGATGAAATAAAGGGTTTGGTTCGAAGTTCCAATTACCTGAAGAATGCTGGAGTGTACAATGACCAAAACTTTGTGAATATGGCAATGAAGATGAGGATAAAAGTCCGAATAATGTAAATAATATAAGTAATCATAATACCTCATCTCAGAGATATAGACAGTTACTTTCATTATCTATTCATATTTATATATTTCCATCTATACTTATCTCTCTGTTATTATACACACATTTTTGCACCTACACACACACACACACACACACACTCTCTCTCTCTCTCTCACTCACACAGACACACACACTCTCTCTCTCACACACACACTCTCTCTCTCTCTCACTCACACACACACACACTCTCTCTCTCTCACTCACACACATACACACACACACACCTGACTGCACACATGACTGCATACATACATATCTTTATAATGAAACCACTCTTCATTCTCTTTTCTCTTTAATTTTCCCTCTCTTTCCTATGCATTTATTTCTCCCATTTTCTCCCCTTTTCTACATCAGTTTTTCTCCCTTTCTCCTCAGGCATGTTGGATACTAATCCTCAATAAAAGACTAGAATTTAGCAGTTGTTCTTACTTCAGACTGACAGATTCAGCGAAGTGTAAGGTTCTTGCCAAAGAAGTGAAACATTTGGGTGATCATTTTGAATTAAAATGAACTAAGATGTATTATATTGTCTGTAACCCATATCTTGTAACATTTAGATTTTAAACTCTGAGATATACTCCAAATCCCAGCTGAACATAATTTGTTTGACAGCATTTTCATTACATGTTAGGACTCTAAAATAGGACAAACATTAAACAAGAGAATTCCCCAACATAAAAGCCAAAAACAAAGAGACATCTTCAACCTTAAGTCTAAGACTCTATATCTAAAGTAGTTGATTTAAATTTGGATAAGAAACTGAGAGAATGGTAAATATATAAGGCAATTTGGAAAAGCCTTTTCTTAATATGTTGTTAATATTGTCCACAGAAAAATGAATTTATTTTCAACCAAATCAACATCGGTGAGACAGAAAATGATTCACATTAGACATATAAATGCTGGAATTTTTACATTATTTACATTATTCGGACTATTGTCCTCATCTTTCTCACCATATTTATTACAACGTTTTGGCCGTTGTACTGTCTATATTTCTGAGATGAGGTATTATGTAAACTATTTACATTATTTGAACTATTGTCCTCATCTTTGTTGCCATGTTTACCACAACGTTTCGGCTGTTGTATGTTCCGGCCTTCTTCAGGTGGTTGGAATGTCGAACTGAACCCTTTATTTCACTCACTGAGGTAGACTGTTTTAGTTCCAAGTGACATGAAGAAGGCCGGAGCGTACAACGGTCGAAACGTTGTAATAAATATGGCAACAAAGATGAGGACAATAGTCCGAATAATGTAAATAATGTACATAATACCTCATCTCAGAAATATAGACAGATACTGCTGGAATTTTTGTTCTTGTTTTATTAACTTCTGATGTTGAAACAATGTGTGATATAGAAATATTTTTAAAATGAATGAATATATAAATAAACACTGAGTTGAAATTAGTATATATTCCTTTGTTTTTGTTGGTCACTGAAGAAATTTGGTTTTAAGATCAAAATATAAATAACATAGCCAATTCTTGCTCAAATAATCTCAAATTTTAACAAAATATGTATAAACTAAGTTGTGTGTGCAGATTTATCTCAATGAGAATCTACCAGGAAGATGGTTCGGGCACTGCTGTGATAATTGAAAATGTACTGTTGAAATGAACACCATGTTCAACTGACTTGTGATTTTTTCTAAGTGTGAAAGGATAGGTCTATATACCTGCTCTTCCTAAAAGCCTAGAGGAACTTAACCAGAGAATCACCGAGGTGCTGGAGAATATTATGCAAGACATGCTACAGTGTGTTGGTACATATGTGAAGCCTTGTGAAATTGGTTATAAAATCTACATCTGTTTGAATATCTTATTTGAATTTTGATAAATAAATTTTTATTGTTCAACATGAAGCCTATTTAATTTTGTTTGCCTGGGACGGGAAGTTACTCAGATATACACATTTTAAATGATGTCAATTTATCAGACACACCCTGTATAATTACTATATATATATATATATATATATATATATATATATATAGAAGTCAACACTTAGAGGTGACAGTCTGTTTCATGCTAGCATGAAACAGACTGTCACCTCTAAGTGTTGACTTCTATGTTCACTTTTATATTTACACATGCTCTATCTCTGATATTGAGCACTTTATCCCATAAATATAGCACACTTTAAGACTATATTTCTTATATATATATATATATATATATATATATATATATATATATATATGTATAAAGGAAAAAAGACAATTTGAAAACATTAGTTTTAGCCTACAAAATGAATTTATTGGAACAAAGTATCTATAAGCAACAAACAAAATGTCGTTAGCAACTAGAAGAATTTAGAACGTATATTCATATGGTCAACTGAAAAATTATGTTCATATATTTATGTTTGAAGAGAAAATTTTCATATGTAGAAATGTTGTTTGTATTTTTGTGTCTTTTTTCCTTTATATATATTGTCTTTTTCTTCAGGTTAATTCTGAGAAATTTTTTATGTTTGAAGAGAATATTTTCACATGTAGAAATACTGTTTGTATTGTTTTGTTAACAGATTCAACCATTTTCTTTTGATTTCTTGATATATTTGTTGTGTACTTTGGCTTGGAAGATTAGTAATTCTGTTAGGAAAGGTGATATTGGAAAAAAACCAAGGTGTAGATTAATATTTGGATAATATTCAATGGTGGTAAACTCGAGGATTTTCCTTCTGAGTGAATTATTTTCTTTTTTTTTATGAGTGTAGCATTTATAAAATCAAAATTGTGGTTGAATTTATTTCTATGTATGACTAGTACGTTTGTTAAATTGTTATTTATCAGGTCTCTTTTGTGCTCATAGATGGATAGTTAAATATGATTGAAATTAGGGTGAGAATCTGACAGAATGGTAAATGCATAAGGTAATTTAAAAAACTCTTTTTTAGAAATGGTTTTGGTTATCAAACAGCATCATTAGCAAAGCTGATTTATTTTTCACCAAATCTACAGTAGAGAGACTTGGTAGTCATATGAATGCTCATTTTTTTTAAATTGATGAGTTTGGTTTGCATCCTCTCTCCTGTCGTTGTAGTGCAAGCGGCTTTCCAAGGCATGCAACAATAATAGACATCATCAGAAGATGTCTGGATGCAGCTGGGTTCCCTTCCCAAATCGAACCCATAGGCCTTGACTGTGGTGATGGAAAGCAGCTAGATGGAATTACCATTTTCTCTTTTAAAATGGGGAAGTTGTTGATTTGGGAAGTTGTTGACTTGTGCCGATACATTTTTGATCGGTAATTTCATCAGGTCCACAGTTGAACCTGGGTCTGTTGCCCAGGATGCAGGTATAAAAAAAATAGTTAAATATTCTTCTCTTGTTGATAGATTTGTTTACTCCTGTGGCAGTGGAGTCTTCTAGGGTTATTGGCCCTTGTTCGATGAGATTCCTTCGGAGGGCTGGCAGGATGGCGTCTCGATTAAGGAACAAGCCTCACAAAACGGAGTGTCTCTTGCAGCGTGTCTTACTGGTGATGGTGCAAGGTAATGCTTTCTCCATCATTGCGGCTGGCAGAGGATAGCAAAAAAAAAAACCTTTTGTTTATAGTTACTTTGTTCAAACATTTTTCAATAAATTCTTTGATAAGATTAAAAAAAAATATTTTTTAATTTACCTGTATAATCTTTGAGATTAGATTTTAAAATCTAATATCAAAAATCTAATCTGAAAAAGGTATAATAAATCTAGTGTTCATCTGCCTTGCCAATATAGATTTGATTGAAATAAAATCCATTTTTTCTGAGGATGCTGTTTGATCAGCAAAACATGTCAGAAAAAGAGCTTTCCAATTTTTTCTAATATATTTACCATCTATACTAGTTGCAGGTTTGAATATAACTGGAATTAATTGTTTTTCTTGGCTTTTGGACATGTTTATACAAGTTTTATTCCCGGAAACATTTTGTTGGCAAACAATGCAGTTATTTTTGTTTTGGTGCTGGAGAAATTTACAAAGTAAACGTTCATGTTAACATTGGAGAAGGTACAAAAAGTTCATGCAAGATAAGAAATTGGCTAGATTTATTTAAAGTTTATTTTAATTGACTGCAAATTAATTTTCAGTTATAGTATAAAATATTACTTACTATAAAAACATTTGTAAATATACATGCACATTGTCATATTGTATCAACATATCCACAGCCCATTAGTATTGCTGGGGAACCACATATACTGCAGCCATGCTATCAGTGACATGTCTCGATCAAAATAACACTTGCCAAGATGGTTTTGAACTCAGTTTTTTCCTTCTCCTAGATTGGTTGCCCTCTCAAGGCAAGAGGTCTGCTATTCAACCCACAGCTGGAAGGAGAAATGAAGGATTCATCTATTTTCAAAAGGTATTTGTATGAAAGGAAACATGAAAAATCTTGTCTCCTTTTTTTTAATCATTTAACCCCAAGGAAGGCAATAAAGCCACTAAGATACAGCATGTTACTGAGAGTTAAAAAAAATGAGAAAATGTTGAGAAGGTTATAGATGAAAGGAAAGTAAGAAAACAGAAGAAAGTTCCACAAATGTGAGAGAAGAAAATATTAGAATAGAAATAATGCTTACACTTAGCAATTTCAATAATAAAATAATGAGACCTAGCTGCCAATCCAGTACTGCACTTAAATTCATGATGTCAAGGTACCAAAGAGGAAATCTCATCAGTATAATTACTATGAAAGTATTTATAGAAACACATAAGGAAGTAACATTACAGTGGCGGGAAAGTGACTGAAGCTGAGACACCAGGTCGGACATTACAGATTCTTCTTTGGATTCTGTCAAGAATCTCTAAATACATATCACAAGTACCAAACCAGATGTGGCAGCAATATTTGATGCATGAATGAATGGGAGGTATATAAAGGTGCAAGATATATTCTGGCAAGAAAAATTGTCTAGTCCAACCTTCCTTGCAGTAACTTTCCTCCCTTTCTCTCTCTCACACACTCTATCTCTCTCTGTCTATATATATATATATACATATATATATATATTACAATGAATCATTCATACAAAAAGTAAATTAGCAAAGTTAATGATATAAAATGGTGAAATCCCTTCGCTAACAAAATTTTAAAGATGCATTAACCTACTAATCACGTGAATGTTATGATCCTTGTTTTTTTTAAATTATAAGCTGTATAAGGTCTTTCTTAAATACACAAGTACTTTTGACTGTACATTAAGTCATCTTCAGACATGGAAATTATTTTGTCTTTGGTAAAATTCAGGTAGCATCCAAGACGAAAAAATATAATGTGAAACGAAATATGTTTTTTTTAAATGTGTTATTGATAACAGATACAAACTTTTGGAGCGTGCAGTTGCAACGCTAAGGTTGAATTTTTTTTAAAAATTAAAGTGAGTGTGTTTTTTTACTAATATGGCAATTTGAGAATTTTTTGTTGTAGGAGTTTATCAGTCAATGTGGCATGAACTAAACAGTTCAATAAGTAGAGTAGTGTCTCAATTGTTAGTAGGTTTTTGCATCTTTAAAATTTTGTTAGCGAAGGGATTTCACCATTTTATATCATTAACTTTACTAATTTACTTTTTGTATGAATGATTCATTCTAATATAAATTGAACTGCACCATATATTTGATATATATATATATATATATATATATATATATATATATATATATATATATATATACACACATAACAACAATCTGGAATCCATCTCGAGATACCAACCTATAGCCAAATGATATAATCGATGTAAAATAGGTGATTAAACACATTCTTTTTTACTTTGTATCTATAGTTTACTGTTTAGTTCATGCAAAAGGAGGATTAAGGACCGACAGAACAGAAGGGGTAACAGGGAATTTCCTTGAAGGATTGCTCATGAGATATTCAAACAATTGTAAGTGGCTGCACCTTTGGCGTGATTTATGTATTATGTGGTTTTTGACAGTTCCATGCTATATTTAAAGAGATTAATTATCATCGAGGAGACTGTGCACATTTCCAAAGCCTTAAAGATTCAAGAGTGTGGCAGACTATCAAAGGCTTTATGGTAATCTATCCAACCTGTGCTGAGATTTCTATCATTTTTCTTGCAATTTTCTAGGATTATTTTATTTATTAGTAGTTGATCTTTGCATTTATATGAACCTCCTTGACTTCCCTTCTGTTCCAGGGGAAGAATGTTGTTTTCATTGAGAAAAGAGTAAATACAGAACTATAATTTTTTGGATCATCTGTTTCACCTGTTTTTGGTAGAAGATATGTAATACCTTCAGTGATCCTTCCTAGAATTTTATTGGTGTTATTAATTAGCATTGATAAAATTTATGCAAGAGTTTTATGGATTGATGACAGATGATAGTGCCAAAAGTTGGGTACCGTGTCATTTCTTGGGGATTTCCATTTTGGGGATTTTGTTACAGTTTGCTGAACATTATTCTTGGTTATATTTTTCCATTCCTGACATTATTATGGGTTAAATTTTTCTATTTTATTATTATTATCATTATTATTATTATTATTATTATTATTATTATTATTATTATTATTATTATTTCCTTTGATTTCTGTTGTATACTCATTTCGTTTTGTGTCCCAACAAGTGACCTAAGGTCAGCAAAGAATTCATGATCTTTTCCTCTGATCATTTTTGAAAAAAAAACAAAACAAAAAACCACATGCATTTTGCATAGATAAAGCTGTTTGTAATGAGCAAGCTTTTTACTTGTGAGTACATTTTTTGTATGTCTTTCTTACCAGGAATTCTTTCAATGAGTCTGTTGGAACCTTTTCCAATAAGGTTGAGGGCTCCAGCCACAACTGGAATTATTGATGTCTTCATGTGCTATATTTTTGAGATTTCCATTTCAAGAGCCTTGTATTTAATAGTTTTTGGAGATCTTCAAAGATACATTACAATCTGCAGGGACTTCAAGAAGAAAGTACATTCTGTTCTTGTGGACTCTGATCATAATGTCTGGTTGATTAGCTTTGATTGTTCTGTCTGTGTGTATTGTAAAGTCTCATAAAATTTTTACAGGTCCTATCTCCGTAACCGGGTTGGGGTGGTGTTCATACCATTTTATTGCAGTTTGCTTGCTGTAAAAGTTGCATATTTTCCAATGTAGACATTGACCAACTCTATCATGCTGAGTTTTATATTCAGTGGGTGCTAACACCGTGCAACCTGATACAAGATGGTCAATTATTTCTGGATATTTATAACAGAATCTGCATTTTGGGCTAACACATTGTTTCAGTATATATGCTTATTATTATTATTATTATTATTATTATTATTATTATTATTATTATTGTCCCTCCCATAGTTTGTTCGAACGGCCATTATATCCTGCCAGTACATCATAAATAATGGACTATTCCGTTTTCAAAGAGGGGAAAAGACACTACTTGGTTTCAGAAAGAATGAAAGAAGGAAAGTTAACGTCTGTTTCAGTGAAATAAAAAAGGTTGTCAATTTTAATTTTTTTTTCATTTGTACCCCCTTACTTCTTAAAATAACAACCAGCATTCAAATTTATGATCGTTATTGCAATAATCTGTTAAAGTTGTTACGCTCGAATATTTAACGATACGATAGGGGAATTTCTACAGATATTTTACTCTGTAACCGGGTTTGGGAGTTGTTCATACTAGTTTCCTTTTCATAAAGGTTGCATATTTTCCATAGCAGATATTGGCCCAATCCATCATGCTGAGTTTTATATTCAGTGGGTGCAACCTGATACAAGATGGTCAATTGTTTCTGGATATTTATCAAAGAATCTGCATTTTGGGTTAACACAGTTTTTCAGTTTGTGTGCTTGATAATTTCTAGTTAGCAAACATTGGTCCTGTGCAGCAAGAATGAAACCTTCATTTTCAGTTTATAACCCTGCGCTATATAACCACTGATGGGTACGTTTTTATCATCATTATTATTATTATTATTTTTTTTTTTGATTTCTGGGTCCCGACCAAAGACCTAAGGTCAGAGATGGCATCATGACATTTTCCACTGAGCAGTTTTTAGGAAAAAAAACACAAAGAACTTAAGATCACACATATTTTACATAGATGAAGCCCTTTGTAAGGGGTGGGCTGTACTTGTGAGGACAATTTTTAGGCTTGAGCTACCAGGAATTCCTTCAGTGAGTCTATTGGAACATTTCCAATTATTCTGAGGGCCCCAACTAAAACTGGAATTGTTGAGGTTGTCATTTTTGAGATTTCGATTTCAAGTTCCTTGTATTTTGAAGATTTTCCAAGATAATTATTAATATAATTATTATTATTATTATTATCATTATTATTATTATTATTATTATTATTCTGTTGTATTTTAATTTCTTTCATCTGTCAACTATACCCATATATATATATATATATATATATATATATATATATATATATATATATATATATATATATATATGTATTAAAAACGACTGACAAGGAGCTTTTATTTAGTTTTTTATATAATTTCTCGTGCAATCTAATAATGTTTTTCTTTTCAGATGATAAATTATATAAAAACTGTCCGAATGTTCTTTTTATCCAAGCACTTTCGGCTATACATTTAACCATTTTCAAGGATTATATTTCAACTGTTTTTATATAATTTATCATCTGAAAAGAAAAACATTATTAGATGGCACAAGAAATTATATAAAAAACTAAATATATATATATATATATATATAGGTTTACTTACATATATAATACCTAAGTATAAGTATTATATATATATAAATAAACTTAGGCTATTTAATTATAAAACTAAAAAAAGTTCAATATCTGTCTAAATTTTTGGGATGAGGGGTTATTATTTAATCCTATTTGCAGCAAGACTAATGTCTTCATCTTTGTTGATACAATTAAATGGATTTCGGCTCTTGTTCCCTCCAACCTTCTTCAATCTAAGTAACCTTCAGGGAATTTTGAACTGAACCCTTTATTCAATTGACAGGTGTAGATTGTTCTCAGTACACCAACCATATGTATAGATTTCCTGTCTTGGCTAATTGCTTATTTATTGCTAGTCTTTTTTTCCACTGACTCTAAGTATATATGTATTACCAAGCCCAGGGTTTTTATCATGTTATCAAATTCATTAACACTTCTACTGCTGTGAATGTACTTATACATTTTGTAGGAAACTTAAATTGCCTGCTGTTGACATATATTTTCTTTTTGAAGACATTATGAAATGTTATTATTATTCTGTCTTTTTCAACATAGCATTTGTTTTATAACCTAACTCATGTTTAATGTTATTTCCACACCAGTATAGACATGTAGTAGCATAAAATACAGTCTATTTTGTGATGCATTTTTATTATTTTTTATAACGTGTTTTATTATAATATGTAATTCATTTTTATTATATTGTATAATGCATTTATATAGTGTGATGCATTTTTATTATACTGTGCGCTGGGAATGTTACTGCAGAGTATCCTATCAAATCAAAATGTTTTTTATTTTATCTTTATAGTCATTTATTTACTGCATAGTCATTTATTTAATAGTAATTTCCTGTTTTTCCCCAAAATGGGCCAGCCCTGCTAGTCAACAATGCTATAATATTGCGGCAGTGACATGAGAAGAATCTATCCCTGTAAACTGAATAGAGGGTTCAATTCAAAATTGCCTGATGGTTACCTGGATCAACAGACACCTAAAGGAGAGCAGAGTACACAATGGTTGAAACATTGTGATAATAGCAACTAGGATGAGGATATTAGTCTGGCTAAAAATTCAATTTAAAATAATTGAACAGATATAAATTGGAGGGGAGTTATATCTTTTAGTAAATAATTATACCCCCACCTAATGTTTATATATACAACAATACTTGCAAGAAGTAGAAACAACAAAACAAGTGTTATTTAACATCTGGTTGCTATGTGATGTTAGGGACAAGAGAGAAATTGATACTGGGTTAATTGTGAGTTGGGATCCTATATAGATCAAATATGGATTGGAATCTGACAGAATGATAAGGTAAAGAATAAGTAAAATGTATGCAATTTATTTACGTTATTCGGACTATTGTTGCCATATTTATCACAGCGTTTCGGCCGTTGTATGCTCTGGCCTTCAAGTGGTTGGAATGTCGGACACATGGCACAGTGGATAATGGCGTTAGTTAGATCCAGTGACAGGACCCAAAAAGTGTGAGTTCAATACCTGCTTAAGACAGTGGAGAACTTGGAGAGGGGAATTAACAGGAGATAACTGATAACTGACATCCATTAGACATGGCATGTGGAATGAGAAAACCCAACAAGCAAAATAAAGCTTTCAGTTCGATATTCCAACCACCTGAAGAAGGCTGGAGTGTACAACGGCTGAAACATTGTGATAAATAGGGTGAAAAAGATGAGATCAATTGTCTGAATAATGTAAATAGTATATATAATACTTCATCTCAGAAATATAGACAGATATTGTATACAATTTTACTCATATATTTTTATACATGTATGCAGTGAGTGTCCAAGATAATTTAGATAGGAAATAAAAGAAGTGTCTGGAGTTTTCTTACCTCAAGTTTTTGTGGAATGTTAAGAGACAAATGTTACCATTTTAGCCTGAAAAAGGAGCTGAAATTTTTGTTGACACACGTGTTGACTGCCTGTCCAATAGTGAGGATGTCATGTGTTTGTTTGTGTAATGGAGAAAAGTGGGGACAATTCTCATTGGTTTAGAAAGAGTGAATTAATGATAATTATAATTATTATAATTATTTTATTATAATTATTTTTGACACTATAATTAATTTTTGTTTATTTTTCATGGACACAACAAAGTGACAATATAATTCATTTTTTATTTATGTATTTTTTATGGAAACGACAAAAGGTATGTATACACACACATGAACTATTTGTTTTGAGTATTTATGGATTTAGCCATTTGAAAGAAAATGAAAAAAATGAATTTTCATCAAGAAAATTTAAAGCATATAACAAACAAGAAAGAAAAACTTAAATAAAAAGCAAATAAATTTGAAAAAATAAAAGAATTAACGTAAAATAATTATCAGGTGATCTTTAATATTTTATGAATTGTTTGATTTTACAAATATTTTTTGGTAGTCATGTGAAGCAGCTTTTCGAAAAGAACTGATGCGTATTTAAAAATTGAACTCATTGAAATAAAAATTAAAGAAATTATTATTTTAATTGTCATTGTTTGTTTTCAAAGGATCTTCTGTGTCTTTTTCTGTTAAGTGTTGCCTTTTTTGAAAGAGATTTCTATTTCCAGTATTTGTTCAGTTTTTACCACAGCAAGTCTAGTCAATGTTCGCCATGATATAGTTTCTCTCTTGGGAAGAAAGCATGATTTTTCATGAACGTAAATGGTGAGATATTTTAAAGCTAAAAATGATCATTCTTTAGTCACATGATTTAACATCGGAAAAAAAAAACAAATTCAAAAATTACTTTTCAGCAAATTTTATACTTTAATCAATAGTAGTCAAACTAGTGAAGAAGCAAGTAGGACAGTTGGTAGCAATTAAAAAAAAAAAATCAATGAAGTTAGATGCAAATGATGTCTCTTAGGAAAAGTCATAACTGATTATGATCTTGTTATTGGTGCGCCATATTGATCTAAACAAAAAAAAAGTTGAAAAAAAAACAATCTAAATTTTCTTATTTATTTATTTCTCTAAATGTTAGACAGAAGTGAACAAATATACCCACTGACAGTTTTGTCAAAAATAAGTGTGATATGGAATTTCCGAACAAATATTAAATTTCCAGCAAAAATATAATAATATATCCACAATACGAAAAGATGAGGAGTTTTACTGAAGGTAACCATTTTAAGATCTTCTATGTGCCGCATCCATTCAGGTCATAGGCGATCATGGCTCTCCACGACTTCCTATCTCCTGTGGCTCTAAATATTTTTTTCCCTTTGCTAAGGCCTCCGCTCCCCATTCTGCCATCAATTCACACATCTCATCAGGTAAATGACTCACTACCTTCCTCTATTTCACTTGCTCTCAATATGCCCTGTGAGTATTAAGTTTACCAGGCATCTCTTCCTCCTTATGTGTTCAAGGTATTTCAGTTTTGTTTCCTGATTTGGAGTTTAGGTGTTCTTTTTTTAAGACTTCCTTGTTGGTTACTTATTACATCCATGGAATTCTCAGTATCCTTCTGTAGAACCACATTTCTGCTGCCTCTTGTTTTTCTTCATCCTTAGAGAAATTGTCCAACATTCACTGATATATAAGAGGATGGGTAGCACATAGCAATCCAGCACTCTTTTCTTTTTTTTCTAATTAATTTTTTTCCATTTCTGAGGACGTTGCTTAGCTTTTGGAATACCCCTTTTGGTAGTCCAACGAGTATTCAGATCTAAATATCGCCTTTTCCACCCACTGTTAAAACATTTCCCTAATATTAGAACTTTTACACCTTGATATTTATAACTTCAATTCTGTAGTCACATTAGAGTTTTTTTTTCTCTTGCTATTGACTATATGTTCTGCTTCTTTCAGTTGATGGCAAGTGCTTTTTATCTTGCTTTTTTACCATTGTCTGGCAGGTCCTGTACTTTCCTTTCTGAGCTGGCCATCAACACAGTGTTATGAGAAACCACTCCATTACATATCCCAATAACAATCATGCCAACAAACAATACAAACATTTTAAGAAACTTACAAAAATGTCCATTATCTATATAACTGAAAGCCCTATTAATAAAATAATTGAAGTCTTTTTGATTTTAGTAAAAGTGATGTAATGGGAGTGAGCTATGGAAGAAAAGTTTATTCTCCCATTTGTATTTTCCTCATGATGGGAATTATTATACCCATGATATAATAACACCTTAGGGAATGGAATAGCTGAAAGGAAAAGGAATGACAAACATGCTTTGTTCTCAGAGAGACTTTTATACTACTAAGATATACAAAAAACCATATAACCATATATACACAATGGGATGAGAGCTAAAGTAGAAAGTATTATTCTGCCATTTATTTCCCCCATTATGGACATTATTATGTCTGTGATATAATAAAACCGTATTTCACATATGAACTGGAATTACTGAAAGGAAAAGGAATGACAATCATGCTTTGTTCTCAGAGAGACTTTTATACTACTAAGATATACAAAAAACCATATAACCATATATAGACAATGGGTGGAGAGCTAAAGTAGAAAGTTTTATTCTTCCATTTGTATTTCCCCCATTATGGGCATTATTATATCTGTGATATAATAATACTGTACTTCATGGACAGAATGGAATAGCTGAAAGGAAAAGGAATGCTTTGTTATCAGAGAGATTTTATACCACTAAGATGTACACAAAACTATATATATATGTGTCCTATGTAGAGAAAAAACATCACATATATCTACACAGCAAAACAGAGTGTGGGGAGAAACAAAAAGGAAAGGTTTTTTTGGGGGTTTTTTTTTTTTTTTTTTTTTTTTAAGCATATCACCCCAAGCAAGGCTGGTGGCCACTATCACGCATGGGGTTACAGAAGGGTTTGTGGAGAAAGAGAAGGACGGAGGGTCGATCAAGGCAAGGGGGTTACAGAAGATTTAGAGCGAGAGCAGATAGGAATGAAAGATGAAAGGAAGTGGAGAAGGGAAGTGGATAGATCAAGGCAACTGGAGTCTACACTTAAACCGTTGGAGATTGTATTTGTCAGGGAAACAGTAATAGGGAAGGGAGTTCCATAGGCGAGATGTGCGAGACATGAAGCTATTGGAGTAGAAGAGACGTCTACATCTAACAGTTTCAACGGTGAAGGGGTGGGAACGGGATGCCAGCCTCGTAGGACGTTCTTATCAAGAACCCTGAGGCAACACGCAGGGGCCCCAATATGGAGATACTCCTGTATCTAGAGAAAACATGTTTAGGACACAAGATTCAAATGGGCCAGATTCATCTACTATGTCCGAGACAAGGACATATTCCCAAATTGAGAACTGTGAGCGAGAGTTTCTTTCTATATCTGGGAAAGATATATTCCCAAAGGGAAATGGTGCCAAGAGCTTGTAAGCTGCTGGGGGAAGCAGATTTAGCATCAGCTCAAGTCCCCTTGACCCAGGCTAAAAAAAGCAACAAACTGAATGACTGGCCACTCTTGTTTCTGTGTGAAGTAAACAACCGTCACATGATCCATATGACTTACCTCCAGCAAAGGGAGATAATCGCCTTCTGTATCCCAACAGTGAGATTAGTAATTTATGCATAATTTGATGTGTAGTCATTTTACCTATAAACTTGATATTAGACTAATATTTACAAATGAATACTTTCAAAAGAATTTGTCCTGAAGTATTTTCTCCCGACTTTCAAATATAAAAGGTGAATAGAAGCAGCTATATTTTGTATATTATCCGCCTTTCAACTGATTTGCTAATTATTAGAGAAATAAATGTAGATATATGTTTCTCAAATTCCTCTAAAGCCTGAAACTCAATCCGTTTTCTAATTTTTTTATTATACTAAAACCATAATATACTAACCTTCAATATATTACTAACATATTATACTAAAACCATAATAAAATAACATATCTGATGGCATAATACATGAACTTTTTCTTTAAAAAATATGTTTCAAACAATCACTTTGTGTTTTATTCTGTGAAGATGATGATTCCTAAAGGCTGATTTTGTTTCCGACACTCACTAACATAGGCTATAATTTTACCTCAGATGGTCACTTCTACCTCACCTGACTCTATATTATTATTTACTCAAAAAAACATCATTATTATTATTATCATTATTTCCAGTTTTTCCTGATTTGCTACTTTTATACATTCCTTTACCAAGCCTTTTATCTGAGACCTGAGGTAAAGGCATGTTTTCTTAGAATGTTTTTGAGCAAATTACATTGGAACAATTTTTCTATGTCTATGGATGGAGCTAATGAGCACAATCTTTTGAATCTCAGTGATTGCTTTCCTGTGATTTTCTTTGTGTATGTATCAGTATTCTTTTCGATTATTCCTAGTGCTCCTAGTATTACTGGAAAACTGGTTGTGTGTAAATGCCACATTATTGGAATATCTATTTTGTGATTCTTTTACTGGTGTGTTTTATCAAATGTGATAGTGTTGTAGAGTTATTTCCTCAGTGGAAACTGTATTTGGACTAAATTCGTCCTAAATAGGTTCAACGTACAAAAATGTTAGGAACTTGTAATATTAGTATTATGCAGAGTAATCGAGTTGTGGTCGCTGAATACTTTTTGTATTCGACTCCTACTGACTCCTACTTATAATAGATGGGAGAGTCTATTATCTATAGACTAGGTGTCTTTCACCATAACAGATGGTCATGTCTATGAGACACCAACTATGTCTTTTGAAGTCCTTTTCATTGGCTTTGATAGTGTTGTCAGTATGTATGGTGAAGTCCCAGAGAACATTAACATTGTCGCCTCCTTGCTCTGGTGGTGGTTTGTGTTCATACCATTTTTCTGAATGGGAAAAATTATAATCTTACCTAAATCTTTTGATACAGATATTTCTCTGTGCTATCATGTCTATATTAAATTTATTTGGGGTTATGGCAGCAGAACCAGATATTAGATAGTCAACAGTTTCTTCATTGTTTGTACAAAAAATCCTTTTCGATTCTGAAAAGGATCTGTCCCAATTCATTAAAATATAAACTTGGTGGGATCATGTGAACAAGTTTTAATCTTGAGCAGCTAGGATGAATTCCTCTGTTTCTGGTATTAACCTGGAGATCTGCAACCACTAATTCTTTTTAACATTAGATTCTTGTGCTCACTATGGTTATTGGCCATAGCCTTTCTTTTCTTCTTCCCATTTGGTTTTCACTTTAGTTAGGCCATTACGTTTTTGCTTTTATTATGATTTTTGTCTCTAATTTTTGTATTTCACCCCCTATTTCATTTCTGTTGTAAATCTAGCTTGATGTTTCGATAATTAAATGTAGTATTTTGTTGGATTCATCAGTAATGTAAAGCAAATTATCATAAAAAAGTAATGTGATATTCTGTGTTATTATTATGAAAAGTGCAATAGTTTCACAACTGCAACTTCATGCTTCATGTTCATTAGTACATTTAGCTTAATTTTCATGTCCAGCAATGATTTTTGTTGTAGTTAAAGTGATTTAAACATTACATGTGTAAATACACTAAAACATATTTCATGAAAATGCCCATTTAATATGCCTGTGTGTTAAATTATGATGTAGTTACTGTTATATTTTAAGAAACATGTTTCCTTTGAATAAATCTTTTATGAGGTTATTTTAAAGAAATAAAAATCATAATTCTGGAAAAGCAATTTAAATGTATTAAACAGCTGAGGATTCAGTTTAGTCAAATATTTGAATGTCTGGATCTTCAAATATTTAGATATACAGATAAAATCTATAAACATTTGACAGAAATGTATGTTCTCTTATACATTGGCCAACAAATGAAGTAATAAACCTTGTCTGCTTTCTGTAATGAAGCATATTAGTGTAAAAACTGCTGGAGGAATTCACATCTACACAGACACAGACACAGACACACACACACACATACATATATATATACACATGTGTGTCTTTGTGTGTCTGTGTAAAAACTTAAATCACTATATAATGTTAACTGTAAAATTTAAAAGAAAATTTAAATATGCATATATACGGATGCAATATTTACATTAGTCGAACTATTGTCCTCATCTTTGTTGCCATCTCTGTCACAACGTTTCGACCGTTGTACGCTCCGGCCTTCTTCAGGTGGTTGGAATTTTGAACTGAACCATTTATTTCGATCACTGGGGTAGACTGTTCTAGTTACACGTGCCATGTTTGATGGATGTCAGTTATCAGTTATCTCCTGCTAATTTTCCCTCTGAAAGTTCTCCACTGCCTTAACCGGGTATTGAACTTACACTCTTTGGGTCCTGTCAATGGATCTAACTAACGCCTTTATCCACTGTGCCATCAAACATGGCACGTGGAACTAGAACAGTCTACCCCAGTGATCGAAATAAAGGGTTTACTTCGAAATTCCAACCACCTGAAGAAGGCTGGAGCGTACAACGGCCGAAAGGTTGTGACAGATATGACGACAAAGATGAGGACAATAGTCCAACTAATGTAAATACTGTACATAATACCTCATCTCAGAAATATAGACATATATATGGATGCGTGTGTAAATATGTATATGTATATGTAAATATATATATATGTGTGTGTGTGTGTATATGTAAGGTTATGTATGTATATGTATGTGTATCAATACATGTGTATGTGGTTGTATTTGTATATGTATATGGGTATATGTGTATATATATTTACATAAATATGTATGCGGTATGTATGAATATATGTATGAGGTATGTATGTATGCATATATATATATATATATATATATATATCAATGAAGAAATATAGTCTTAAAGTGTGCTATATTTATGGGATAAAGTGCTCAATATCAGAGATAGAGCGTGTGTAAATATAAAAGTGAACATAGAAGTCAACACTTAGAGGCGACAGTCTGTTTCATGCTAGATGCAATCGTCAGGCAACTTTATATATATATATATATATATATATATATATATATATATATATATATATATGTGTGGTTGGTTGTATATATATAGATTAAGTGTAAAGACAGTAAATTCTTTTATTATTACCTTCAAATCTTACTTCATCTTGAAATAGCGTCAAATTAGATTTGAAAACATAGACTTTAATTAAGAAATATTACTCATCTAGAAATAGTTTCAAATTCAATTGATAACTTAGACTTTAACTAAGAAATATTATTCCTTAACCATTATACCCAATACTAAAAATATTAATATTAGTAACCTTTTATTTTTTATGTTTATTGATATAATATTCAGTTAATATTAAATTCCTAGTTTATTTGTGGAAAATTTAAACACTTAAATTACTTTGATAGTAATTTAAGTGTTTATATTTTCCACAAATAAACTAAAAAATTTTTAAAAATATATAAATATGTGTTTTTTTCAGATTGGCTGATACATGCCCACATACGTTAATTTCCCTCTCCGAATTTATATGCCCCTCTCTTTCCTTCAAAACCCTAAGTGCATCTCTTATTTCTTACACTTTTACTTCTCCAATTTTTTATTTTTTTTCTCTTTTTTTCACTTTTTCTCTTTATATTTTTTCCGGTGAGTAGACCTATTAAATAGGTCAATGTCTGATCCTTACCCAACTCCTCACTATTAAGTATTGTAATAAAAATAAAAATAAATTTAAAAGAATTTCTATCTCTCCCTTCCCTCTCTAATTCTGACCGTGTCTGTCACACTATCTCTCACCACTTTCTATATCAGCTTATATAAGCTTAATATGGCCCTTCAAAAGTATAAGTTTAAATTCATTTTTTCATCCTTGGAAGTGAGGTCTGATGATCCAGGGAAAAAGAAATTCTCTGGTGAAATAAATTATAACAATGGAACCATAAAGTGGTCTGTTTTTTCTTTAAATTAAATTATTCACTCTGATTTAACATTGAGCTCTCTGGATTTCATCCTCCTTGGGATTATCCATATGGATTACCAAGATTTTCATCACTTAACTTATATATAGCCCCAGAAAATAAGGTGCAATCCCATCACAATTCATCTGCTTCACTGAGTGTGTGGAGCTTAGCAATACAAGACATCACCAATGATCACTCATGCTGGAGACGTGATTTTGCAACAAGGACTGCAGTGAGGAAAGGAGAAACAAAGGTTTGCATGTTTGACAGAAAGAAAACAAGGCAAAATCATGGGCGAGCAGCTTCACATGCATTCATTGTAATTTTGACTGTCACTTGCGTGTGGGCCTGTACAGCCATAACAAAATACTGCCCCACCACCAGCAGCTGAAGCATAACTCTTTGGGTGAAGATCAAAGGTTTCTCAAGACTGCTGGATGCCAAAACACAAATCTATAATTATACAGAGTGATTGAAAAGTATCTCCCTATTTTTGAGTTTTCAGCTGGTAGCAAAATCTGGTGAACCTATCGAATTTTAAATAAAACCTCATGTTAAAAGCTTTCCTCTCATATAGATTTTTTTAAAATTACAGTTAATAATAAGTAAATTATAAGTATTTAAAAATTGGGAGGTAGTTTTCAGTCACCCTGTATATATATATATATATATATATATATATATATATATATATATATATATATATATATACTCTGAACTCGACCATGTCTCTCATACCATCCCTCACCACACTCTCTATGTCAACTTATATAAGCTTAATACTGCCCGTCAAAAGTGTAAATTTTAATTTAATTTTTCATTTCACCTATTGAAAGTGAAGTCTGAAGATCCAGAGAAAAATAAAATTCTCTGGTGAAATAAATTATTACAAATGGAGCCTTAAAGTGGTCTGTTTTTCTTTAAATTAAATTATTCGCTCTGAATTAACACTGAGCTCTCAGGATTTCATGCTCTTTGGGATTATCCATACGGATTACCAAGATTTTCGTTACTTAAATATATATATTATACCTTTAAATTCCTTGAGGAACATAGGGCCACAAGATATTGTGGTTTCTATAATAAGCCAGTTTTTAAAGTGAGTAGGTTGTTAGCCTACAGCACAAACCCCAACCTGGAGGATCAGGTTTTGAATTCAGAGTTGTCCTTCTCCTAGACCAATTGCCACCCAAGGCTATAGAACCCAGTCTGTCCTGCTATTTACCCATAGCTGGGGGGAGAAGAAGAGGATTCATACATTCCACAAGGGTATTAGCAAGTAAGTGAATGTAATGGATTTGACTGGAATTCAAACTTGACTCTCCGATTCCTTAATCCAAGCCACTATCCATTACTCCACCAAGCCTCCTCACCCTGTTTATATACTACATATATATATATGTGTCTATACATATATGCAGATATACGTACATATAGATTTGTAATGTTGAATGAGTGTGGTTGGGTGCGGGTACTGAAGTTCTCAAACCAATCCAATATGATCAAATGACCATATATCAGAATTTCTAGTGGGTGGGGTTTCATTTCTTAGTAAGTCAGAGAATATCTCAGCACCCAAGTATTGTGTGTTTGTATATGTGTGTGTGTTTGTGTGTGTGTGTGTGTGTGTGTGTGTGTGTGTATTTTAAAATTTTTTTTAATTTTTCATATAGAAAATAAGAGCTATAGTTACAAAAAGCTATAGTGAAGATATACTCTAACTATATCAATAAATGTTAGTGGATGGACCAATATGAATTGTAATTATTCCAGCATTGATAATCTTTTACTTCTTTTACTGAAGAAAGAGGCCAGCATTTTTTAGCCAGCCTCATTTTCATTTTTCTCATTTCTCTTTTCCTTATGAGAAGAAATTCTATCACGGAGAACCAAGACTGTCGGGTGAGAATTCCATCATACATCACTCGTAAGATTTATTATCAAGTCTAACATCCAATTAATATTAAGGTACATATTTAATATTATACATACATAAGTATATATGAACAATATATGCACATATTTATATATATTTGTAGATGCATGAATGTATATATCAGAATCTGTGCTATAATATTAAAATGTATATATATATATATGTAAATATTTATTTATATATATATATATATATATATATATATATATATATATATATATATATATATATATACATATATATATATATATATACTCATATTTTTTTTTAATGAGATTTTTATTTAAAAATATTTAACATTGTGACACAGAAATTTCTATGCTTCGTTCCTTAAAAGTTTTAGTCCCAAAACAGAAATTTCCATGCTACAATATAAAATATTTTTGAATAAAAATATCATTTAAAATATTATGCTCTACATTATATTGAGCACTTTAAAAAAAAAGTAAATGCTAAAGAGCTGTGGATTCTAAATCTGTTTGTTCTTTCTCTTCATTTGTGTATATATATATATATATATATATATATATATATATATATATATATATATATGTATTTGATAAAAATATAGTTTCATGGTATGGTTTATTTATTTATGGGTTAAAGTGCTCGATGTTAGGGATAGAGCATATGTAAATATAAAAGTGGACATTGAAGTCAACACCCAGTGGTGCCAGTTTGTTTCATGCTTAAATGTAATCATCAGGCAATGCGTCTTGTGTTTTGGCTTGACTATTCATATATGCTGGCCAGTGGTGTAATTATAGATAGGTATGTTATATTATTCTAACAGTTATTTGGGTTGGTGGTAACAGTTATATTTTAAATTATTCTAGCAGCTATTGAGAGGAAATAATTGCGGATCTGAATGCAGGTTTGTGGCTATTTTACAACATTTTTATTAACATTTTTACTCATTATTTGTTATTGATTATTTGTTATTGGTTGTTATTCTGATGTTTACTTGTGTTTATGTGTGTATTCATAGCTTGTTAAATTTGTTTATCGTTTACTTAATTTATTTGATTTGTATTAATTTATTTTTACTTATTTATTTTTATTTATTTTATTATTTATTTATTTTCTTTTATTTATTTTTGTTTGTTTTAAGTTTTTGATTTTTAAGTAATGTAGTAAAAATTTTTCATGTCTGTATTTTGAGATGAGTTTTGAGAATTTATTTTATAATTTTTGTTAGTCTGTGAAGTTAATTATAGCTATCTTCTCCTCCTGACAGAATTTACATTGTTTTGATTTTTGTTGTAGGCTGATTCTGTTTTCCTTATTTTCCATGATATTTTTAGCGTGATTTGGTCTTTGTTTTTAATTTCCCAAATATGTTTAGAAATCATTGTGCTGTTTGCATATGTACTATTTGTAAAGTATGTTTTGTATGCATACTTTCTTTATTTCAAGGGTCCTTCAATTACTCTGATGTATATTTTTTCTTCATTATCTGCTGAATTTACAATGGCTTGGTATATTACATTGTTATTTAAGTGGCATTCATTTTCTGCAGTTATGCATGGATTTGATATGTGCAGTTGGTTTTTGGGGGTTGTTTTTTCTTCATGTACTTATTTATTATTTTTTTCATGTTCTCAGTGCAAATCTAGCTAATTTTTACTGTGTTTTTGTTGAACATCTTGTGGAGAGTGCTTGATGGGGGAAGAGTTTGTGTATGAATTTAATAAGTAATTTTTCTATGTTTGTTTTTAAGTTTCTGTTGTGTGGTGGGTTGAACCATTTCTTTTCCTGTTGTCTTTTTTGTGTTGTTTGGTGTGTATGTGAGTGTTGCCAAAAGTGTTGTCTTTTCGGGCTGTTTCATAATCTTTCTTGGCTTCATTGAAGACAGTTTCAACAAAGCTCATTTGCAGTGAGTGCTCTATAATATATTTTCATTATCTTGCAAAGAGTATGTGGTGCTTGGACCAATTTAAGAATTTAATGTTGATTTTGATTATTGGTATTGAATCTGCAGTTTCTTCATACCAAGTTTTGATATTTGGATTAACACACATAAACAGACACATATACATACTGAATGTTCAAAAAAATTATTATCTTTGAGTAACTACATTGTCTAGGCAAATGAAACTAAACAGATTCATTGTAGAGCAAAATAATATTTATTCTTCAAAATTTGAATGAAAAATTCAAATTATGTGAATTTCATGAACAATTTAGCATGTTGTCAATTTTGCCATTTGTATGAAATGTGGCTTCATCACTGAAAGCAAGACATTCTTCAAACTCATTTTCTTCAAGTTTCTCTCGCTCATCAACACAGAATTGCTTGTGCCTTTGTTTGTTATCTGTCTTTAAGGCTAAAATGAGCTGCAGCTTGCAGGGTGTCATTCACAAGTGTTTCTTTGCGACATGCCAAACTGTCATTGGAGAATGTCAGGTTTTCCACACATGCTCTTCTTATGGGATTCCTGGAGTTTCATAAAAATGTTTCCTTGAACCAGCTCAACAATCTCTTCTGGTGGTCATCCAGAACATTTTTTCCAGTACAGACTGCCTTCCTCTTTGGATGTTTTGTGCCATGTCCGAATCTACACTGCTTTTTATGCAAATTCTCTCACAAATGCAGTATTGTTCTCTTCTTCTTTTTCCTCTTCTTTGCCTTTGTGAATCTGGAGAAGGTGTTTGATCGTGTTCCAAGAAAAGTGATCTGGTGGACCATGAGAAACTTTAGAGCTGAAGATTGGACTATTCATGAGTTTGGTATTGGTGTTAGTGTTCATCAAGTCTCAGTCTTGAGTCCATTGCTCTTCATTCTCATGTTGGAGGCACTTTCTCAGGAGTTCTGCACTGGTGTACCATGGGAACTTCTGTTTGCTGACTACCTTGTGTTAATCATTGTAATTTTGGATGAATGTGTTGCCAAGAAAACCTGGAATGTGGGCATGTAGAGCAAGGGAATCGATGTCAACCTGAAAAAGATCAAGTTTATGTCTGGTATTGACCTGGACAAGCTGCAGGAATCTGGTACATTTCCCTGTGGTATCTGCCACAGTGTTGTGGATACGAATTCGATCTTGTGCTCTAAATGAAAAAATCTGGGTGCACAAGAAATGCAGTGGCATCACCAGTAAGCTAACAGAACTACCAGATTACATCTGTCCTAGATCCTATGGAGAATCACAGTGTATTGATGTCAAGTCCACAACCCAAGTCACTTTGAACAGTTCAAAAATGGATATTGAGCTCTGTTTCTGTTATTTTGGGGATATGCTTTGCACAGATGGCGGTTGTGAGCTCACCATCATAACCAGATGACCTGTGGCTTAAGGGAAATTCAAAAAGCTCCTACTAATTCTGACATCCAAGCATGTATCATTGTGAATTTGTGACAAATTGCATTTGTGACAAATTGCATCTCTGAATGTGTATATTCTGCACTGCTCTATGGCAGTAAGATTTGAGGTGGTTCTGCCACAATGGCTGCTCGATGAGAGTCTCTGGATCTGCAGCACCAAGCCTCAGTATGAAACCCCTTCATCCAAGTTGTTAACAATGTTCAGTATTGAGGACATAATATCAGTACTGTGCACCCATCATCTTAGATGGTTTGGTCATGTCCAATGAGCTTTGTCTTGCATCAGGAGTGTCTTGGAGCTCAGGGTTCTTGGTCATATAGGCCAAGGTAGGAAGATGCGGAAGACGTGCATTGGGAGTGATGTGCAGGAATATGGACTCACCCACATTAGCCCACTTGACAGGGAGGCTTGGAAAGAAGGAGTGAGAGCTAGCTGACTGCTGCCGACCCACAAACCCTGGGAAATCCACAGCTCTGGATCTTGACTTGATTTGACTTGACTCCTGTTCAACTGTGTTTTCTTTTCCAGTCAATAGCATTTCTATATCTGAAAAAAAAAAAAACATAAAATATAGAATTTTCAGTTTTTCTGCACTTGCTGTTAACATTTGAGATGACTTGAGATTTAATCAAGTTATTAGATTATGAAATTATATCATATATATATCTATCTATCTATCTATCTATCTATCTATATATATATATATATATATATATATATATATATATATATACATACATATATATATATGTATATATATATATATATATATATATATATACATATATATATATATATATACATATATATATATAGATAGATAGATAGATACACACACACACACATATATATATACATACACATATATATATATATATATATACGTATATATGTATGTATGTATGTATGTATATATATATATATATATATATATATATATATATGTATATATATATGTATATATGTATGTATATTTTTACAATTTATATGTTATATGTGTGCATATCCGAGTGTGGGCATATATATATAAATATATATATGTATATAATGCAATGCTCTTCATTAAAATGAATTGAGCACAGTGGCTTTCTGGTGTTTGTTTACATTCACAAAAATAAAATGCTAGAATTTCCCTTTCCCTCTGCCATGCATTGATAGCTCAGTGGTAGAAACTCTGACTGATGCCAAATTTGTCAGGTTTTAATCCCCGCTTGAAGAAATCAGATGTCTAGCTGCACTGATGCCCTTTGATACAGCAAAACATGCCTGTATGTGGATGACATTATATATATATATATATATATATATACTCACAATATATATATATACTCACAATATATATATGTATATATATATATATATGTATATATATATACTCACAATATATATATATATATATATATATATATATATATATATATATAATGTCATATTATATCATATAATATGACATATATATATATACACAGACACACACATATATGTACGTGTGTGTGTGTGTGTTTAGATCTGAGCATTTGTATTTGATCATGAAACCAAGGTTTGATTTCTCACTGTGGTCGATTTGTCAGGAAGTTGACTTCTTGGTGTTATTAGTCAGGAGAAGTGATACCAGCATGCAGCACTTTTGGAAAGTGCCTGTGAACAATACCACGAGTTGACCTGTGCCTTGTGAGTGAAACTGGGAAGCTGTCAGCGATTGCCCTAACGCAAAGTCACAAGTCATCGTGAGTGAGGGTTTGAGGCATTGTTCTAACTGCTGATCATGCCAGATTATGTGCTATCTCTGTGAAACTGGAATCTCAGTTGCAGCCTATTCGCGGTATAAATCACAGGTGCCTCTGTGGGTGTTGAACAAACACAAATATTTCCTGAGCAGACATCTTCAACAGGGACTGACTAGCCACCGGAGTAAACATGTGTGCTTGGAAAACAAGAGTTGCGATCATCATTATATATATATACATATATATATATATAGTTAGTACACAATAAAATCTAAAATTGCCTCATATGGAGAATAGGCTTATTTCAACCAATGAAATTTGTCAGTCTTATTCAGAATTAGAAATTTAACTGTGATACTACAAAAAAAGAAAACTCTCGAAAAACTAATACAGAATTTATTCATTCAATGTTTCAGTTAGAAAAAAAGGCACAAAACAGTGTTCATATGAGGGTGGAACGTATTAGTCTTAAAGGTTTAGGAAATTAAGCTCGGGGTTGAATAAGACCAATGAATTTCATTGGTTAAAATAAGCCTATTCCCCATAAGAATTAATTTTGGATTTTATTGTGTACTAATTATTTGCTCTGTAATAATAAATACATTGAGATCTTTTTGTGGATCACTTTTCATATTTTATATTACTAGGATCTACTTGAATTATATACCAATAGATTTATTACCTTTACTATATATATATATATATATATATATATATATATATAAATATATATTCACACATGTTTCATTAAATAATATAGACAAGTGTTGTCTATTTATTTTATGTAAGTTCTTTTCATATCGTCTGATAAGCTTAATAACATTATCATTAAACGAAGAACGAAAATCACAATATTGATACATATTTTTTTAATCCAATCTAAGCTTTCGGTTTACATAAGCCATTATCAAAGATGACAATTACACAATATATTAAGCAATACACAAACAAGAAATTGATGACAGTCTGTTTTTGTTTACATGGATGATTTCCAAGCAATGATAAACACGTGCATATAAGACGCTGAAAGCGAAAATCGCACCACAGCTCATGACGTCACACATGACCACGCGAGAGTGAATCCGATGAGTATTGAGTATGGAAAGCCGTTGGTATGAACCAATGACTTCTGTTACTAATTATAGGCATTTAAGGATATTTTTGGAGATTTCATAGTTTATTTTGTTCAGGTTAGGTTTCAACTGTTTTATGTATATAGCTTCAAGAATTTTTAGTTTTTGTTTATTGTTTTCATGTTTAATTATAGTTGTGTTTTCGACGAGGATTTTCCGGAATTGTGTATGCGGCCAGGCATGTTGTTTTAAATGCCTAAAAATGTTAGAGTTATCATTCAAATGTAGTGTCAAGCGTTGTGAAAGAGAGTTTGTGGAGTGACCAACATAGATATTATTTATTATATATCTTATATGAAATGCATTTAAATC
>OZ038480.1:19661453-19671453 GCA_964036315.1 Acanthosepion esculentum
ACTATTTTATTTATTTTGCTTAATAAATAGAAGCCCATCAATTTGGACACCTCAGTACCATCAAATGAATCTCAGGGGACATCAAATGCACCTCTGTTTGTTATTTTAGCCATGCTTCATTACTGTGGAAGAGAATTGATTTTCTACAATATAGAATAATTTCTACTTTCTCAGGCATTACGTTGATAAACTCCTTAGGAAAGTTTAATGCTTCAATCAGCCCATGTTCACATATGGAGGGACAGAAATCCTTTATGTTATATTTAATAAATGCTTTTTTTTATTTTTTATTTCTTGCAACCAAGATATACCCTCCTCTGTACTTTTCTACTGGTTAGTTAGATTCTTAGCAAATCACATATTCTTGTAAAATTTTGTGGCTTATTTTCGTTTTTTGTTGGGTTAATTAGGTGAAATGATGGATTATTTGAAAAATTTTCTTTGTGATCTTTTACAGTTAGGAAGTTCTTGCCTTCTACAAAATTGTTGAAATCTGTCACCTACATTCATTTTGCCTTTGATGTTTTTCGCCTCCTCATTTATTTTTTCAATATACTGAATAGTTGCTTTTTATAAAATTTAGTGACCTCTTCACTCATTGTTTCAACATAATTGTAGCAAATTTTAACTGCCATCTCATTTTAACAGATATTTAGCACAGATCTGAAATTTAATTGGTTTATCAAGAAATATCCACAAGTCTAATTTTAATTCTGACCTTATGTTCCTACCCCCTTTAACTTTTGGAATAGAGGTAACACTTTGTTTTTAAATTTACTTAAAAATCATTTAATCACCAGTTATTTACTATCACCTGAAGAAGCACAAAGTATTGAAACATGAAAGCTTTTGTGTAGCGATTTCAACATGTTTTTATTATAATCTCTTATAATAAAATTAATAATAAGATATTGCTCTACTTTGTATTGAGCACTTTTTTAAAAGTAAATGCTACAAACACTGGAATTTTACTCAATCTGTTCTTTCTCTCATTTGGATATATATATATATATATATATATATATATATATATATATATATATATACTGGCACCTGCACATACACATTAATGAATATTCTTACACTGATTGAAGATACATTAGTGTGAGTATATATATATATATATATATTGTGTGAGTATATATATATTAGAATATATATGTCTTCTAATTCAGTAGATTTTTACCTCTTTTCTTTAATTGCAGTTTGTACTTTTGTGTGTTTGTATTTTTGTATCATTTTTTTGTCTTTGCTTTTACTTCAAGCTAAGGTCCCACCCTCTCTTTTTCCCTCCCATTGTCTACTATTGGCCTGACATTTATTAAGGCTTCCTCTTTCTCTTAGAGTGGATTAAAAAAGTGTACTATGACCACTGGTGACCTTTGATACCAAGCATGGTTTTCACCAGGGGTGAAAGAATTTGGGAAACTACTTAGTTGCTATTGCTTGTCTGTTGATGATGATAATGATGATGACGATGACATTGACAACATCGACAATGACACTGATGATAACAAAAACGATGATGATGATAATGTGGGTGTGTAGAGATTTTATTATGTGAATAGCGTCATTTCTGAATGTTTCAAAATGATTATCAAGAGGGCTGTCTTATTGGTAGTGATGATTAAATCCTGCTCATCATAATGGTGGTTTATTACCACTGGAAATGTAGTCGATGTCAGAAGATAGTAGTGTTGGTAATGAAAGCAATAATTTGTATCCTGATTAGAGTGTGGTACTGGCCACACGTATACCCACATGGAAAACAAAGCTTGCACCTTTGATTTTTAAATTTCAAACCAGTTTCATTGAATCCATTTTCCAATGCAGATGTAGCATAAAATTATATCAAACAACAAAGCAGAAGAATAATGGACCAATCAAATGGTCTTATTTTGGTGTTGAGGACCCTTTAAAAGGAAATATAAATGAAGAGAGAAATGAAAAATTTGTTAGACCCAATCACTTTCTGAAGGATTCAACTTCAGCTAACACCTGATTTCAAAGGGACTGTCTTCAATCTTCAACTCATTTTCACTGACTTCTCAATCTCTGTGTGTATGTAAATCACTTCTCTCTTTTTCGCAAACATAAAAACAGACTTTTATTTAAACATCTGAAAAGTATATTCATTTCACTCAAAACTTATCAACAAAATTTAATTTCTGTTTGAATTTCTGGAAGGAGAAATTATCATTATTTATATGTGGACTATTATCCTCATTTTTGTTGTTGTTATCACAATGTTTCAAGCTTTATGCCCTTCAGCCTTCATCAGGTGATTGTTGATCCCAGTAACCTTCAACAGATTTTAAGCTAAACACTTTATTCAATTTACAAGGGTGCATTGTTTACATTCCGCAGTTCATATCTACAAATATATCCTCTCATTATTATTTGGTACTAGCAGCATGGCCAGGCGTTGCTCGTGCTTGATTCAAAAATCGTACGACTCATACAGCAATCGCTATCACTTGACTTAAAATATTTTTGCCCTTCCTTGCCTTTAATGGAGTACCCTTTGCCATGCTGATGTTGCTACATGCCTTACTTCTTGCCTATCTCACACTGAAAATTTTTTCTAAGCTCTATACTAAACATTAAATCTGTTACAAAAAAAGAACTAAACAAAATGAACACAAAACGATCAGCTTTAAAAAAAGAACTCGTAACTGGAAAGATTATTATTCTCTTAATCTGTGTTGAATTAATTTATTTTGAAATGGTAAAAGTGTTTCTCAGATTTTGTGAGGGATCTCATGACTAATTTGAACAGGCATCAAAATAATATTAACTTTTGGGTTCTCTATAGGAGTGTTGCAGGTAGTATATTGGCCAAAAGAATAACTCTGCAAGCTCATGTAGAAGGTGAGAATAGTGTTGTCCTAAAAAGGAAAGTCTTGGTAGTCACTGGAGAGTGTTGACCTGAAAAGGACAGTTTCATGGTTGCTGGAGAGCATTGTCCTGAAAATGACAGTTTATTACATATCGTTGGCAAAAATGGATAGAGTGACAGTTTATGTCAAGCTGGAGATGATGATGGCTGGAGATGTGGAATGGCTGGCAGCTGCTGGAACAGATACTTCACTTTGATCCTCATCGTCTCATTATTTATTGCATAAAGAATACAATTGTGGCACAAGGAGGAAGTGGGGTGAGTTTGGTCATCACTGTCTAGCTAATCTGATTTGTGACCTATTCATTCATTACAATTTACTCATCATCCATTCAAAGTTGAAATATCTGTTAGGATAATATTTAGTGGTTTATGTACTATTTATGTACTATTTCCAGGCATGATAATGTTGCGGGTAGAATATTGGCTTACTAACAGATACTGAATGACAGAAGACAATAACAAACAAAATGAAGACTTGAGTAAAAAAATATATTGTCAAGTTTATTTTTGTTAAAGAAAAATACATAAACAATAATAATATTTCAGTGCACAAGGCAAAAAAAATTACTCTCTCATTTAGGTGGTGAGAATAGCATTGTCATAAAAAGAACAGTTTTGTAGTTATTGAAGAGCATCGTCCTGAAAAGGACAGTTTTGTAGTTATTGAAGAGCATCGTCCTGAAAAGGACAGTTTTGTAGTTATTGAAGAGCATCGTCCTGAAAAGGACAGTTTTGTAGTTATTGAAGAGCATCGTCCTGAAAAGGACAGTTTTGTAGTTATTGAAGAGCATCGTCCTGAAAAGGACAGTTTTGTAGTTATTGAAGAGCATCGTCCTGAAAAGGACAGTTTTGTAGTTATTGAAGAGCATCGTCCTGAAAAGGACAGTTTTGTAGTTATTGAAGAGCATCGTCCTGAAAACGACAGTTTTGTAGTTATTGAAGAGCATCGTCCTGAAAACGACAGTTTTGTAGTTATTGAAGAGCATCGTCCTGAAAAGAGGAGATTATTGCCTATCGTTGGCAAGGATGGCTCGAGCGGGGGCCTATCGGAGATGGTTAGAGTATCAGCCAATGGCAAGCTGGAGATAATGACTGGTGAGCTGGAACTGCTGCTAATGGCTGGAGCCATGGGCTGGTTGTTGGCTGCTGGAACATATACTACACTTTGATCCTTGTCATCTTCACTGCAGGTTGCCTGGGTATTTACCCATGCCTTCCGACTGAGACGGGATAAGACACAAGGTCAGGTGTAACGTAGGGAACCCAAGCATGTACACTCAGGCCAAGTACAAAAATTTCCCAAGCCCCTTGCAACTGTAATCATTATCATTATTGTTTTTTTTTCTCTTTCAAATTTCTTTCATTGTTCGACTATATCTACATATTACAAGAAGTATATGTGGACAATCTTTCTTTCCTACAGGGTGCCTCAAAAAAATGTATACACATTTTTACAGTATACAGCTGAAGTCAATTTACATTCTTTTCAGAGTTACATATTAGTATCACTAATATCATCCGGGTTTAGCGTTGAACAAAGAAAATTTATCCTTAAATCTTATTGTAAGTATAAAAATGGAATTGAAATTCAAAGGCAGTATTGAAGTAAGTTTAATTCTGATCCACCCACGTGGCTTACAATCTCACGAATTAAAAATAAGTTTAAAGCTGATGGTACTATACACAATGTGCACAAGAACTGTCCCAGAAGACCACAGATATTTACATGTTCTGTATAGCAAGAGAAGGTGATGGAAATTTTTCACAGAAATCCAAGAAATCTATTGAAATGTTGATTGTTCCTTGGGATACAATTGCGTTGTAATGTCAGCAATATCTGGATCATAACGGACATTGAAAACATGTGAGGACAAAATCTTAAGAGCATGGCTTTAATAATAAATACTGTCTTCATATGAAGAAATATAGTGTTAATCAATCTTTAATCTTTAATCAATAATAAATAAACAAATATATAAGATAAAAAATGAAAATAAATAAAAACAAGCAAAACAATTTGACCCAAATAAATAAACAAATAAACGACTTCCGGTAAATGACCGCCATAATAGACTACCAACAATAAGCAATATAAACAAATTTTTACTACGTTAATAAAAAACACCGATCAAAATAAAAAATAAATAAATAAATATATAAGATAAAAAATAAAAATAATAAAACAAGCAAAATAATTTGACATAAATAAACAAATAAACGACTTCCGGTAAAAGTAACCGCCAAAATAGACTACCCACAATGCACCACTGACCCTTATATATAAATAGCCGAGAAAAATAACAGCACTAGTTGCCTGACGATTGCACTAGCATGAAACAGACTGTCGCCTCTAAGTGTTGACTTCTATGTTCACTTTTATATTTATATATATATATATATATATATATATATATATAATAATGAATACAGAATATTTAAAAATCCATTCAGGTGATAGTTTATTTCATGGATTTTATTTTTTGGGACATCTTTGCAATATAAAACTTTACTGATCTCTTCTTGTTTTCCAGTCAACTATGCACTTCAAAAATTTAAATGCAATGTCAGTTGTCATCTCCCACTTCCTTGAATCCTGTTCTTTTATTGTTCTTTCTGTTTCTTTCACTCTCTATAGAACCTTACAGCCAGTGGTGGACTGACCAGGATGTCAGCTTGCCTGATGGGAAGTGAGCCTCTGATGGATTCGACCCCTACATCAAATACAAATGCAATAAATAAACAGACAACTGTTTTCATAATAAAAATAGGAGTATGTTCTTTATAAAGTCATATGCACACACTATCGGTTACTCAAGTACGCTGTGTGAGGACATTTTCAAAACTAAAGATCATAAAGACTAGGTTGAGAAATTCCCTCTCTGAGGAGAATTTAGAATCATGTTATATTCCACTGAAAAAGATGAATTAGATGCAGAATCAGATTGGTAGATTCGAACGATCATCTAGTGAACACAAATGATTGCTCTTAATATAGTGAACTGCATGCAGTTCTTTATTATGCTTTTGAACTATCTGTTAATAGGTAAATTGTACAATAATTTATTTAAAATAAAAAATAAATAAAAAAATCCACTTATAATATTCTGTATTTACATTTAGTATCTACTGCCAGTAATATGTACAGTGCATGTACACTTAAATTAATAAGAAATACACATTTTTACTCCAAAAATTTTAATTGTACCCCCTTTCTCCATATGTATTGTTATGAAAATATTATTTGTTCATAATGAAACTTAAATGATAGCATTGTAGTTGTGGGTGGGGCCATTTGTTTCATGGTAACCAATATCTTCTGACCCAGTTTACCACTACTTGCACTTTAGTGGCTTGAGTTGGGTGAAAGGAAGTCCTGGGTGAGACAATAAACTACATCAAATGGCAAGGCCTCTGATCAGAAGGTTTTGAGGGGTGTGGAACCACCTCTTAATTGCTGGTGTTCCCAGGTCTATCCTGACCCAGGTGGTAGCATTGGACATGCTTCAGTCGATCTCTGTTGTAGAGTAGGACTCACTGTTCTTCCTACTGTTCCCTACAACTGTGACAATGGACTGTAGCTGGCAAGTAGCGGCATTTCAGTAGTATTTGATTTACGCATGTATTTCTGTTCTATGAGTATTAATAACCTGGGTAAGACGATAAACTACGTCCAGCAGCAAGGCCACTGATCAGGAGGTTTTGAGGAGGGTGGAACCACCTCTTAATTGCTGGTGTTCCCAGGTCTATCCTGACCCGGGGTGGTAGCATCTGTTAGGGTCCCAGCTATGAGCAAATAGTTAATCCCTAAATTGGGTCAAAACACTATGAAAGTGTAAAAATAGGTTTTAATACCAGCAATACATTTTTGCAAAAAATTATTACCAGCAATGAATTTTTGAAAAAAAATATTACCAGCAATACATTTTTGAAAAAAAAACAATAGCCAGCAATATGAAGAAAAACATATTATCAGCAATAAAAATCTCATCAGCATTAAATAACCCATTGAGGTGTTGATATGCTGTAAAACAAAACAAACCAAACCAATCTGGGGTGACAGGATTTAAAAAATTCAAATTGTATTAGCTGTAGATATATTTGAATGATGTAAGCAACAGTTGGAATATACATTTTTTTGTTGGGGAAATGTTGGACTATAGTTCAAGAAGAAGCAAGAATTTTTTTTTTAAATTATGACAATGCTCTATCCCATTCAATAATCAAAACTAATGAATAACTGTATCTGAATAAAATGGGTTTCAAATGAGATGAAAATTGAACTTTTTGGCAGAAACCTTACACTGCACATCACCTTGATCACACCATCCAATCTGTGAAGCATGGTGGTGACAGCATCATGCTAGCAGGGATGCTTTTCTTCAGCAGGAAGAAGGAAGCTGATTAGAGTTGATGGGAAAATGGATGGAAGCATATACAGGGTAATTCTCAAACAAAACCTGTTACATTCTGCCAGAAACTTGAGACTGGAGTGGAGGTTCATCTGCTGACAGAACAAGAGCCCTAAAAATACAGCCAAAGCACCAATGGAATGGTTTAGGTCAAAAGAGATAAATGTGTAAGAAAGACTCGGCCAAAGCCCGGATCTAAATCGAATTGGGAATCTGTGGCAAGATTTGAAAATTGTTGTTTACAGACAGTCTACATCCAACCTGACTGAGCTTGAGCTATTTTCCAAAGAAGAATGGACAAAGATTTTAGTCTTGAGGTGTGCAAAGCTAATATAGACATAGGCCAAAAGACTGGCATTTTGCTGTAATTGCAGCAAAAGGTGGTTCTAAAAAGTATTGACTCGTGGTGGGGAGTCAATATTTATACATCCAAATGATGACTGATTTGTTGTTCTACTTATTGTTTGTGTCACATTGAAATGCATTTTGTACCTTCAAAGCACTGTGCATTTTGTGTTGATCAATTGGTAAAAAGACCATTTAAGTCAATTTGAATTCCAGTTCGTAACACTACAAAATGTTGAAAAATTCAAATGGGGTGAATATTTATGAAAGGGACTCTATCATGTATGTGAAAAAAATCATATGAATTATAGTTTATAGTAATAATTGTTTATATACTATTATTTTCCATCTTTTAAAAAAATAAATTTCTATAGCAGTCATAACACATGTAAGTTTCTGCACCTTTGCTTAGACACTAGTATCACACATCTAAGTTTATGTACTTTTGCTTAAACACTAGTATCACACATGTAAGTTTATGCACCTTTAATTAAACACTAGTATCGCACATGTAAGTTTATGCACCATTGCTTAAATACTAGTTATTTTTCAGAAAATAAAGAAGTCTTGAAGCAAAAGAACAGATAAATAATTTTATTCAATTAGAATTGTTTAAGGGAGATTGGAGTGTGGGTGTGGGCCTTTAGAGTGTCGGCATTTCAGAGAATTGCTATGCATGCTGGACATGGCATGTTGGTCATACTTTATGATGACAACAGTGGTCAAATGAACACACAATTTTAAACCAGGTTTTCGATGATTATGAACTACTGACATCCATCAAGACTGATACGGTGAAAGGCAGCAATGTAAGGTTGGATAGTCATTTTGGTGATGTGCTGGAAATGATACATTGGTAGTATTTTGATACAGTCAAATAAATCTTCCTACACCAGGAGTTCAATTTCAGAGTAGTCATGTAGATGTGATTCCCACCAAAATCAATGCATAATGGCAGCAGTAGTAGATCATAGTATCCACAGCACATATTAGAGCAAATGTGGCCTGAGGTGTGTCAAAATGGACCATTGGGAATAATTTACTTGCAGAAGAATTAGGAGTATGCCAGACTTCCATTTACACTATCATCCTGTATATATTTCCAGGAGTATCATCAGATGGTCACCTGGGAGATCAAAGTTTTTATTATTGATAACAGTCTCTGCTTTCATCATGTAAGTGATGGTAGTTTGTGTGTGATGCAAATGGGCAGAGCAATATATTCCAGAATATATTCCCCCATGGCAGACAGGTCCAATTCCTAGTATTTTGTTATGGGGTGCCATGAGTTGCAAGTCTAGCTTTGTTGTTTGCAGAACTAATGTTGAATGTCATATATGTCCCAAATGTCCTATTTCAATAAGATAATTCCTATTGAAATTATGTTCATGTTATTTAACATTCTCTGTAAGATGTTCCACAACTTCCCTGACTGTCATCATTGCCTGATCTGCCCCCCTTTTGAACATATATAAGACATGATTAGATGACACCTAACCCTTTGTGTACTGTGGATCATTTACTTGCAGCAGATATGCCTGTAGCCGGAGTTCCACTTTCCCGCAACACTGTCATGCCTATCTTCAGTGTCTATTGTGCTGACATCTGAAGTGTGGATTATTTAGATTATCAAGGAAAAAACTGAAGAACAAACTTGAATACAAATATGCAATCATTTGATTCAACCAAAATTGTTTACAAGTTTTTTTGTTTTTTTTAAATCTTTTTTGTTAAGCAACACTTCATATGAAAGAAAACTTTTCTTGCCATTACTTACCTGTTATGTCAAACTGTTCGTTGAGAATGTGGGTCTTTCCGCGTGGTGGACCTAAGATGGAAAAAAGACGAGCATGCATAGTTGTTGCCTCACATTCCCTAAGTGTATGCAACTATTTAAACAGACAAATTTTATTCTTTTTAACACCAACAGTTTCTTTTCTCGCACTTCCCACCTGTAGAACTCCTTTCTGTTTACTTGCTTTCCTAATAAATATAATCTTCAAAAATTTAAATGCAGCGTCAATCACCATCTTCTATCTTCATCAATCCTGGTCATCTTTTGTTCTTTCTTCAATATCTCCCTATACTCAGTCTTTTCACCCTCTGTAACCCCCTGCATAGTAGTGAATTCCTGCCTTGCTTGGAGGGAAATGATTAAAAAAAATATCATATACATCTGATAAAAGAGCTCCTCTCATGAATAAATGTTGTCTGTTCTCTTTAAATTAATATTTTACCTTCATTCTTAAAGTTAAATATGTGTCCGACAACATGAACTTAACAAAAGATGTTATATTATACTGGGCAATACCAGGTAATCTTGCAAGTTACTGATATAATTTAT
>OZ038480.1:19676453-19723953 GCA_964036315.1 Acanthosepion esculentum
TACTTATATTGTTTCACCGAAGTATTTGCTTGAATATTGTTCTTATGTTTCTTTTTTGTGTTCCACTTTTGATACATCTCTGCGTCCTTGTGGGTGGCAAATTGTTTTCCACTCTGGAACCTCTTTCTCAAATACGAAACATCACAAACCTATCACTGCTCAGTATCTGTCTATATTTCTGAGATGAGGTATTATGTACATTATTTACATATTGTCCTCATCTTTGTTGCCATATTTATTACAACGTTTCGGCCGTTGTACGCTCCAGCCATCTTCAGGTGTTTGGAATGTCGAACTGAACCCTTTATTTCGCTCACTGGGATGTCACTGCCCTATCACTGTTTCCATGGACGGTGTCCAGATGAACCAGATTCCTTGGTTCCCCCAGTCCTAACCTTCATGGCTAAGACTCTGATGCCCCTTGAAGACCCTTGTTCATTTCATATTGCCCCTGGTGAGATATAAGTTTCACTCAAGCAGCTTCTTACCATGAACCACTGTTTTGTGGAACTGGCCCCCAAGATGATGCTTCTCTGATCACTACAATCTTAACCTGTTCAAGTCTAGGGTTAACTTCTACACATATCCGCATAAGCTTCACTTCTTACCCTGCAACCCTTTACCTTGAGTGGCTTCTAAGCTTTGTACAGGGGGGATACCACTGTAAAACAATGTCCTTAGGCGATTATGGCTCTCTACAACTTCCTGTTTTTGCTGACTTTCTACCATTCCTATTTATCCTTGTGTTGCCATCCATTTATAAAAGATTGATAATGCAGGTTACGTACTATTTCCTCTTGCATATAATTCAAACCAAATACATTTCTCCTTTTTCCCACTGTTGTCTTTAAGATCATGCTGATTGATTATTTCCACAGATGACCCAAACCATACCCTAGCTATCTACCACATCCAATATAGCTCTATATTCATCACCAGTTGCAGACCTACATTTTGGGGGCTCTGAAGTTTGAACAGTTGTGGAATCCCCTTTGCAACTGGCAACTAATTTTAATTAAATGTCAAAGTCACTGGTGTTAATAAAAAATTCCTTTGCCATGCCACTCAGAATTTGAGGTGGGGAGATGAAAATGAGGGAATAATTATATATAGGCATGATGCCTCAGCATTTAGTGAAATAAATCATATCCAAAACCACAGCTAAAATAACCATTTATTTTAGACACATATGAAAATACATATTACATAAAACATGTTTTTAAAAATATACTTTATCCTGTTTTTTGTTCTGCAAGGGGCATATTCACAGACATTTTTTCATATCTGAGATTCCTTGTAATGTTATTTTCTTAAACAGTATGCATAAAGAATTTAAGTACTCGTCAGTCATTGGATACCAAAATTTGTTCTTTATAAAGGTTAGCATTGAGAAATTCCTTTCTGCCTAACAGCTTATGACAGGCCTTTGTAAATACAGCTTAAGCATAGTAGCACAATTATGGAAGACTTCAATTTGATGTTGCTTGCAAATAAGCTGATGTATTTTTATGCATTAGATTTTAGCTGTCATGATTTTTTTCTGTGTTCTGGGATTTTTTAAAGTTTCCACATTCTTTAAACTGATAAGCATCATTTACTAATTAGTGATCAATATCATTTTTGTAATGCAATATTATAAGTTTAATACTGTTCTCATCAGTTTCAGAATTGCTCACCGATTCTGAATGGAACTTGAATCATTTTTGCTATCTGCTCATCTGGGTCAGACCTCTTGTCTAACTGGATTATTAAGCACTTTCCAGCATTGATTTAGAACTCTTATCCTGAACTTTTCAGCTCCTCTCAAAGAAGCCCTACAACTTGTTTCATTTGAAAATTTCTTTATAACAATGTGTCTGGAAGCATCAGAATAATTTGAAGTGATATTCTTACACAAGTCTTTTAGTGTGTAATCCTGTTGACTGAATTTTATCAAAGTTCTTTAACAAAGGAAAGTAAAGATGATAGCAGAGGATAACCTTTAGAAATATCAAAACTAGAGGTATGGCATGTCTTATTTGTTTTGATGAAATACTCTGGCATTTCTTCCAAAATGAGTAACAAAATACCATATTCAAAATGACTATTAAAATACCATATTCCAAAAGGTACTTATATGGAAAAGAATGAAGATTTTCAATAATTATATTATTTGGAATGCTCCTTTTGAGTTGGACAATCTTGGAAAGGTGGAGAATGTCATTCTGACTTAAGGTGAAAAGGATACATTGGATAAAAAAAGTTGAGAACAACTAGTTCAGAGGATATGATTGTTATGGCAATTTAGTTGGGATAGTGTAAGAATAAGTATGGTGGATATGTTAGAGATTTCCTCAAGCAGGAGAGTACGAATGAATATACAATTATGTACAGTTAAAAACAATATATCGTCTAAATTGAAGGAAAGACAAAAAGTGGTGAATAAATTGATGTTCTTTTTCCTTTTGGTGAAGTTCCTGCAAAACACTGTGAGAGACTTACATTTCAAGAAGAGTTCTCTATCTGTTGGTTTGATTAAATTATGAGATATGCTTGAGAGCAGTTAACTAAACATAGAGCATTGTATGTTGTGTACTATTCTGTATAAGGTTCATGACATGAGGGTCACATTGGCAGATGTTCCTTGGCAGATCATCCCAGAAGCCCTTATTTTCCGTCATGAGCACTAAATGATAAACCTGTTTCAGTTAAAAACATTATAACAGTTGCTACTCAATTCAGTACTTTTATGTTTTTTCTTATGTTCCTCAAGTTGTTCATCCACTGTTTTTAGTTTACTTTCTTGTTATTCAAGACCGTATTAAATTATAGGCTGTCTTCATGATTCTCCACAGTTCTGACTAAATTCCTGCATTAAGAATAAAACACCTGTTGTAGAAATCTTCTGTTAGGCATAAAACACCTGTCGTAGAAATCTTCTGTTAGGCATAAAACACCTGTTGTAGAAATCTTCTGTTAGGCATAAAACACCTGTTGTAGAAATCTTCTGTTAGGCATAAAACACCTGTCGTAGAAATCTTCTGTTAGGCATAAAACACCTGTCGTAGAAATCTTCTGTTAGGCATAAAACACCTGTCGTAGAAATCTTCTGTTAGGCATAAAACACCTGTCGTAGAAATCTTCTGTTAGGCATAAAACACCTGTCGTAGAAATCTTCTGTTAGGCATAAAACACCTGTCGTAGAAATCTTCTGTTAGGCATAAACACCTGTCGTAGAAATCTTCTGTTAGGCATAAAACACCTGTCGTAGAAATCTTCTGTTAGGCATAAAACACCTGTCGTAGAAATCTTCTGTTAGGCATAAAACACCTGTTGTAGAAATCTTCTTTTAAGAATAAAACACCTGTTGTAAGTGAAATCTGACATTTAGAAAATAGTTTACAAACAAAACTGAATTTTCCATCTTTTTTCAAATCATTTGTTTGAGGAACTTCTCTTTCTATGTATAATGTCTGCTTCTGTTAGATTCAATATATACATCAGTAAAGTAAACCAAAGAGTATGAGTTCAATACCCAGTTAAGGCAGTGGAGAACTTGCAGAGAGGAATTAACAGGAGATAACTGATAACTAACATCCATTAAACATGTCATGTAGAACTATAACAGTGTACCTCAGTGAGCGAAATAAACAGTTCAGTTCGACATTCCAACCACCTGAAGAAGGCCGGAGTGTACAACGGCCGAAATGTTGTAATAAATATGGCGACAAAGATGAGGACAATAGTCCGAATAATGTAAATAGTGTGCATAATACCTCATCTCAGAAATATAGACCGATACTAAAATAAACAAATATCTTAGATTTGTGGGATTACCCCACTTGTCTGCCAAGGAACTTCTAATGAGCATCGGATAGCATTACCAAAAAATTAGTATAAAAAAAAGGCACAAACTCTCTTACAATTATCTTCCTTTTTTTTTTTAACTCACTAGATGCTGTACTGTAAGGACTAGATGTGCCTCATTTCCTCACCAAGGGAATTCTTAGCCCCCAGTAAATCACATGTCCTATGGAACAGCACACAGCATACAAATACTATAAGCTGATAACTCTACCAAAACAACAAGGAACTCTTCCCAAATGTAAGCCTCAATATCTTTAACAGAACTTTATACATTCATTTATGAGTAAAAACATCTCACTATACATGCTTCCATTTAGTTGTTTTTATGTTCTTCCTGTTCAGTTTTGCTTAAAATATATGGATGCCCAAAAGGAGAACTATGAATTGGAGACATCAAACAAGTACAAAAATTAAAAAATCTAGGAAGGGTTTTAAAAGAAAATCTCAAGGTCCTAAACAAAATCCAGAGACGGATATGCAATATGATTGGTCCTGTTCTGGCATCCCGTCTGCAGTCTCTATCTCACAGACATGCTGTGGATTCCCTCTGTCTTTTCTACAAGTACTTTCATAGCAACTGCTTCGACAAGCTACTTTCACTGGTTCCCAAACTGCATGAATTTAACAATGATACTAGGTTGGCATCTCGGTCCCACCCTTTCACTGTCAAAATGACTAAATGTAGCCATCTCTTCTACTCCAACAGCTTATCACGTACCTCTCGTCTGTGGAACTCCCTTCCTATCACTTGCTTCCCTGGTAGCTAGAATCTTCAAATATTTAACTATAATATCAATCAACAGCTTCTGATGCCTTGACCTTGATCCCTGTCCTTCTCTTCATCCTTTTCCTAAAAACTCCTCTTTACTCTTGCTCTCACTCTCTGTAACCCCTTGCATGCTAGTGGCACTCCCACCTTGCTTGGGAGGATTTGCTTAAAAAAAAAATTGAAAATTCAATATCAAAATAAGAAGTTGAATGATGCCTTCCAAAAGCTAAACAATGTATTAAGAAACAGGAAAATTTCATTAGAAACAACAAAAATAATATTGAACTATTATTTAATATCAGTCCTCCTGTATGAAAGTGAATGCTGGATAATCTCATCACAGATGAAAAACATACTTGAGGCAACAGAAATGTGGTTCTACAGAAGGTTGTGGAAAATAACATGTGAGTAACAAAAAAGTTTTAAGGATAAGGAAACAAAAAGAACACTTATATTTAGAATCAGGAAGAGATAGCTGAAATTACTCAGGCACATAATGAGGAAAGAGGGCTTGGAGAATTCAAGACTCACATAACATACTGAAGGCAGTAGTCCAAGAGGAAAGCAGTGACTAACCTACTTAATTAGATTGTATAATTGGTTCGCAGAACTGTGATTAGGACAGAAAGTAAAAGACAAGCCATGGTTAGAGCTACATAACACAGGAGGTTGTGGAGAGCCATAATCATCCACATCCGGAAGAACATTGCACATAAGGCAATAAAAAGTTGTTAGAAATAGAATATTTCTTGTAATTTCATACCTATCTCCTGTTCAAGAAAACAGCCTGTGTATCAATAATACTATTACTATGTTACCACTCTCATATAAATACTATTATAATTAATATATATACTAAATATGTACTAAATTTATCTCATCATCAATGTCGATGCTTCTATAATCTGGTGGTCCCACTACATATTAAGTAATTACATCTGAAACATTTCTCAACTGTTACAGGCCAATTTGTAAGGTAATTGTATTATTTGAAATTACGGAATTCTTTTCTGTTTTTGTATTTCTGCCCTATCCCATTGCAAATCAAAAACAGTAGTTTCATGCTGTTCACTGGGATCACCATTTGTACCAAAAGAGTTCTCATGCTTTGTGTACTTTCAGCAGCTTTGCCATTTCTTGCTTAGCTTATTTCAGATGTAGGTACTGGCAAACATTTACTTGATTTTATAAACGAGTCTGATATTTTAAGTAGATTTAGAAACATAATCTGATTTTTTTTCCATTAAATTTACTATTTTTGGTATCAACTTAAATATTTTTGTTAACTTATTGCTATCACTCATATTAATATCATTGCATTTGACTCTGCAAATATAAAAAATGACATTACAAAAATTACTATTGAAGTAGACAATAACATACATTACATACAACAAAAAACAATAACAATAATAAATGTACTGATACTACCTGATAGGGCTCCCATGGCTTATTAATAGAATTTAGAGATTAACATTTACATATTTTGTTTTGAGGAATTAAAATTGGGCTACAGTAAATATCTCATTTGGTACTATAGATTTGCTGACCTAAACCATTTGGGTACACTGGACATCATGAGTAATATTAGTAGAGGAACATCATGGTTTGTTTTTTAAAGTTTAAAGGATGAGTCAGCCAAGGCAACTTAGGAGTTACGTCTAGATACTTGGGAACACCCTAAACTGGAGTCTTACTGAGAAGACTGGGTTACCCAGCCTAAAGTTATTACTAACTGAGCCCCACCTATCACCATATTGGACATATCTGGCCATGATTCATGTGCCTGGTATACCCTTATCATACTGGATATCATTATGGGTAAATTGGGTCTCATATATTTGGACGCAAGTATCCTTTTACTGGAGTGCTTCTCTCTCTGGCATAACAACAACAACGACAACAACAACAACAACAACAATAATAATAATAATAATAATAATAATAATAATAATAATAATAATAATAATAATAATAATAATGATGGTGGTGGTGGTATAAATATGGTGATAATATAAATACTTATGTACATGCATACATATATACATAAGACATACACATATAGATATAGAGTAATACTGTAATGACTAATCAATGAAATATAAAATATACCCATAGCATTGACCAAGACATGAAAATGAATACAATTGCAGCCATATTGTTGTTAGTTCTTTTTACATTATTCTTCTTCAAATAAATATTTTACTGTCTCCTAAAATGCCTAAAAACCAATCAGATTCTTCAAAATAAATAGTGAATGGAGAAAATGTTGTAAAGGCAAAACAATGGTTATATTAAAAACTCAATAGATGGCACTGGGGAGGACCAAAGATGCTATGAAGAAGAATAACATGGGTAGACCGTACACTAAGATATTACCCTTGATGTAAATACTTATGTTGATCTGTCTACAAAGCATTACACCACTAGACACACAGTAGATGAGTAATAAACCAGGCTTGCCACTCACCCCAGAAAAAGTTAAATGAATAAGTAAAATATAAAAACTTTATGACAGAAAACATCAATATCCCAGTAAATATTGGAATTGCAATATAAGTTACTGACAAAAAATATCTGCATAAAAATTTTATTCCTTGCTATGGAGCAAGTTTATGAGAACACCTTGATTTATATATCTTTAAGACTAAACATGAACAAATATATAATTGAAGACTCAACAAAAACTTAGAAAAAAAAATCACCCAACATAAAAAAGTATTGGTTCATTTTCTAATAAAGATCATCAGAAGGGCTTCTTCTGATAAACAGGTGAAAATCTGATTTTTACTGTTAAAATGCACAAATGTGATGGGTGCAAGCCGAACTGAAAATTCAGATGTCTTTATTTATAGTTCCAATTAGTTTTTGCCTAAAGGATATGATATAGAACTATTAAGCCGTGCATCAACAAACAGTTCAAGGATCAAGCTGACTAAATACAAACTATGATAAGATTCTAGCAGGCTCAATAAAGTTGGAGGTTCAGGTGCTAGAGAAAATGTAGAAATTTGAGTAAATATATAGACATTTTTAGGTGATATGAAATAGGTATTAGAGCATATTCTAAGGTCAAGATTAAGTATTTAAACACATTATCTGGGTTTGTCACTAAAATAGCCATATTTTAATAATAAACAGTTAAAAGCTTAATTGAATTTGTGGAAAAATTAAATTAAAAATGTCATTTAAAAAGAAATCGTTTTGTCATTAAAAAAATATCATTTCGTGTCCTTCTAGAATTAGGATCTATAAAGCTTAAATTTTACTAGTTTCATTGTAGATATTGCATTGATCATGACAACACATCTTGCCAATATTTTCAATATCTTTGTTTATTGACCTTTGATCTCTGTTCAAATTTTATGCAGTTGTCATTGGTGTATTCCCATCAGTCAATACATTAAAAACATCTTGGCTTACTTTTTACCATGTATTGTTTTTATGACCCATGACAATCTTTATATACTTGAAAATAAAAAATAAATATACTATTATATTTAATTCTTTATAATATTATGAAAAGCCTCACTGCTATATATTTCCAATGAAAACATAAAACTGGTATTTTTTTGTTTTATATATATATATATATATGCATGTACAATAGCGACCATAAAGATCAGAACGATGTTAAGAAAAAGTATAATGTGAAATAACTTTTTATTTTAAAGCTTCAAAGAACATTTTATCAAGGGAAAATAAGGATATAAAGGTAAATTATATAATTCCAAAATATAAAGATCAATAAACTTATTTTGATAAAGTTATAAGAATAATTATATAACATTCGAAAAAAATAGATGATCAAAACTGATCTGAGTGTTGACATCAATGTTCACTTTTATATTTACATGCACTTTATTTTTTATATTGAGCACTTTATCCCATAAATATAGCACACCTTGAAACTATATTTCTTCATATATATATATATATATATATATATATATATATGAAAAAGAAGTTGAAAATGCAACTGGAGTCTTTAAGAATATTTATTTACTGCTGATTGTCAGGTTTCTCAACATAAATTTCCTTAAATATATTTAAAGACTCTAGATGCATTTTTAAATCATATATATATATATATATATATATATATATATATATATACCCCCAAAATATCAGTTCTGTCTATTGTAGCTTGACATTCATTAGGAAACACTACTGCTGACAAATCAATTTTCATTTGATCTTCTCTCCAAATTTCATATTTTTTGTCATGATATCTGCTTATTTTCATGTTTTTTTCTCAATGTTCTAAATATTTTGCATCTTTTCTTTCTGTTTATATTCACAACATCAGATTCTTCAATTATCTTCTGACGGGTCAATCCACTCTTCTTGCTTACTACACTTTTAATAGTTTCTCAAATGTCTTTTTGTAACATTCTTAAAACTAGTTTTATTCTTGTTCTTATCTTGCCAATGTTTTCAATTTCTTTTCAAACTGTTCTCTGTTTTTTACCAAATTTCATTTCTTTGCTGTGCATTACAATATTATGTTTCACTTTCAAGGTTATATCTATCTTACAACTCTTTACATTTATATAATAGTTTCTTCAAATATTTTCTTCTGGGAAACAAAAAACATGTTTTAGTTTTCTCAAATCCATTTTTTTGTGACATTCTTGAGGTTGGATCCTTTTCCTGTCCTTTTCCTGTCAGTGTTTCGAATATCTTTTTTCTATTATATTTTGGAGTCTATTCAAACATTGCATTCTCATCACTCAAAATAACTTTATAATATTTTGCTTCTCTTTTGAGATTTTGATCTTTCATTTGACCAATTAAAAAATAAATATCAACAATAGTATTTATTTTTTACATAACATACACTAATGCCACCTAATAAGGTAAATATATATAATAAAAGCAGCTATTATAAGCTATCATTCATGCAGTGTGTGTATATATATATATATATAGACCCTGACGATCTGCCTAAGTGAAACCTTGGTAGGTTTGTCTGGCTCATTAGCTTTGACTAGGTTTGCTCTACGTTTGTATCGAGCTCTTTAGTTAGTTGTTTACTCGTATCTGGGTTTTTCCTTTGGGCCTTGAACCTGTATCTGTGCGATTATTTTCGACAGACTTTCATGTTCCTGGCTTTTTCTTTTTTAAAACCTTTTTTTCCCTTCATGATTGATTTGGCTATTGTTAAATCAAGAATTCAAAGGTTTTTCGACACGAGTATAGTTACCTATAGTATTTACTTTAGTCGGACTATTGTCCTCATCTTTGTCGCCATATTTGTCACAACGTTTCGGCCGTTGTACGCTCCGGCCTCCTTCAGGTGGTTGGAATTTCGAACTGAACCCTTTATTTCGATCACTGGGGTAGACTGTTCTAGTTCCATGTGTCATGTTTGATGGATGTCAGTTATCAGTTATCTCCTGCTAATTTTCCCTCTGAAAGTTCTCCACTGCCTTAACCGGGTATTGAACTCACACTCTTTGGGTCTGTCACTGGATCTAACCACTGTGCCATGTGTCCTTTTATATTAAGATTCTGCCAGTTAATATGATACTGTCATATTATAATATATATATATATATATATATATATATATATATATATATATATATATATATATATATATATATATATATATATATATTATAAGTATCCAAGTACAGGATATAATTACTTGTATTCTGGCTGGTCATCATAGATTATGTAACAATGTTTCCCCTACTGAGTGGGAGTTTGGTTGTTTTTTTGAACTCATAAAACTCTTTCTTTTGCAATCAACACTATCACTTTATAAGACACCAGTAGCAATGAAACAAAATTGTAATTTTTGTAGTGATGTTACATCATGCATCAGTTAGTTAATACCAATTTATATATATATATATATATACATGCATATATATATATATATATATATATATATATATATGTTTAAATAAATGTTGAGATCAACACTACATGACTACAGTCTGTTTCATGCTTCAATGTAATCTTCAGGCCATGTGTTATACTCTGTGTCCACTTATTAATTCACATATGCTCTATTTGTCTCTGATATGGAGCACTTTTACCCATAAATATAGCATACCTTAAAACTATATTTTTATCATATATATATATATATATATATATATATATATAAATAGAGGGAAGAGGTTATAGTATTTCCAATGAGAGAAAAGTGTGTATATTAAAAAGAAGAGAGAAACCACAAACATTTTTGGTTATAATGTGGATTTAAAAAAAAATATTATGCTTTATTTTCCATAATTTTGCAAATTTGTGGAAAATAAAGCATAATATATTTTTTAAAAACTCCACATTACAACCAAAAACCTTTGTGGTTTCTCTCTTCTTTTTAACATATATATATATATATATATATATATATATATATATATATATATATATATATATATATATATATGCAGTATTGCTGAAAAGTTCTTGACCTGATCAAGGAGGAATTGTTTTTTGTTTGGTCAGATTTAGAGAAGTGAATCTGTCTGAGAACTTTCCATCAACCACTTATTCTTATATAAGTTTGCTCAATGACCAACAAGGATTCTTTCCATATTTTAGGCCATTTTTCTTTGCTTTCAATAAAAATTTAAATATAAATTGCCCAATATACTTCCAGCTTTTAAAAGACTTTTTGAAAAAGTTAATGTTTTCTGCTATGTCATTTTCATCTTATTACAAATATTCCGTCAGTTTATAAAGTATCACAACTTGATATGTCAATTCCTGTTGGCAGGTCGTTTTTTTGCTTTTATGCTTAATCATTCTTGTATTTGCAGTTTTTTTTACTGTATATGTGATATAGTATTTTTATGTCATTGATAAAGCTTTGTCAGATTTCCTATTATATTTTGTGCTGATGTTTGCTGAGATGTTTTCAATTAAACCATTATTGGATAAATAACAAGTTAATCAGCATGATAATGTAGTGGTTTTGTAACCAATGTATGTGTTTGAATTATTATTAGAGTGACATTCACTAAGTGGGTAAGAGAATTCATAGACATTTATTTTAATATTTATTTTTTGTTGTATCATTTAGTTTTTGTGGCAAGTGATGTATTGATATATGGAGTGGGAAAGTTAATTTAGAACAAACTATAAAGATCCCATGTTGGGGAAAAGTAAGGTGACATGATATAGTCCCTCTTGCTTATAAACACCAGGACTAACACAGACATGAAGTCGGTATGCATCATGTGGGTGCTTCCTTTAGGTGTGTGTAGTGATGACATTCTTCCTGTTCATCTTTTGATCTTGGTTGTTGGTTTTCATCAGAAAAGAACCAGAGTATTCTGGGCAACTTTCAGTGTTTGGACTTGTTCAGTAAGTATTTCAATTGAATCACAGTTCTCCTTGGTCTCACCACAGTATCTGAATTCCTTGTACATAACATTGCTAAAAATGGATTCAATTTCACTTGTTCAGTAATCACCCTTATTAACTTGCTGGCATCATAGTTACTCATATCCATGAACTTCAGGATAAACTTGACTAACATTATAAAATCTGAATACTTTGATTCTTTTGGCCATGGATGACACATTCCTGTTTTCCTGATCTTAATCACAAAGTATCTGGCCACTTTCATGAAGCTATCTCTGATTTATTTTGTCAGATTGGATGCTGCCATTTTAATGCTCTCAATTTCTCTGAAAGAGAAATGAGAATATTACTATTTGGTGCATACTGCTTAACATTATATTAGGTTGTCATTCATTTATGACTTGTTAAACATGTGTTCTCAGGCCATAAACCAAAATTATCATGGAAAATCAAGAAAACAGCACCAGCCTACAACAATAAATCCCAAATCTTTAAACTCTGTCTGGGGGTGACAAGAGCTATAATCACCTACTTAGACCAACACAAATTACTAAATAAAAGATCAGAACTTATCTCAAAATGCCGACACAAAAACAAGTTTTTACTATATTACTTAAGAATAAAAAAATAAAAACAAATACCTTGTAAAACTTCACCACAAAAAATGCAAGTATATGCACTATATTCAATGTAGATAATGTAACATACTTTAGACAAAACCAATATTTTAAACTAAACAAATAAGATAATCTTCCCCCAAAAGAATAAAAAAAAACAAAGTGAATAAAATTATTAACAAATTAAATAGATAATAAACAAATTAACAAATTATGAATGCACGAATAAACACAAGTAAAACTTAATAATAACCAACAAATAATTAATGAATAAATACAAAATACCATAAGTAATCAATAATAAATAATGAGTTATAAGTTAACAAACAACACTAAACACCAAAAGCTACAAATAACCACATTCAGATCCACAGTTATTTCTACACAAAAGACTTTAGAGCATTACTGCCTACCCAATAACCATTAGGATAATACAATGAACAGGAAACACCTGACCTCACTACCCAGAATGCACCATTGATCAGCATATATAAATAGTTGAGTCACCACAAAACACATATGGCTTGTAGATTTTGATCAAGCATAAAACAGTGTCCACTTTTATATTTACATATGCTTTGTCCCATAATTTATCCATAAATATAGCATACATTAAAATATTTGTATCATATACATACAAGCATGCATATATATATATATATATATATATATATATATATATATATATATATATATGTATATATATATATATATGAAATGTGTATATTTCGGCAACATATTTTCATTAAGTCAGGTTTTGTTAAATAATTTAGATATGTTCTGCCTACTTATTCTCGATAGGATCCTTTCATAAGTGAATTTAGTATAGTATATTATAAGTTTTATTTTTTACTATGGTCTGTGGTGGCTGTATTTAATGAATATTTTTAGGATATTTTCGTCTTGTTTATAATTAGGATAATACAATGAACAGGAAATACCTGATCTTACTACCCAGAATGCACCATTGATATAAATAGTTGAGTTATCACAAAACACATATGGCCTGAAGATTTTGAGCAAGCATGAAACAGACTGTCGCCACTCGGTGTTGACCTCAATGTCCACTATTATATTTACATATGTTTATCACTGATATTGAGCATGTTTGCCCGTAAATATAGCATACCATAAAACTATATTTTTATCCTATATATGTGGGGGTGCGTGTGGGGGTGTTGTATGTGTGTTGGGGGTGTCAGTTGTAACAAAAACTCAAGAAAATAATAAAGAATTTTTTTTTTCTCCAATGAATGAATAAACAGTAAAAAAAAAAATACATTTTCCTAAAAGAATTTTTCCAAATCAACAGTCATGCAGACAATTCCTGGAGGATATCCAGAAAAAGTCCACATAGGATAGTGGATCAGCCAATTGAATGGTTGGTGGAATGGATGGGAGACGCACAGACATAAGTCTAGTATATGAGGGCAAAAACTTCACAGGGATTGTCTAATCCTGATTGGTTCTGGCTAGTTTCATTTGTACTAGACAAGATCAGATCAGCATTTTCAGCCAGAATGGTATGTTTGGGGGTAAGGGTTTATGGTATTAATGACGTTGGGGGTGAGAAAGGTTTTGGGGTGGGTAGATGGTAGTTTATGTGGAAGAATAATTTGTTCAACATAGATATTTCATGGATTTATTTTGTTTGCTCTCCTTTTGGTCAAGTGTTTATCGCTTCCAATTTTTCTTTCTTCTTTTTTATATTCCTTCCTGTATTGCATTCATTCTTTCTCACATTTTACTCATTTTTTCCTTTTCTTTGTCTTTTCTTTTTCCTTCTGATTTCCTTCTTTTTTTCTTTCATTTTTTACTTTCTGTTTTTCGTTTTCTTTCTCTTTTTCAATCACTTCTTTCTGAACTTCTCTTCTTTTTTTTTTGCGAACTGTTTACGGTTCCCTTTCTTCCCTTCCTTTTTTGTTACTTCTTTCTTTTCTTTTTTTTCTGACTTTTTGTTTTTTTCCACCTATTCATTCTTTCTCACTATTTTATATTTTTCTCTACTCAGCTTTATTATTCTTTCTTAATTTTCCCATCTCTTTATCTGTGTCACAGTATTTCCATGTCTCTCTCAACTCTTAACCAAACCTTATTCTGCTATCACAGCAGTTATGCTTTTTTCTATGTTTTTTTCTTTTTACTGTCTTTTTATTCTCTTCTTTTTCCTTAATACTCTTGTTATCCTGCTTCAGTTAAGTTTTGAATGTTGATTTTTCACTCATTTTCTACGAAATATTTTATAATGCAAAATATCTTACTATATTTGATATAGCTCTATCTATCTATCTATCTATCTATCTATCTATCTATCTATCTATCTATCTATGTATCTATCTATCTATCTCAGTCTGTTTATATCTATCTATCTATCTCAGCTTGTTTATATCTATCTTTCACCTTTTTATAATCTATTTTTCACACTTTTATCATCAATCTATCTATCTATCTCAGTCTGTTTATATCTATCTATCTATATATCTATCTATCTATCTATCCATCTATCTCAGACTGTATATCTTTCACATTCTTATAATCTATTTTTCACACTCTTATCTATCTATCTATGTATCTATCTATCTATCTATCTATCTATCTATCTAGTTCTTTTCATCTGTGTTAATTTCTAATCTATCTATCTATCTATCTATCTATCTATCTATCTATCTATCTATCTATCTATCTATCTCAGTCTGTTTATATCTATCTATCTATCTATCTATCTATCTATCTATCTATCTATCTATCTATCTATCTCAGTCTGTTTATATCTATCTATCTATCTATCTATCTATCTATCTACCCAACGCTGTTCTATCTATCTATCTATCTATCTATCTATCTATCTATCTATCTATCTATCTATCTATGTCTCTTTCAGTTTGCTTTGTTTGTTACATTTTTTTTAAATGGAAATTTTCTTTTTTCATCCCAATTTTTTCGATCAGCATTTTTACTTAAATTTAATTTTTCCTATTTTCTTGACAGCACTATTCAGTCTTTGTTTAGAACTCCCAGAACTGGGAGCTGAGAAAAATATAGAATGTGAGCATTAGAACTCTACAGGTGCATTTGAAACAATGCCAAAGCACAATGGCAAATCTAGATCAGTTAAATTAGAAATCTGTGTAAGATTTCAGACAATACATTGGGTGTTCTACAAATGTAGCTCTACCAGTGAACAAGAGGATGTGGCGAGATCAAAGGAAGTAAAAAATTGGAATAAAATCATAGAGAATTATTTTTGCCCTTCATGAGCATGGCTGATGCTAACCTCCAGGACAACAACTCATTGTACTTTTCTTGGTCTCATGTTTTCTATTGACGTGAAGTGGAGCAATTATATTGGCTCAATTGCTAAGTCTACTGCTGAGAAGGTTCTTTCACTTTGTCATGCCGAACAGTTTTTCTCATCAGAATCCATCTTGTGCATTTAAAAATCTACCATTTGCTGAGCATTGAATATTGCTGCTATATCTGGTCTGGTGCTTTGGCTATATATCTTGAGATTCTTGATGTAATTCAAAGTATCTGCAATGTTATCAGTCCTGACCTGGCATCTCGATTTCAGTCACTATCCTACTGCTGTGATGTGGCTTCCATTTGTTTTTTTATAAATACTTATATATACTTTCATGACAGTTGTTCTAATGAGCTTCCCTCCTATCGTGTGAATTTAAGCATACTACCAGAGATTGGCTAATAAGTCTCATTACTTTATTGTTGAAAAAACTAGATGTAACTATAAGTTCTATTGTAATGGTTTATTTTCTTGAACTTCTCACCTCTAAAAATCTCTTCCAGTTTTTTGCTTCCTTGCAACCTATAAAAATTTAAATGCAATGTCAGTTGCCATCTTCTATCTTCCTGATTCTTGTTATTTTATTGTCCTTTTTCTTCATGAAATATTTCCCATTCTCTTCCTCCTTCAGTAACCTCTTGTGTCTTAGTGGCAATATCACCTTGTTTAGAGAAAATTGATTAAAACAAGAAAAAATATCAGAACCTCATCTGGGAAGTGAAAAATTGTGGATTATGAAATTTAGGGTCATGAATGAGATACTGCTTATAATAATTAAATTAGTAAGGTGTTGGATGGGATCAGCAGGGACTCTGAGGAATGTACTGGAAATCTTCTGTCTTTCAAGTATTAGTAAACTAGTATGAACAGGTATGGTGAACATAATGCATAACGGTTTGGACTGATGAATCGGAGGCCCGAGTTCGAATTCCAGTCATTTCCATTACATTCACTTATGTGCTAAGGGAAAGGCATGAATCCTTTTCTTCTCCTTCTAGCTATGGGTAAATAGCAGAACAGACAGGGTTCTATAGCCTTGGATGGCAACCAGTCTAGGAGAAAGTAACTCTGAATTCAAAACGGTATGTATCCCTGGCATTGTACAAATATACATTAACTGCTTTGTATTAACTGTTTTGCATTAACATTTTGAACTTTGCGGGTAAGGTTTGGCTTTTCATATGACTTGCCATCAAACTTCCTGCACTACTTTTGTTTACATTTAGTCATTTTAAAGGACTAATAAAAAAATATTTCTGGTGGTAGGGAAAAATTAGGATGGTTAAATACAGAAATTTGCAATTCCCTACCTAAAATGTATTTCAGTAACTATTGGTAGCAAACTGGTACATTATGCCTTGAAATCTGAATACTTTGATTCTTTTGGTCGTGAATGACACATTCCTGTTTTCTTGATTTCAATCACAAAGTAGCTGGCCACTTTCATGAAGCTGACTATCTCTGATTTATTTTGTCAGATTGGATGCTGCCATGTTAATGCTCTCAATTTCTCTGAAAGAGAAATGAGAATATTAAGATTTGGTACATGTTGCTTAACATTATATTAGGTTGTCTTTCATTTATGACTTGTTAAATATGTGTTCTCAGGCCATACACCAGAATTATCATGGAAAATCAAGAAAACAGCACCAGCCTACAATTAATTCATTAATTAAAGACATTAATTCCAACCATAAAAAATTGGCTATCAATTATAAAAATCAAAATCAATTATAGATTATATGTTTATAGGAATCTTATATTAATTATAGGTTTCTGACAGTAACCTATTAATATCCATTTTTCCAAAAATGGGATGGTGAGCCTTAATGTGTTAATATGAATATTAATGACAGAATAAGACTATTATATGTATGATGCAAATGCATGGCTAATGATTTTATAATAGCAACGCTTGGAAAATCAAGAAAAAATGAATTTTCAATGATCACAAATTAATCCAAGCATTACTAAAATTAATAGGTTTAATATATATATATATATATATATATATATATATATATATATATATATATATATAATCATTTATTTGAAAATTATAACATAAAAATGTTATAAAATCACTACAAAAATAGCCATTTTGTTTCAACACTTCTGATGTCTTATCAACATTCAACATCATCACTTGATAAGACACCAGAAGTGTTGAAACAAAATGGCTATTTTTGTAGTGATTTTATAATATTTTTATGTTATAATTTTTGAATAAATGATTTTATTTGCTCTACTCTGTATTGAGCACTCTTTAAAGATAAATATTTGTTGGTTATTGGAATTTATTCCATATACACCAATCCTATACTTGGGTATATATATATATATATATATATATATATATATATATATATATAGTGTAAATGCATTACTAATTTTTTTTATAGAATTGCATTGAAAATCAAGAATACAGTGATTATCAGTAATCAGAAATTAGTGCAAACATTACTAACAGAATAGGGTAATTGTATCCCTAGAAGTTCCAGTTGTAGCGAGGAAGGTCCACTTGGCTTTTCTCCATGAATAACTACTTTCTGGACTGAACTAACACATGAATGATTCCTTGAACACTAAACTCTTAAATTCTTTAAGTCAAGAGTGAATAATTAGCTTTCCTACATATCCTCATATTAACTTTCTACTCTTAAATTAATATTAAAAATATTATTCAGCAATCCTCTACCTTGAGAGGCTCATGAGCCCTGTATTGGATGAACATATATAATGCAATCACTTCGTTAATGGTTTTACTATTAAAATGCAATGAAAATCAGGAAAAGAAAGATTGTCAATGACTGGGTATTTATAAAACCTTTACTAACTGAATTGGGTTATTCTGTGTATGGTGTAAATGCATTGCTAATGATTTTGCTATAAAAATGCATTGAAAATCAAAAAGATCTGATGGTCAATGATCAGGAATTAATGAGAGCATTTCTAACAGAATGGGGCTATTAGAACTTTAATGTAAATGAATTGCCAATAATTTTACTATAGAAATGTATTGAAAATTGATAAAAAAAGGGACTGACAATGATCAACAATGCAGTCATTCGTAAACGAATAGGGTTATTATATGATGTAAATGCATTGCTAATCATTTTACTATAAAAATGCATTAAAAAATAAGAAAAAAGAATTGTCAAGGATCAGGAATTAATGCAAGCGTTGCTAAAAGGAATGGAGTTAATATAGTATTTCATAGCTGTTACAGATGTGATCTTATATTCTAAAATGAAGGTGCTATAATTCATGCCTCGATATTAAAATATAATATATTGATAATTTATTTGGGTTTTTGTTATTTTCTTTTACTTTTATTTTCTCACTCTTCAATTCCTTATCAGTCTTAGGCTTGCATTCTTCATCAAGAAATTGCCAGAATTGGAGAAAAAATAATTGCTGCCTTATTTTCTGTACCAATCCATATTTCTTCATTTTTCAGGATCTTTTATTATTAGAAAGCACAAAACTCTGCCTGCCAAACAAAAGAGAAAGAAAAAAATGGAAAAGTTCTGTAATTCACCTGAAGATATTTTTATCAGACATACATGATTGGTGGAAGGCGGGGAAAAAGCCAATTCATGTATTTTCATAATGTCTTCTTTCAGCTTTCTGATTGGTCAGTATTATGCCACTCTTAAGTCAGGTCCATCTTCAGTTGTCCTTCAGAACTGACCCCCACAACTTTGTGGTAAAATTATTAGCAGTGGATCAATGAAGAAATGGGTAAAAAAAAAAAAAAAAAAGAAATGCATTGTTTTTAAATCAATAGTATTGTAGGCGAATCCATGGCAAATTTCATTGGCTAGGGCCACAGGCACTAAGCAACTAAAGTAGCTCTAGGTCACCTTGTGAGGTGGATTGCCAGACAATCACACAAGGAGGTCTGTCAGAATCAGGAATTCTGGGTGATAAACAGTTGCTATGGTGAAGGTACATTTATGAGTTTTTAACAAAGAAATAATAGCATAAAAGAAATAAAAATTTAGATTTGTTTATGCTCATCATCGAAGAATAAGAATAATATATTGGTAACATATATAATTTCAGACATACTTCCAATGGCTTGTGAAATGTGTATTTATTATTTGCTTTTAAATAGGAATTTTTAAAATAATGTAATAGCTATTGACTATGAGAAGTGAAATACCACAAACAACAGAATAGAGTATATAGCTGTGCCATATTATCCTACATATATATATATATATATATATATATATATGTATATATATATATATATATTGTCATCCACAGATAGACTGTTTCACTGTATCACAGCTCATCAGTGTGGCTAGACATCCGATTGCCTCTAGCTAGGATCAAAACCCGACCAATTATAATATATATGTATATTTATATATGTATATATATATATATTATTGTAATATTTTTATTATAGGAGATTATAATAAAAACATTTTGCACATTACACAAAAGCTTAAAAATCTTAATCAATAAGTTTGATTATTACAAAGTATATGATACTTAGAAATTTGCAATAATGACAAAATTATAGCAAAAAACTTAATTAGGTCTAAATTTAAATCTTGTGATGTTTGTAATGGTAAAAATTTGAAAGTAAGAATAAATATCCATTTATTCAGAAAAAAAAGTATAAATATATCTGATAATAATTTCAATAGATTTATCAAACATCTGTCCTTTGAGTTAGCAAAATATATGTCACTTGAAATTTTCTCAATTTATTGAATATTTATATATATATATATATATATATACAGGTTGGGGAGGGTAAATTGTTGCCATTTTATATTTTTAATTTTGCTCATGCATGTTGTTTGTTTTGGATTTTGTCAACTGCACAGTACAGTAGGGTCAGTTGGGCACCATCTGCGAGAAAATGAGCACTATGACTCAATTTTACTCTGCCAAAGATTTGTAAACAGCATGCTGTACTGCTTGGCATTGGCACCAGAAGTTCCAATACAAACATTTAAGAGTTTTGGGGGTGCCAATCTGAGGACAGTGCAAAAGATTTGGAAAGAGTTAGATGAGTCTAATGGTGATTACGAAGGTATTTGATGTGACCCTCTTGACCCAGGGCAGCACTACCTCCTGAAGGCATATGATGTAGGCTTCCATGTTGAGTCTGAGGCCCTGTGGGAAGATGAATGTATGAATAATGTTGTCATTACTAACTGATCACTCCAAACACCTTTAGACTCATTCAACTCTTTCTAAATCCTCGGCACTGTCTTCAGATTGACACCCCAAAACTCTGAAATGTTCGTATTCCGGTGTGAATTCCAAGCAGTACAGCATGCTGTTTCCAGATTTCTTGGGGAGTGAATTATGTCATGGTGCTCTTTTTCCCAGAGGCAGTGCCCAGCTGACCCTACTATAGTGCGGAGTCAGAAAAATCAAAAACAAACTTTGCATGCACAAAATTAAAAATATAAAATGTCGACAATTTACCCATCGCACCCTGTATTGTTACTGGTTATTGGCATGGAATCTAGAATTGGTGAATAAAAATTCAAATGCTAGCCTGGCCTGTTGCATTCAATTTCACACAAATACATTTGGCAAAGGCATAAATCCATCCCTGCTTACCCCAGCTATGGTTTAAATAACAGGATAACCTGCACTCTCTAACTTGGGTGGCAACCAGTCTAAGGGAAGGAAAACTGTGAATTCAAACCATGGGGAAAGGAAAAAACTCCACTGTCTTTTCCAAGAAGGCAGGGCAATTCACATATAATAAAGAAAAGGAAGCTGTGGAGATACATGTTCACCTACATCCTGAAAATACTTGATATTCTTTAAAGAAATTATTCTAAAAATCTCATACAAAGCTTTTATTTGTAATTTAGAAAATTGAAATTTGGAAAATCTCAAAATGTTTTTCATGGATGTCATCTGACCCAGTGCAATCCACATCTTACAATTGCATTTTGCAGCACTCTCCCTGTCGCAGTATATCATAAAAGAACTTACTATTTTGAGATGGCCTTGCTTTTACCCATACCTATAATATTGTCTCAATGCACCCACTAGTTAGATGAGCCTCTGCGGCTCACAGATATTGCAGTGATTCTTTCACTTTGAAGATTGTAAAAAGTTTCAGAGAACTGCAGATTCCCTGTGAGCAACAATCAACTTCACTGTTCAACCAATATCATTACACTTCCTGTAATGTGCATGCAAATGCATTGAATATCTAGGATTGTCAATGATCAGGAATTAATACTATCATTACTAACAGAATATGCTTATTTTATGTACAATGTAAATGTATTGCTAATGAATTTATGATAGAAATGCATTAAAAGATGCAAAAAAAGAATTTGTTAATGATCAGGAATTAATGCAAACATTACTAAAAACAATGGACTTGATATAGTTGTGGATTTACCCAACTTACTTTCCCCACAAAAAAGCCTCTAGGGGACACTTTCTAAGCCTATAAATAAGCAGTAACATTCTCTGTCATCTTCTTTTTTGTTTCTCACTCAGGGATGGTAAGATGTATGTTAAACAAGGAAAACACTTTCCCCATTGAAGAAAACACGCACACACACACATGTATGGACACACCTTTCACTTCATTTTCACTAGGACTTTCTCATACAATAAACTACATACACACAAACAATTTACTTAGTTAATTTATTTAGTTTAAAAGTTTTCTAAATTCATGTTTATTGTTTTGCAACATACAACAATATTCTATTGTCTATGTATACCTTTGTTTTGTTAATACATACTTATCATTTGTTTATATATATATATATATATATATATATATATATATATATATATATATGAAGAAATATAGTCTTAAAGTGTGCTATATTTATGGGATAAAGTGCTCAATATCAGAGATAGAGCGTGTGTAAATATAAAAGTGAACATAGGAGTCAACACTGACAGGCGACAGTGTGTTTCATGCTAGATGCAATCATCGGGCCACCGATGACATATATATATATATATATATATATATAAATATGGAAGTCAGCACTTAGAGGCGACAGTCTGTTTCATGCTAGTGCAATCGTCAGGAGTCGCCTGACGATTGCACTAGCATGAAACAGACTGTCGCCTCTAAGTGCTGACTTCCATGTCCACTTTTATATTTACACACGCTCTATCTCTGATATTGAGCACTTTACCCCATAAATATAGCACACTTTAAGACTATATTTCTGCATATATATATATATATATATATATATGTCATCCATAGGCAGACTGTTTTTCTGCATCACAGCTCATCAGTGTAGCTAGATGTCTGATTGCCTCAAGCCAGGATTGAAACCCAATCAATTTGGCATCATTTAGAGATTTTTACCCTGAGCTATCAGCTTCTGATAGTTATGCTGTTAGTTTTTATTTTATTACCTAGACTCACATTCCATATCTGCTATTTTTGACACATTTTTTCCACCTAAACACTCGACCAACACCCCCACAACATAGTATTTCATAGCTGTCACTGATGTAGTCTTGCAAATCATGTTCTACAATGAAGACGTTTTAATTTATGCCTTGATATTAAAATATAATATATTGATAATTTGGGTTGTGTTTTAGTTTTTTTTTTTTTTTGCTACTTTTCATTCCTCACTCTTCCTTTTCTTATCAGTCTTAGGCTATAATTTTTCATCAAGAAATTGTCAGAATTTGAAAAAAATTAGTGCTGCCTTCTGTACCAATCCATTTTCAAAAAATTTGTAAAATTTTATAATGTGTCTGATCTCAACAGTTTTGAATGAGAAATATTTGTGTATCTGGAAACCCTAAGGAACATGGAATACACTCTATTGCTCAATGACTGTGACTCACCAGAATAGAGATTCAGGGATAATGAACTCATGTGGCTTCTGTATATCCACAATTCTTTTTTTGAAATATTCATGACTTTCCAACATAAGGGTGGAGATGGATCTCTCAGCTTACTCGAAAATGAAGCAATGATTCCCTACTGATGGTAGATACAGAAAGAAACTGAATGCATATTAGATAAAGTAGTTGGTTGGTTGTTTTTGTTTATCAGCATATCAACCTCTGTGGGTTATTTTTGCCAAAATCTAAATATTATGTATGCAATTTTGTTTCCAAATATTAATGTTTTTTTAGAGATACAAGTCTTACTAATTAACCCATAACTGGACAAGAAGAGGTAGATTCATGCCTTTCCCAATGGTATTTGCGCGTAAGTGAATATAACAAACTCAAATGGAATTGGAACTTGCTTCTCCGATTAACAATTCTGAGCCATTATCCATTACACCACCTGCATGGTGAAACTTACAGCAACTGGTATTCCCAAGCAGTAACCCATCTAGGTACTGACCATGCTTGATGTTGCTTAACTTTGGTGATTGCATGGAAGCCAGATAAAGTAGTAATGGGAAGTTAGAAGAACTACTAACTGTAACAAGACACTATTTATGGACTTCAGCAAAAGAAACATCACAAGGCAATTATGTACTAGGATTGTAAAAATCAAGCAGCTCATTCAATCAGCAAAGTTAAGCAATTTCAAGCCTGGTTAGTACTTAAATGAGTGACTGCCTGAGAATACCAGGTGCTGTAAGCTTGGATGTGCAATTGGTGCAATGAATAATGGCTTGGAATGAGAAATTGGAAAGTTTGAATTCTAATTGGGTTCATTAGATTCACTTATGCATGAATAACATTTGGACAGTTATGATTCCACCTCTTCTTCCCAAGATATGGGTTAAATAGTAGGAATTGTCTCTAAAAATCATTATTATCTCCAAAAAATTGTTAATACAATATTCACTTACAAAAAAAGGAATTATTCTTAGAAAAGGTTGATAAACCGTGAAAGACCTAAAGGTAGACATATATCACGCACAAGAATTTTTCCACTTTGTTATGAATTTTCTTAAAATTGTTCTGATATATAAATATTTACATATCATTTTCTCCACACTCTCTGGATATTATAGTATTAAACAACATAAAATGGGACACAAAAATCCCTAAAGATACCTTCCAAAAACTAAGTAAAGTATTAAAACAGAAGAAAATATCTGTACAAAGAAAGAAATGCTTAACTACTATGTAATATAAGCAAACATGGACTTACATGCCTGCAATAGCATGAATTGTCAAAACGATGATTTTTCCCATGACACTGCCTTTTTGACTATTTTCACTCTTTGGCAATGTCTGTTGTTTTATAAAGCATATGATGAAATTGAATTTATATATTTTTTGTTCTTGAGAATTTACAACAAAAATATTAAACACTATTTATTTATTTATTGGATTATTTATTTACAAGAATAATTTTATATTTACAACATTTGAAAAACTAATACAATTAAAATTAATACATTATTCATCATTTACCAATTTATAAAGAAATAAATATGAAAACAAATTTTTATTCATAAATTTATAAACATTTACAAAATTCTTCGGATTATTCTTTGTTGCCATATTTATCATAACATTTCGGCTATTGTACACTCCAGCCTTCTTCAGGTGGTTGGAATGTTGAACTGAACCCTTTATTTTGCTTGCTGGGGTAGACTGTTCTAGTTCCACGTGATAAATATGGCAACAAAGATGAGAACAATAGTCCGAATAATGTAAATAATGTACATAATACCTCATCTCAGAAATATAGACAGATACTGAAAGGCTGAAATGTTGTAATAAATATGGTGACAAAGATGAGGACAATAGTCTGAATAATGTAAATAGTGTACATAATACCTCATCTCAGAAATATAGACAGATACTGAAAGGCCGAAATGTTGTAATAAATATGGTGACAAAGATGAGGACAATAGTCTGAATAATGTAAATAGTGTACATAATACCTCATCTCAGAAATATAGACAGATACTGAAAGGCCGAAATGTTGTAATAAATATGGCGACAAAGATGAGGACAATAGTCTGAATAATGTAAATAGTGTACATAATACCTCATCTCAGAAATATAGACAGATACATTTACTAAATTATTAAAATATGTGAACCAACTATAAGGAAATCCTTATTATTTACTATTTTATAAAGTTTGAATCAATTGGCAATTAGCCAATGTTTTGCTCACCATCCAAAAAAACAATCTAATAAATAGTATTTATTATTTTTGTTGTAAATTCTCAAAAAACAAAGAAAATGTATAAACTCATTTTCATATGTTTAGCTTTCATTACAATTCTCATCATTGTTTTTTAAAATAAACATTGCTGAAGTGTTAAGGTAGTTAAAAAAGCAGTGTCATGGGAAAAAAACGCCCTTTTGACACTACATATTATTGCGAGCACATAAGTGTATGTTGGCCGTAATATCTAATCTTTGATAAAAGTATAAATATTAGACAATCTCTTTAAAAATTAAGAATAAATTTGTAGTTACTGAAATATGGTTCTACCAAGTAGTGTTGAGAATAACATGGACTTAAAATGAGAATGAAATAGATAAAATTTCTGGGAGACATAATGAGGAAAGAAGGAGTGGAGAATTTAACACTCATGTACCGAAGGCAAGAAAAGCAGAGGAAGCAGTGAGTAACTTAATGAAATTTTGTAAATGGATAGCAGAACAAGTACAAAGTGGGATGGTCAAAGAAGAGGAAGTTGTAGAGAGCCATGATCGCCTACATCCAGAAAGGAGTTGGTACATAAAAGGAAAAGAAGAATTGTACATTTATCTTAGCATTACTGTAATTATTTGGGATGATTTTTACCATTGCATTATTTACACTATTTTTTTTTACAGTAAGGTTCACCCTTTACCAGGGCCTGTGGTCACTCAAGGTAGAGGGGTATGTTAAAAGATAGTTTATATGTATAGGAGGAGAAGATAACAGTTAACTCTAGACTTGAACAGGAAAAGATTGTAGTGATTGGGAAATATCCTCTTGGGAGTTGGTTCCACAGATGGGAATAAGCTGTTTGAGTGGAATTTCTCACTGATGGAATACAGAGGGAATGTGGATGGTTTTCTACTATGTAAGTGGCATGGCAGGTCTTAGCTGTGTTGGTTAGGCCTGGTGGAACCAAGAAATGTAGTTTGTCCGAGCACTTTCCATGGAAGTAGCGATAGAGCAGTGAGGGAAGTTGTAGAGAGCCATGATTGTCTCATTTACAAATGGATAACAACAACAAAGATGTGAATAATAGTCCACTTATAAATTGGGTAAATAAGATTTTGCAAGTGTAACGTCAATCGACATCTCCAGTTGCCTTGATCTATCCACTTCCCTTCTCCACATCCTTTCACCTTTCATTCCTATCGGCTCTCGCTTCAAATCTTCTGTAACCCCCTTGCCTTGATCGATCCACTGTCTTTCTCTTTCTCCACATCCTCTCCTTTACCACTCCTATCTGCTCTTCCTCCAAACCTTCTGTAACCCCTTGCGTGCTAGTGGCTTCCAGCCTTGCTTGGGGTGATAAGCTTAAAAAAAAAAATATATATATATATATAAATTATCAAATTCGATGTTATTGTTATGGATTATCTTCTTTTTAATAGCTTGTGAGATGTATATAGTCCTATGCAGTTACTGCGGGGAGTGTACAGCAACAATGTCACTGCATTAGGCTTTGATGCTGTGATCTCTGTAGCAAGTTATTAGACCCACAAAAAATCAGATTTGAATTCAGAGTTGTCCTTCTCATAGATTGGTTGCCAACTAAAACTAGAGAATTCCATTTTCCCAGCTATTAACTCCAAGATAGAAGAAGAAATGATTTCTTACTTTTCCATGGGTATTTGTGCAAAGGCCTTGGCTGGAATTTGAATTTAACACATTGATCCCTCTTTCTGCACAGATAGCCATTATTCTCTGTGCACCTCCTCTTGTGAGATATAGACTCCATTTTTTTGTTTATTAGGTGAGGATTTTTCAGTATTGTATAATCACCCAAGTGTATCGAATTTTTTTTTTATTGTAATTAAAAACAAATTGGCACAGGTTATGTGGACCCACAAAATAAAGGCTAATTAATATTTTACTTTGCTGTGTTACTTTCTGAAAATTACATTTTTATTCTATTCTTTAATATGTCCCACAGACACAAGAGGTTTAACTATTAATTCTGCCTAAGCAGTAAATCTGTGAGGGTTTCAGTTTTGCTTGTCAGTAGCGGAGGGCAATACTCTTAACCCTAAACCTGTCCTGGCAGAAAAAAATATTTAATAAAAAATGTCATCGCTAAGGTATAGATCTTAAATATTTGTTTCCCCTTTCTTATTTATCTGATTCAAATTTCTTCCTATTTTCCACGCACTTACTTTTATTTATGTTTTTCTCAATTTGTATTCCTCTTTTTGCTTGGCTTCTATATTAAGACCACATGACATTTTTTTAATGAACACAAAAAAATAAACAGAAAGAGAAAAAAAATTGGTATTTGTTCTCCCCCCAAACTCATGAACACTGGACCAGATTATTCCTTCTCTAGGTTGAAGACGACTCCCAAACCATCTGATGAATTGTAGGTAGAAAATTTAAGCAGATGAGTGCAGAAAGAATCTTGTTTAATTTTCTAATGCACATACTCGAAGGAGCCACAATTTGAAATTACAGATCTCTTTTCTTTTTTCTTTTTTTTTCATCTTTATCTAGCCCTGGCCTTAAATGCCATCCCCTCATACTAATTTCCCCTTCTCCAGGTCTGTTTTTCTAATGTCTTTTCTCATTTTGACCAAATATTGCAGCCCATCTAATTTAAGATTGGTTCTGTATTGGAATGGTTCTTTTCATTTCTTTGGTCACAATTGTATCTTAATATGTCTGTGACAAGCATTTATTATTATGTCTTTTGTTTCTTGGTTCCTGTTGATGGCCACTGCTCTATGTCTTGGTTGGAGAAAATGAAATTGGATGAAAGAAACTAAAAAAAAAAAATGAGAGGAAAAGAAATTTGACAAAAAAAAAGAATTACAGTGAGATGATAAATAAAAAGAGAAATTATGGAAACTTAGAGAGTAGGGAAAGGAACGGAAACACAAGAGAAAGACGAGAGAGACAAGGAAAAGAAAGAAAGAAAGAAAGAAAGAAAGAAAGAAAGAAAGAAAGAAAGAAAGAAAGAAAGAAAAGGTGATAAGTATGAAAAGAAATACTGGCAAGTATAAAGAAAGAAAGAAAGAAAGAAAAGGTGATAAGTATAGAAAGAAATACTGGTAAGTAGAAAGAAAGAAAGAAAGAAAGAAAGAAAGAAAGAAAGAAAGAAAGAAAGAAAGAAAGAAAGAAGAGGTGTCAACTATGAAGAAAAGAGGAAGAAAGGAATGTGGCAAGTATACCCAAAGAAAGAAAGAAAGAAAGAAAGAAAGAAAGAGAGAAAGAGAGAAAGAAAGAAAGAAAGATAAAACAAAAAAACTGGCAAGTATGAAAAAGAGAAAAGAATGTGCTAAGTATAGCTAGAGAAAGAAAGAAAGAAAAGGTTTCAAATATGAAAAAAACCCAAAAACTGGCAAGTATACACATTCTTTGTGTCTATTTGTAAGTTTTTCTGTCAAAGAAAGAAAAGGTGGAAAATATAAAGAAAAAATAATGAAAGAAAGGAAGGTGGAAAGAATACTGAAAGAAAGAAAGAAAGAAAAAAGGTGGCAAGGGTACACAAAAAGAGAGATAGCAAATATACAGGAAGAAAGAAAGAAAGAAAGAAACAAACAAACAAACAAAAGAAAGAAAGAAAGAAAGAAAGAAAAGAAAAGAGTAAAAACTGCAGAAAAAGAAAATAGATAAAACAGAAAAGAAAAAGAAAAGCAAGAGTTATAGAGTAAATAATCAGGTGCCTTAGCATTGGGTAATGGCTAACAATCTAGTTTGGTTGACCTTTAACATTGTATAATGAGTTCAAACTTCACTGGGTGCACTATATTCATGCCCTTGTGCCAAATGTGTGTAAATATACAAGTATATATAAGTATGTCTAATCAAATGGGGAGAGAGCATAAAAGCTATAAATAAAGAGAGAAGTAGAAAAATGTAATAAGTAGAAAAGGAGAAAAAAAGAAATAGAAGCTACCTAGAGAGAGAGAGAGAGAGAGAGAGAGAGAGAGAGAGAGAGAGAGAGAGAGAGAGAATGACAACAAAAAAAGAAATGAAATATAAAAAGATGAAAAAGAAAGAAAGAAATGCAAAAGAACAAGTAAAATAAATAAGAATTAGAATGGAGACAAATAAAGAACTGTAGAAATATGAAAAAGTTATTACCACATGTCAATGAATTTTTCAATTCACTTATTACCAATTTTTCTCACCACCTATTCTTTGTCTATTTCCTCCAACGTTGCAATTTGTCGTTTCTCTGGGCTTGTAGAGCCCAGCTGGGGATCACAGCTGTAAACAAATGAAGCATTAAGAGGGAAATTGTGAAAAATACACACACGAAACACACACATCTATTGCAAGTGAATATTAAATTGTGGGATCTTGAAGCTGAAGATTTTCGGCATTGAATATTTAAAGCTATTTACATCAGAAAACCTGGTAAAATTAATCTTATTAAAGCTAAAACAAAAAGATTCTACTGTTCCTCAAAATTAAACTTTTTATATGATGTGAAAATAAAAAAAGGTAAAGAGCTTTTCTTTTGTTTAAATTCATATTTGAAAGACATATTAAAAAATATATTCAATATATTTTTGCTTTCAGAAATTTTGACCAGGTTATAAAATAGAACTCTAAATTACAAATTTATATTAAAGGAATTCATTATACATTTGTATAACATTAAACATGGGAAATACATTAACGTTTTCTTCCCTGTTTATTCATAATTGTCTGTTTGGGGCAATTAATTTTAAGAAACATTACAAAACTTTTGAGAAAATGCAGAAATAATTTTTCTTATTTTTACATTGAACAAAATATTTTTTATGCCTTGAAACATTGTGGACATCTTTTCTTTTTTTTTTTTAAATTTCTGGCTGAAATCTAGCTTGAAAAAAATTCATGACAAACTTTGAAATAAAATATTTTTTATTGAATTATTATATCATATTATTGATTATTATGTTATGTTATTGAATTATTATAATGTTATATTAAATTATCATAATATTGTATGACTGATGATAATATTTTATGACTGAATTCTTATAATATCATTACAATTATTATAATATATTATTGTTGAATTAGGCTATAATATAATTTTAGTCAGTCATATATATGTTTAGATATTCTTAAATTTTTTATACCTTCAATGGCACCTTGACTTCAGAAATTGAAGCAGTGCTAGATTGGCAGTTAGGTCTCATAATTTCACTGTTGAAATTGCTAAAAGTCCTCTGCTAATAGTTTCTTTTCTCAAACTTCTCATTTTTTTTCATGGTTTCGAATTCAGAGTAGTTTTTCTCAGAAATTCAGTGCTAGAAATCCCACTCTACTCTACTATTTAATCAATAACAGGTGAGAAGAAAAGGGAAGCTCTCCTAATTTGGAAGATTGGTGGAATCTTTTTAATCCCTGGCCTGATTAGCTGCTGCTGATTATAGCATTATTCTGACTAGTATTTAAAAGATTACTGTTCAAGCCCAGATAGAAACCTTGACTTCAAAAGCTGATTTTCACAGTAGGCAAGCTCTGGTAATTTTAAAGTTTAATGGAATCTTTTTAACCCCTGGTTAAGTTATTATTAGTTATTAATAAATGCTGTGTTTTGCTTACTAGTATTAAAAATTAGTATTCAAACTCAGGTAAAACCTTGAGTTCAAATGTTGATTTTCATGGTAGGCAATATATTTGTATATTTGGCCCAATACATTCTCCTTTTCCACTTTCAATTCCATTTGACCTTGTACAAATTGAATCAAGGTTTACTAAATGTTTGTGCAGAATTAAGAGTTTATATGTCAAGAAGACAAGGCATACTTTTTTAAGACTTTCTCTGAATATGCATATCTGTATGACAAATATTTCACTCTGACATGTTTTGAAGATCAAGAAAATCTCCATAAAGTAGAACTATAATGCAGCAGAAATTTAATGATGAAAGCCAGTCTGAAATGGACAAAATTCCCTTTGTCTAATGCCAAGGTCAGAAGACATTTCTATCTTTGTAGACTACTGTGCAAGCTGCAATTATTCTTTTTATATAAGTATATCTAAATGAATGTTACCATGTGACATATGTAAGGGAAGATTGCATTGAAATAAGTTTTAGGTTTACTCTTAAGTCAGTAAATAAAGAAATAGGAGATATGGAGCATATTTCATCTTCATTTTTGCTTAACAAAAGCTAAAGAAAGAAAACAATGACATTCTTAATGTATTTGAAGATTTTTATGATTGTTTTTGTTGTATGTTTTATTGTCTACATTTTTCCATCATTTCTATTTTTTAATTTTTATCCATTTTATTAAATTTCTTTCTTTCTTTCTTTCTTTCTTTTCATTCATCTACTCATTTCTTTCTTTCTTTCTTTCTTCTCATCCATCTACTCATTTCTTTCTTTCTTTCCTTCTTCTTTCTTTCTTTCTTTCTTTCTTTTCATTCATCTACTCATTTCTTTCTTTCTTTCTTTCTTCTAATCCATCAACTCATTTCTTTCTTTCTTTCCTTCTTCTTTCTTTCTTTCTTTCTTTCTTTCTTTCTTTCTTTCTTTCTTTCTTTTCATTCATCTACTCATTTCTTTCTTTCTTTCTTTCTTCTAATCCATCAACTCATTTCTTTCTTTCTTTCCTTCTTTTTTCTTTCTTTCTTTCTTTCTTTCTTTCTTCTAATCCATCAACTCATTTCTTTCTTTCTTTCTTACAACATTTTCTTTTGTTGTTTCTTTGCTTCTTATTTTTTACAAAATTTTATTTATTTATTTTTTCTTATAAATTTTCTTTTTTTCTTTCTTTCTGTCTTTCTTATAAAATTTTCTTTCTTACAAAACTTTGTTTGTTTGTTTGGTTGGTTGTTTCTTTCTTTATTTCTTTCTCTCCTACAACATTTTATTTGTTTCTTTCTTTTTTTACTTTCTTCTAAAATTTTCTTTCTTTTTAATAAAGTTTTTTTTTTCTTTCTTACAAAATTGTGTTTGTTCATTTTTTTTTTCTTTCATTTTTTTAAAAATTTATTTCTTTTGTCACATTATTAAAACTTCTCCTTCGCTTTTTCCTTTCTTCAATTTCACCTCTCAGTTTTCTGTCCTTTACATTCTGTTTTATTTGTTCGTTTTATATTTCCTTTCTTTTTTTTTTTTGCTTTATCAACTGCATTCTTATTTTTCTTCTTTCTTTCTGTAGTTTCATCATTTATTTCCTTCCTTTCATTCTTTGGCTTTAACATTCTTTTTCTTTTCCTTCTTTACCTTTACTCTTTTCTATCAATGAGTTATCCCCTCTTTTTTTTTTCTTTTTCTTACTTTTCTTTCTGTTTTCTTTCTATTTTTCTTTCTAAATTTTTTCCTTCTCAATATTTTCAGTCTGTCCATCAACAGTATTTCATCTGTCTGTCAGATTGTCTCTTTTTCTTATTTTTGGTTTGAGGTTTTATTAGTAACAGGAGTGTAAGGCTTCTTGGAAAAGACAGGTGAAGAAATGAGGTTATACAGGCGGCGAAAAAGGCGAATATTTCTTTGTGGTCGTTGAAGAGAAAGGAGCAGAAAAGTTATGAATGAAGGGAGGTGTTTTTGCTGAATGGCAAACAATACGAACGAGAGGCTAAGTGAATAAATGATTTTGTCAGGGGATGGATATCCATCAGATTACTGACTAGGTGTCATTCTGTGGGGATTTGGGACAAAATAACCAGGTGCAAAAGGAAAACAAGTGCCATGACAGGGAAGGAAAAACAAAAATGTTGTGAAAAATGAAAAAAGAAAGAAAGTTAGAAGTTTTAAAAAAGTGAAGAATATATAAAAATATAAACAAAAGATGGTTGATAAAAAATAAAGAGAAGACAAAAAGGTTATGAAGATATTAAAATTGGTAAAAGTTATAAAATCTGGGAGGAAAGAAAAGAAAGATAAAAACCAAGAAATAAGAAAGAAAAAAAAAGAAAAAAGAAAGAAAAAAGGAAGTAATATAAAAAAAAGGTTATGAAGGTAATAAATAATTTGCTAGATGTGAAAGAGAAGTTGGAAAAGAATAAAAAGTAAACAAGTAGGGAAAAGAAAGAAGGAGAAAATAGAAAAAAAAAGGATAAGATTAACTAGGAAGAGAAAGAGTAAGTCTGAAAAGAGTGAAAAATGATAAAAACTGGTAAAACAAAAGAAAAGAGAAAAAATACAAGGATAAAATTTGAAAAAAAAAAGAATCAAGATGAAGAAAAAGAGAACTGGAGGAAGAATGAAAAATTAAAAAAAACGTAAAATGTTATAAGATCAGAAATAAAGAAATATAAAGAATGTAAACCTTTTTATAAGGTGCAGAAAAATAATGAAGACAGGACAGAGGAAGAGATTTAAGGAAAAAAATATGAGAAAAATGTTGTAGGGAAGAAAACGTAGGAGGAGTAGGATGAGGGAAAAAGAAATTATTGTGAACAAAAGGTGAAAAGCTTTGCGAACAAATTGGGAAAGAAAAAGAGAAATTGGCAAACTTTTAGGTGTGAAAATGAAAACAAAATGGAGAAAGGAAAATTTATTGGACAGAAGAAAGAAAAAAAATCCATAACAAACAAAATAACAAAATATAAAGAAAAACAACGAAAATGAACATTTGAGGAAGAAAAAGAATGGCAATAATGCAAAAAAAAAAAGATTAGCAAAAACAAAAAAAATGAAATATTAAAGCAAAAAAAAAGAATTTGAAGAGAAAAAGAAAAAGGATAAAAAGCAAGGTAATATTTCATTATTTTTTTTTGTGAATAAGAAAGACTCATTGCTCATTCAAGGCTCAAACTGAGTTTAGACGGAGTTATGGCATTCTCCTTGAACTGAGAATGTGGTATTTACAGAGATAAGAGAAAGCAGCATTGTCTAGTGGTGATAAAGAGAATGAAAACATTTCAGAAGACATCTGAGGTAGCCATCTTGAAGGGAAAAGTGGACAGTGTGAAGCAGGTCTCGTTTGATGGGTGGAGGTGAAATTCTGACCAGGCGTATTCAGCATACAAAAAATAAGGATAAATGTACTGTTAGGTTTACTTTTGTTGAAGGCCTGAAAGTCAGCTTAAAAAGAGGTGATATTTTTTTTTTTTAAATGCCAAAGAAGGAACTGAAGTGGATAAAGCTCTCATAAGATGGTGTGCTTTGAAAATTTGAATTTTTGGGGGGAAAATCTATGAATTAATATAATAAAGCACAACAAGAAAGTAACTTAGAGATTCTAATTTGCAGGAGACAAATGAAGAAATGTGATAAAAGAAAATTTTAGTTATTAAAACTCCATATGTTATTATTGTGTACCATAGACTGAACAAGTGAGCAACGATGTGGTTTCAGAAAAAATGGAAATGAAAAGAAAACTTATACTTAACATTTGGAAGAGACAGTTGAACTTTCTGGGGCACATAATGAGAAAAGAGGACTTGGAAAATCTGTTACTCACAGGACAGATTGAGGGAATGAGGGACAGAGGAAAAAATGCATAACATACTTGATGATCTTCAGAAAATGGATGGTGGAACAGGATTTAGAAATAAAGAAAAAACAATTTATTTAGAGCTGCAAGGGACAGGAAATTGTGGAGTGCCATGATCGCCTATGTCCTGAGAAGACAAGGCACACAAAGAATAAGATTTCTTAACTTCATAAAGAAATTAAATATATTCAATAACTGCATATGAGAAAATTATATTTACATATGAGAAAATTATATTTACACATTGGAATTTAATACATGATGAAATGGACGAAGTCCAACAATTATTTTAATATTTTTGTGATGTCACCGAACACTTGTTGCCACTTTTGTGATGCCAACGAATACTTGTCATCACTTTCGTAATGCTAATTGTAGTAGAGACTTTGTAATCGCAGATACAACTATAGGAACGCCATTGAACAATGCTGGTGTCAGATGCCTTTGAATAACACTCGCACTAATACTACTTTCTCGATAATACTCACTCAAATAGTAATCTGTATAATGATCCAAGTAGAGAAATGGTATAGTGAATAGAGTAGAGAATAGCGCTCCTTATAGTAATAGAGGACAGAATAGAAATAGTGATTAATTAGACATCAGCTACATCCTACATATATGCGTTTCCTCTATGGTCACATGGTCTACTTAATTCAATAATGGGATTGCCTGTGTTTGCATTAAAATTTTGAAAGACCAAACTTGAATGGAAAGCAAAAAGCTGGAAGAGCATTCTGCAAGTGAGGACTGAGAGAGAAGAAACTGTTAGCATAGAACTTACAGTTAAATGTAAAATGATGAGGTCTTGCCACCCATCTAGTAATGTGCTGCTTAAATTCATAGAGTCTAGGTACCATAGAGGAGATTTCATACAAGAACAATAACCATGAAAGTATTTATAAAAACGGAATAAGGAAGCTACACCACAGTGGTGGGAAAGTCATTAAAGTCGAGATCCCAGCTCGGGGCCAATAACTGATTCTTCTTTGAATTTTTTCAAGGATTTCTAAATATATAGCAGGAGCACCAGACCATATGTGGCAGCAATATTCTAAGCCTGGAAAAATGGTAGACTTGTGGATATATAAGATTCTGGTGAGAAAAACTGTCTCCCACAAGCCACTCAAGGTAGAGGGTTACGAAATGAGGTTGTTTTATGGATGTACGAGGGTTGATTGATTTGATTCATTCATTTTTTATATCTTATCAACCCTTTGCAGGTTATTTAAACCCAGAAAATATTTTTAGATTGTGAGAATTTTTTGAGGTAATAAGGAGTGAAAATGATAAAAGAACAGAATTTAAATGTTTTGTGATGTCAATGAACACTCGTTGTCACTTTCGTAATGCTAATTGTAGTAGAGACTTTGTAATCGCAGATACAATTAGAATATGCCATTGAACAACGCTGGTGTCAGATGCCTTCGAATATCATTCACACTAATAGTACTTGCTTGATAATACTTGCTCGAATAGTAATCAGTATAATGATTTGAATAGAGAAATAGTATAGTGAATAGAATAGAATAGCGCTCCTTATAGTAAGAGAGGATAGAGTAGAATAGTGATCAATTAGATGCCAAGCTACTTTCTACTTATACTCTCACACACAGCAAGATTAAAGAGTATTTCTTAAAGAGTACGTGTGCATGTGTTGGTTTCTATTTTATTGAAATATCCCACTGTATGTTTACTTATAATCGGTTATGACACATAAAGAAATCCACCTTAAAATTGATAAAACTAATTTAATAGCCGCTGATACACACTCTCACGAAAACAGTAGGCATTCCTAACAAACTAGTATCTATTTTTTGTGATGCCAAGAAAAATTTTAAAAAAAATGAAAGAATGATAAGAGAAAAATATTTTTAAAAAAAGGGACAATCCACAAATAATTATTTAATGCAGTAGATAAAAAGCCAAAATATGTCAAAATAAAGTCAGTAGATTTGATGAATGAAAACGACTGACCACTTTTGTAATGTCAACGAATACTCGTGGTCACTTTCATAATGCTAATTTTAGTAGAGACTTTGTAATCGCAGATACAACTTATAGCACACTGTTGAACAATATTGGTGCCAGACACCTTCAAATATCACTTGCACTAATAATACTTGCACGATAACACTCGCTCGAATAGTAATCCATATAGTGAATAGAATAGAGAATAGCAGTCCATATAGTAATAGAGGATAGACTAGAAATGCAGATCATTTAGATGCAAAGTTAATTCCAGCTTATGTGTTTCCTCTATGGTCACGTGGTCTACTTAATTCAATAATGGGATCGCCTGTGTTTGCTCACTGGTGATCTATGTTCAAACTCAAGTGTTGGCAGCGACACTTTATTCCCATATAACAAATGTATTTTTTGTTATATGTTATTTATATATACACAAATATTTAAGTAAAATCTCTGTTTATAATAAACAGTATTAACAAAATTTACTGGCCTGAAGTTAAGAATTCTTATATATAAATAATGTATAAGAATAAAATATATTAAAACATTGGAATTTGCAGTAAATAAAGAGATTTGCTTATTTAAGTTAAGCATAATTAATGCAAATATTTTACTATGTTGAATCAATACGGTGATGATAAATTGTACATAAAATAAAAAATAAAATAAAAACAAAAATTAAATAATAAAATAAAAATAAATTGTACATAAAATAAAGAAATAAAATAAAAATAAAAATAAATAATAAAATAAAATAAAAAATTAATTGTACATAAAATAAAGAAAAAAAATAAAAAAATAAAAAATAATAAAATAAAAAATAAAAATAAAAATAAATAATAAAATAAAAAATAAATTGTACATAAAATAAAAAATAAAATAAAAATAAATAATAAAATAAAATAAAAAATAAATTGTACATAAAATAAAAATAAAAATAAATAATAAAATAAAAAATAAATTGTACGTAGAATAAAAAAATAAAATAAAAATAAAAATAAATAATAAAATAAAAATATAAACTGTACATAAAATAAAAATAAAATAAAAATAAATAATAAAATAAAATAAAAAAATAAATTGTACATAAATTAAAAAATAAAATAAAAATAAATAATAAAATAAAAAATAAATTGTACGTAGAATAAAAAAATAAAATAAAAATAAAAATAAATAATAAAATAAAAATATAAATTGTACATAAAATAAAAATAAAATAAAAATAAATAATAAAATAAAATAAAAAATAAATTGTACTTAAAATAAAAAATAAAATAAAAATAAAAATAAATAATAAAATAAAAAATAAATTGTACATAGAATAAAAAAATAAAATAAAAATAAATAATAAAATAAAAAAAATAAATTGTACATAAAATAAAAAATAAAATAAACAATTTTTTTCAGTTCTGAGTTGTATTTATTCTAAAAATGTTTCAAATTATTGTTTTCAGCTTTGTAGTCTAAAGATCTGAGAGTAAATATTTTTATTATTCCATATTGCATTCATATTTTTATTTTGTTTTTATATTTACTGAGGTGAAATATTTTCATTATACCATATTGTATTCATTTTGGTTATTTTCTTATTGCTTAATCTAATAGAGGTAAAAAATACCTTACCCCTGAATTTGAAATTCTGGACATTTTCTGAACCCAAACACAGAACTCTGATATGACCTGAAAATTAACAGATATCTCAGATACCTCCAAATTTAGTTCAAGTGTATATGTATAGCAGTCCACTCATATTCAAGGATACCCACTTACTTGGGTGGCTAGCCAATCCCTATTGCAGACGCTTGCTTAGGCACATTTGTGTTTATTGAACACCCACAGAGCACACCTGTGGTTTAAACTGCAACTATGTCGAGTAGACCTTAGTTACAGTTTTTGGGGAAGAGTGTGTTATCTAGTGTGATCAACAATTTGAGCAAGACCAGCACACACAAGACCATGGCCACAATGACTTGTGACTTCATGCTAGCACAGCTATCAACAGCCCCCAAGTGTACCGTTCACCCAATTTCACTCACAAACCTTGGGTCAACTTGTAGTAGTGTCTTCAGACACTTTCCAAAGATGCCACACACTGGGATCGACCCTTCCAGTCTGATAACATCAGGAAGTTTCCTTCCTGACAAATCGGCAATGGTGACATTTGAACCCAGGTCTCATGGTCAGAATGCGATTGTTCTAACCACTCAGACACGTTCAAGTGTAAACATATAATTATTGAAGAAGCATGGCTACTGAAAAATATTTTCTGATATCTTTTTAATTCAATCTTTCAAATTTGAGCCTATGTTTTTCACGATAAACCTGTAAACTTGTCACTGTTCTTACAAATACATCAGTCTTCTGAAAATTATTTTATCAGACCTCTTACTGTAAGTTTTCCTAGTCGTTCTATTTGATGTGATCTTGATGGCTGAAAATTAATTAATTACCATATAATTGTTTTTATCATGTATTCTTTTCAGATGTTCTTTTTCCTTTTTACACCATCCTAAAGTTTTTTCTTTTTTTTTTTCCTGTCAGTCGTTTTCATTCATCAAATCTACTGACTTTATTTTGACATATTTTGGCTTTTTATCTACTGCATTAAATAATTATTTGTGGATTGTCCCTTTTTTTAAAAATATTTTTCTCTTGTCATTCTTTCATTTTTTTAAAAATTTTTCTTTGTAATTTGCTCCCTTTTTATCATTTTCTAGATTTTTTTCTCATTTTTAATTTGCCAAATATTTCCAAGATTAAATAAGTAAACTTTCTAAAACATGGGATTAAAATTTTGACAGCATAATTTTATTGAACTATTAAGTTTAAGGCGACAAAAATACATTTTTTTACTTGAAATTTTTTCTACAGAAAACATTTGGAAAATTAACTTTTGATACTGGCATTTTCAAAGTGACAGCATTTTTGTTAATGTTATAATTCTAAATTCATTTATATACGCGAAAATATTTACAAATGATTGTCCTTTTATGTTTATATGTTTGCAGTAGCAACAAGCTTTTAACTTTCAGAAAAGATGATGACTTTCTATGTTTGCGCATAAATAGTTGATTTTTCACCTGACATTTTTCTTTATGTATGTAAATATGATTATATTTCTATGTGTATGCAAATAAAAATATATTTGTATGCGTATGCGTATGCAAATATTATGGTATTTCCTATGTGCATGCAAATATGATTATATTTCTATGTGTATGCAAATAAAAATACATATGTATATGTAAATATATTTCACTGTGTATGCAAATATGATTATATGTCTATGTGTATGCAAATAAAAATACATATGTATATGTAAATATATTTCACTGTGTATGCAAATATGATTATATGTCTATGTGTATGCAAATAAAAATACATATGTATATGTAAATATATTTCACTGTGTATGCAAATATGATTATATGTCTATGTGTATGCAAATAAAAATACATATGTATATGTAAATATATTTCACTGTGTATGCAAATATGATTATATTTCTATGTGTATGCAAATAAAAATACATATGTATATGTAAATATATTTCACTGTGTATGCAAATATGATTATATGTCTATGTGTATGCAAATAAAAATACATATGTATATGTAAATATATTTCACTGTGTATGCAAATATGATTATATTTCTATGTGTATGCAAATAAAAATACATATGTATATGTAAATATATTTCACTGTGTATGCAAATATGATTATATGTCTATGTGTATGCAAATAAAAATACATTTGTAAGTGTATGCAAATATTATTGTATTTTTATGTATATGCAAATATTTCCATGTATTTTTTATTAATGTTCACCCAATACAAGGCCTAAGAGCCACTGAAGGTAGAGGGTTACTTTGTGCAGCTGTATTAGCATAAGGAAGGACAAGAGATCAGGAAAGATTGACAGTTAATTCTAGACTTGAAGAGGTCAAGATTTAATTAGCAAATAAAATTTCAGAGTTTAGGCGGAAAAGTTTTAGGAGTATAGAGTTGAAGTAGACTTTAGAAGGGACCGGAAAACCAATTCTCAACAGGAAAGAACGGATGAACCTCTAACCCAGTTCAAAAACCAAGGAGGAATTTTGTAAGGAAATATATTTCTATGTGTATGCAAATATGATTATATTTTTATGCATATACAAATAAGAATTTATGTTTATGTGTATGCAAATATGAATATATACAAATTTAATAAGATTAGAATATGTCTATATTTCTGAGATGAGGTATTATGTACACTATTTACATTATTCAGACTATTTGGACGGGTTGGTTAATTCCAGTGACAAGACACAAAGAGTGTGAGTTCAATACACAGTTAAGGCCATGGAGAACTTGGAGAGGGGAATTAACAGGAGATAACCGATAACTGACATCCATTAAACATGGCACGTGGAACTAGAACAGTCTACCTCAGTGGGCAAAATAAGGGGTTCACTTTGACATTCCAACCATCTGAAGAAGGCCAGAGCGTACAATGGCCGAAACATTCTAATAAATATGGTGACAAAGATGAGGACAATAGTTCGAATAATGTAAATAGTGTTAATAAGATTAGTTTATTCTGGCAAAAGAAAAATATTGTTGAGTACCCAGGCAAGAGCAACCTCTCAGGTAGCGTCCAGTGGATTTGCATATTTACACACACACTCTCTCTCTCTCAAACACACACACACACATACACACACACATATGTGCATATATAGAGATATGTATAAAATAAAATAAATTTTATATATATATATATATATATATATATATATATATATATATATATATATTTTATATATATATATAAAAAATACAATATTAATATATCAGTATATATGTCAATATATATATATATATATATATATATATATATATGCTAAACGCAATCATCGACCTGATGAGTGTGTTTAACATAAAGCAGGCTGTTGCCTCTGGCTGTTGACTTCAATGTCTACTTTTATATATATATATATATATATATATATATATATATATATATATATATATATATATATATGTATGTATGTATATATATATATATATATATAAAATACAATATTAATATATCAGTATATATGTCAATATATATATATTTATATATATATATATATATATATATATGAAAGTGGACATTGAAGTCAACAGCCAGAGGTGACAGCCTGCTTTATGTTAAACACAATCGTCAGGTCAATGATTGCGTTTAGCATAAAGCAGACTCTTGCCTCTGGGTGTTGACTTCAATGTCCACTTTTATATTTCTATGTACTTTATCCCTGATATTGTGCCCTTTAATCCATAAATATAGCCTACCTTAAAACCATAAAACTATATTTTATCATGCATATGCTCTCAGGAAATCCGTTTGAGCTCTTTGGAGAAAAGGTTAATTTTAAAAACAGTGACTCCTACTGCTATTAACGCATTGCTCTTCAACTATAAATTGCGCTCTCCTGGTGACCGGCGTATTTCTCATAGATAACGTTAAAATTTCTCTTTCTTTCTGCTGCGCAACAATATCCTAGGGGTAGGATCTCTGACTGATGCCAAATTGGTCGGGTTTCGATCCTAGCTTGAAGCAATCGGATATCTAGCCACCCTGGAGAGCAGTGATACAGTAAAACAGCCTGTCAGTGTATGATTATATATATATATATATATATATATACATATATATATATATATATATATATATATATGTGTGTGTGTGTGTGTGTGTGTGTGTGTGTGTGTGTGTGTATATTCTTTGTGTTCTTTTTTTTCCTTTTCATTACACATTTCCAGTTATTTTAATCTAAGTTAAATCTCCCATAGAGCCCTGAAGAGCAGGAGTGAAACTGGTTGTTTCGTTTTTAAAAATGTCATGTAATATTATGCTACACACTTTTATTTCTTTAATCAGATTTTGTACCTTTAAAAATATTTTCAAATATCATTTTTATTATATTCTTACTCTGTCCTGGACATTGAGTTCTACCTGGATTCTATCCTCTTGGCAATTTATATATATATATATATATATATATATATATATATATATATATTTTATATATATACATATATATATATATATATATGTATATTGACCACTAATATTATATATACATATATATATATATATATATATATATATATATTGGTACACTCTGTGTTTTGTATATGTAGATTCTAAATATCATCACATCCTTTTTTCAAACTTTCTCCAGATAAAAGTTTATCCACATTTTTGTCCCGTCATTCTTCCTTTTCAGCCTGTCTATGGCTTTATTCATCCAGAAGTTAGCGTATTTACTCTCCAGTTCTTTTTATTTTCTTTGCTTTTTAGAGTTTTGGTTTTTAATTCCTTTCTTTTTCAGTTTACTCAAGCAAAACATATTTTAAAAAAATCCAAAAATGTTGCAGAAAATAAAATTGTACAATAATCAAACAGGCAAAGCTACAGAACTGCACTAGAAAGTATTGAGAATTTGAAAGAGAAGCCACTTGAAAATTGTCTTTCAAGTAAATGAACATATATTTTAAGACCACTAATTGGTTCATAATCATCATCAAGTTATAACTCGAGCAACGGAACAGGGCAAAAGGATTTCTTTTCTGTTATTTGCCTCTTTTTCTTTTATTTTCTTTTTCTCATACTTCACCGATCTGTCTGTCTGCATGCCAGTCTGACTTGGATACTTTCCTCCTATTTCAATAATTTATTCTACAGACTAACTCTTAGTTTCCTTTGTCGATCTTTTTTCTGCTTTTCCGCTTCTTCTGTAGATGTGGCCCTTTCAGTTGAACAATGAGTGAAAGTGAAACTGAAAGTAGAAACTATGGGCTGGGCAGGAGGACTGTGTGGATGTTTAAAGCAAAATTGTAGGGAAAGACTATATGAAAAAGAAGAAGAGAGAGAGGTAATGAGAAGAAAAACTAGTATCATAAGAAATAAGGGAAAAGAGATTATCAAAATAAGGAAACATAAAGTAAATGGTTGGTAGGAAAGACAGGCAAAAAGAATATAAAGAAAAGAATATAGATTTGGAAATTGGTTTGGTAGATATGAGGAAGATAGAAGGTATGATATAAGAAAAAAGTGTCAAAAAAGAAAAAAACAAAGAGAAAAAGGAAAAAGAAATAAAGGAAAAGTAAAGAAAGAAGATAAAAAGAAGAAAAGATTATAAAATGATGAGAAAATGGTGAAGGAGGAAAAGGAAAATTGTTTTTCTTGAGAAAAGCAAAATTGAAATCAAAGAGAAAGAAAACATCAGTAAAAAAGGGAAAAAAGAAAAAAAGTATTATGAAAGTTAGAAAAATAATGAAAATCATAGCTCGGCTAAAGTAGCTGGGATATAAGAAATGATAAAAGAGGAGAAAAAGCGGATAAGGAAGAAAAAAGATAAAAAAGAAAAAAAGACTATGAAAAGAATAGGCAAAAAGGGAAAAGACAAAAAGATAAAAAGGAAATGCAAAAAGATAAAAAGCAAAAGACAAAAAGATAAAGAAAAGACAAAAAGACAGAATAGGCAAAAAGAGAAAAGACAAAAAGATAAAAAGCAAAAAGGTAAAATGGATAAGACAAAACAATAAAAAAGACAAAAAGACAGAATAGGCAAAAAGAGAAAAGACAAAAAGATAAAAAGCAAAAAGATAAAATGGATAAGACAAAACAATAAAAAAGACAAAATGACAGAATAGGCAAAAAGAGAAAAGACGAAAAGATAAAAAGGAAATGCAAAAAGATAAAAAGGAAAAGCAAAAAGATAAAATGGATAAGACAAAACAATAAAAAAGACAAAAAGACAGAATAGGCAAAAAGAGAAAAGATGAAAAGATAAAAAGGAAATGCAAAAAGATAAAAAGGAAATGCAAAAAGATAAAAAGCAAAAGACAAAAAGATAAAGAAAAGACAAAAAGACAGAATAGGCAAAAAGAGAAAAGACAAAAAGATAAAAAGCAAAAAGGTAAAATGGATAAGACAAAACAATAAAAAAGACAAAAAGACAGAATAGGCAAAAAGAGAAAAGACAAAAAGATAAAAAGCAAAAAGATAAAATGGATAAGACAAAACAATAAAAAAGACAAAATGACAGAATAGGCAAAAAGAGAAAAGACGAAAAGATAAAAAGGAAATGCAAAAAGATAAAAAGGAAAAGCAAAAAGATAAAATGGATAAGACAAAACAATAAAAAAGACAAAAAGACAGAATAGGCAAAAAGAGAAAAGATGAAAAGATAAAAAGGAAATGCAAAAAGATAAAAAGGAAAAGCAAAAAGATAAAATGGATAAGACAAAACAATAAAAAAGACAAAAAGACAGAATAGGCAAAAAGAGAAAAGACAAAAAGATAAAGAAAATACAAAAAGAAAGCAGTAAATGTAAAACTCGAGGAGGAAGGATAAATATAAGAAACTGAGAAACAAGGAAGCAGAAAAAAGATGGGTAAATGAAAGGGAAAGGGAAACGAAATACAAAATGAAAGTTTATAGAAGTATATAGTAGAGATAAATCCAAAGTGTAAAGAGAAAGTAAAAATGAAGCAAAAAATCAAAGAAATTAAAGAGATGAAAAGAAAGATGGGAAAAGAGAAATGGAGACAATGCAGAAAGGGGAATAAAGAAATAAATAAAAATTTTAAAAAGCTGTTAAGAAAACTTTCACTCTTATAATGTAAAATATTCAAGGAGAAACATATTTCACTGGATGATAATTCTTATAATTTATTATAGAATTAACATGGCTACTTCTGTTTTTTTTCTGATCTTCTTAAAACAGCCACTCAAAATGGAGGAGCAGAAAGATGGAAGATTGAAAATGAAAAACAATATTTTCTTAAAAAATGATTTTATCTTTGTTCCTTTTCTTTCGCAGTTTCTCTTCTCTCTCTTTTTCATTTCTTCTTATATTTTATCCCTTTCTTTACCATTAAACTCATATCACATCCAATGCCCATTTCTTGGTATTTTTCTTCTTTCTCTCAAATTTATTTTTTCTATTGAATTTGAGGGATTTGGGAGCCAATATATCCCTTGACAAAATTTACATTGTTTTATAATTTAAAAAAAAAAAAAAATGACACTCCACTGGTTATATTTCTTTAATATCTGTAAATAGCCTTGACTATTCCTGAGTAAATTTATTATGGCAAGGGTTGACCATTGTTTACACCATAGTTTTGAATTCAGAGTTATCTCCCTTGACTGATTTCCCTACCAGTTTACTAATATTTTACCCATAGTTGGGAGATAAGCATATTCCTGCATTTGCCAAGGACAGGGTACAACATGAATGCAACAGCCTTGACCAGAATTTGAACCCAATTTAATTTTTTGTACTTCTAAACAAAACTCCTAGCTTATTACAACATTTCGGCTGCTGTATGCTCCGGCTTCCTTCAGGTAATTGGAATGTCAAACTGAACCCTTTATTTCGCTCATGGGGTAGACTGTTCTAGTTCTACGTGCCATGTTTAATGGATGTCCTCAAGAAAACATGGCACAGTGCATAAAGAGATCCAGTACAGGACCCAAAGAGTGTAAGTTCAATACCTGGTTAAGGCAGTGGAGAACTTTCAGAGGGAAATTAACAGGAGATAACTGATAACTGGATCCATTAAAACATGGCACGTGGAACTAGAACAGTCTAACCCAGTGATCGAAATAAAGGGTTCAGTTCAACATTCCAACCACCTGAAGAAGACCGGAGCATACAACGGCTGAAACATTGTAATAAATATGGTGACAAAGATGAGGACAATAGCTCGAATAATATAAATAATGTACATAATACCTCATCTCAGAAATATAGACAGATACCAAAACTCCTAGCTGTTACACAACCCAAGGAGCAATGTTTAGAGTAGTAATTGTAGAATAGTTTTAATTTTTCTTCTTTTCCATATCTGGCCTGATATCTCGTACAGAATGAAAAGATTAAGAAAAATGTATTCCTTAAAGTTATTCTAATTGAATTTAAATAATTAATATTAGAAAGCTCTGAAGTATATTTATGAGTGTTTTTAGATTTAAAGATTTAATGACACTTTTACTTCTGTTTATGAATATTTGTTGCGAAATAAACTGACTGGTGATTTTATATATGGAGCTGATCTTAAGTTTACTGTTAAGAATTATGAGATTAGTGCATTTTCAATGCCTGAACCCTTTTCTCTCCTGATCGAAC
>OZ038480.1:19728953-19736453 GCA_964036315.1 Acanthosepion esculentum
TTATAATTCATTAAAAAAAAACTTTACAAACACATGACACTTTATTATCTCCCCTTTTTTATTATCTCATTTTTTTTCCAAAATTTAAATTTTTAAAGACAATATTTTAAAAATAGTGTCTTGGGTTTTATAAGCAGTGCAAAGAGCTGAGTGAAATAAGATATTCACTCTTAATGCCATATAATTAAAGATGATACTGTTTGGCTACCTCCCAGAATGCGATGTTTATTCTTGAAGGACTTTAGTGGTGAGTTAGATACTCCACACTTATAGTCTTGTGCCAAAAGAAGCTAAACTTAGAATATAGTCAAATGTACCTTTCTTGATACTAATGTTCACCTAGTACAAAGCCCAAAAGCCACTCAAGGTAAAAAGTTACTGTGTGGTGTTGTATTATTTATTACTGATTACTTAATTATAAGTAAAATGCTAACAAACAAGACTATAAAATAGCTTCAAATAACTGCATTCAGATCCACAATTATTTCTACCCAATAACTTCTAGAATAATATTGAAACATAGCCATTACTGCCTACCCAACAACTGTTAGGAGAGTACAATACACCTTATTACCCATAATGCACCATTGACAAAACATACATAAATAGTCAAACCAAAACACAAATACATGGTCTGAATATTTCATGCAATCATGAAACTGAAACTGTTGCCGCTTGGTGGTGTTAATCCCAGTGTCCACTTTTATATATATATATATTTATATATATATATATATATATATATGTGTGTGTGTGTGTGTGTGTGTGTGTGTGTGTGTGTGTGTGTGTGCAAATATATAGAAAAATAGGAAAACACATTAGGTCTTCAAAATATTTTGTTTGAAGATGAAATAGAGCTTGATACTTAAATTCAATTTAATTTTTATAACTAAATTGAAGTTTTTGGCTCCTGTTTTTGAAACATGAGAACTCTTATGTAGTGATTAAATCATATTTTTAAAAAATAATTATAATATATATATTTATGCGTGTGTATATATATATATATATATATATATATATACACACATTTATGTATATGTATATATATATATATATATATATATATATATATATATATATATGTATATATATAAAGGCTCTAATAAATGTATATGCTTGGGTGGGTATGCTTGTATATACACATATATGCTAGCATATATATATAAGAAAAATTACTATCTAGTTTTAGTGGACTGATTTAAAATCCAACAACACCAAATATCTAATAAATGTATAGATAAAACAAACAAACAGATGGACAGACACTCTCTTGAGTTTGGACATTGGAAGAGATCAGGTAATGTAATTTAATTTGGTTTATGGTTCTCACTTATCCTCAGAGACTCCAAGGTATTTTTCTTTACATATAGTTTTGTGTTTTTTTTTCATTCTAAACTGAGGAAGTCAAAGAGAGTAAACAATCTCAGCAAAACATGTAGTTAATAAATTTTCAATTTTGTCTCATCATCTTTATATATATATATACATATAACATCAATCAGCTCAGTAACAAATTTTATTTGTATTAATCCTAAATACACACACACACACACATGTATATATATATATATATATATATATATATATATATATATATATATATATATATATATATATATAGATAGATATATATAGATATATATGTATTATCAATTAAAGAATATCAAACACTTAAAATCCGATAGGTAATAATTTTATTTCATGAGAGCTCTAAAACAGCAGCTCTCAATATTCAAGAACTACAAACAAGTCACAAATGAAATGGAAAAAATACTCCAGGTTAAAGTCAAGAGATATTGCTATCTTATTTAGAGAGTGGGAAAAGACAGAGAGTGTTGACCTATTTTAATATACTAACCACAGATTTAACATTAGTATGTTATTTGAGAAAGGGGTGAGGGCATAAAGTGTAGTTAGTTCAGTATGAATTGGAGACAATCCTGTTGGGTTCTGTTATATATATATATATATATATATATATATATATATATATATATATATATATATATATGGCATAAGAATATATAAATTTTTATATATCAAGAAAACTATTGAGGGAAATGTCAGACATTTAATCGTAGTTTGTCAGATATTTATATACATAGCAGTAATAATAATCAAAATCAACATTATCTATAAAAATTTAACATGTTTTAAAGCTGTTTTAACTTTCACATAACTCCGATCCTCAGAGTCGGAGAGTTGAATAAACAATGATTTATCAAACACACCGAGGCTGATGAGCAGTTTTACATGAGACTTTGGAGTCAGTTAAGATATAAGTCTGAATATTTATTAATTTATTGACTATTGTCACTGTAGTTATCTATTGAGTACATTTTGGGGCAAAAATTCTGATAAATTTAAAATATATTAAATTCTAGTAACTTTTATCTATTTTGGTAGGTTTTATTGCTTTGTATTGTTTGATAGGTGTTTTTAGTTTTATTGTTATACATATATATATATATATATATATATATATATATATATTTTGTCATCCACAGACAGACTGTTTCGCTGTTTCACAGCTCATCAGTGTGGCTAGACGTCCGGTTGCCTCTAGCTAGGATTGAAACCCGACTGAATTGGCGTCAGTCGGAACTTCTACCACTAAGCCGTCGGCGCACGGCATGGATGAAGGTGAATTTTAGCGTGTTTATTTTTAGATTTAGATAAACACACAGTGACTGACAGTGACTCAATTCTGCTGAAGAGTCTTGCTATATTAGCTTTAATAGTTACTGTTTGCAAATGCACCCCTCACACCCACAGAGCTCAACCGAAATTTTATTTTTCAGGAGCCAATATTTTCTGTCATCCACAGACAGACTTTCTCTGTTTCACAGCTCATCAATGCAGAGAGAGAGAATGAAAGAGAAATAGATAGTTTGGATATAGGAATCAACACTGTATGGTGACTGTCAGTATTATGCCTCAATATGACCAAAATATACACAAAAGAATAATATACAAAACATATATATATATAAATGAATAATATAAATAAATAAAATATATAAATGAGCAAGCTTGAGGTCATAACCATAAATAATCCTAACCTATTTATAATCCTAATCCTATAAATAATCCTATAAATAATCCTAACCTATTGCCATATCCACTTCCTCCAATCACTCAACCCAGCATAAATAAGCAATCTAAAGATTATGCTCATAAATAACAAAAGAATTTATAAGGATTTTTTTCCTTTCCTCACTTCTCTTAATACTCCCGTGACCTATATAAAGAGCTGGCTAAAGGTATTGTTGCACATGGTTGAAAAATTGACTTGATGCATGAAACTGACAATCAACATGCACTGTTCATTCCTATGTCCACACTGTCTAAATTTATAAACACTCTATCCCAAATATTGGGCATATATATAAACATATAAAATTTTAAGCAATATATATGTGTTTGAGAAATCTTATTAAAAAAATTGCACTTTCCAGCAGTGACTGAGCCTGCTCCCTTCAGTGCAGTTTTCTTTAATAAGATTTCTCAAATATTCAGGCCACTAGATAAAAATAAATCAATATACTGTTTAATAAATAAATGGAACGTCTACTCAAATATGTGTATCCACTAAAAATAATGTTTAAAGTGATAAAAGTCTAAAAAGGGATTAAGAAAAATTATGATGCTTGGAATTGGGAAGTTTCATTAAAACTTTAGCTCAATTTGCCTAATCTACTTTGCAGGATTAGGGCTGGCATATTTTTAATTTTAGATAACCCTGTCTCTGAAAAAATGGTCGCCATACATTAGCCATGCACTAATTAATTAAATAGACTCAGCATCCAAGCTTAGTAGGAGTTAATTTAATCCAAAAAGTTATAAAACTTACTAATTATTAAATCCAGTGACCCACCCCAAACTTTTGGCCTATAATGAAAAAAAAAAAATATATATATATATATATATATATATATATATATATATATATATTGGGGGCTTTCCAATAAGTACTGTGCATATATAATATACAAATAATACATATAAAAAATTGCATATATATATTTATATACATACACATTTTACATGTATATATATATATCCATGTGAAATGAGAATGAATAGAATCCAATTCTGACATTCATAACATTCAATTTAAAAGAGGGCTCAATACAAAAGTAGATCAATATTCTTTATTTTAGATATTACATCAGAAACGTAAAAACGCTACACAAATGCAATCATGTTTTTATGGGTATTAACACATCTTATCAAGCCGTAGTAAATAACTGGTTAATAGACAATTTATTGAGATTCAAAAACAACATACAACCTCTTTTCCTGAAAAAAGGAAGAATATAGAAAAAGAGTAAGAAAGAAGAGTGAGAAGATAGCAGCAGGATTTGTTTTTGTTTATATTCAGATCTACCATTCAAAATGGCCTCTGCTAAGTTCAAAGAAAGGGGAGAAACTGAAGTTAAGAAGCAATCATAAGTAAGAAGCCATGACCCACAGATTTAGAATCTTAGACAACCTCTAGAAGTCATATTCGATACAAACGTAAATTTGCTACAATGTTATACATTAGAAACATGTCATTTCCTATGAGAGAACAAACATAATTTAACAAGATACTTGACAAACCACATACCCTGTGAGTTAAAAGATAAAATTTCACATTTTTATAGTTGGTAAATAATATGGCTCTTTAAGAAATAAATGAAAATTGATCAAACAAAATTATTAAAAATATATAGATCTAATAAAATTATTTAAATATATAGATCAAACAAAATTATTTAAACATATATATAAAATAAAATTATTTGATATATAGATCATACATAATAGAATGCCACTGTTAACTAAAGGGTCTTATATAGAGTGTTAATAAAACCAATCAATGCAAAATGTCAACCGAACACCTATGCTCAATATTACCGACAGTACTAGAAGAATAATGTACAAATAATACTAAATTGAAATTAATTGGCAAGGACATGTAGATCCTTATATGAACCTTGTTTTCTGTGTTTACAGGAGAAAATGCAGATTATCAGGTTCTTAAATAGGGATGATTTATTAAAGAAAAGATTTGAATTAACGGTTAATTGTAAACATATCATACCTTTGACTCTACAATCTTACTAGATTTTGAAATCTGACAATTGCTTTTTCTTATGTTTTAGAAAAAACTTGTTGCATCATATAATGCATATCTTTCTGTCAGTAAGGTCAATTTCCACATAGTATATTTTGTACATTATTCTTCTAGTACTGTCGGTAATATCTAGTATAGATGTATAGGTGTTTGGCTGACATTTTGACATTTTACATTGATTGGTTTTATTAACACCCTATATAAGACCCTTTAGTTAACAGTGGCATTCTACTTTGTATGATCTATATATTTAAATAATTTTATTTTATATATATATTTAAATAATTTTATTAGATCTATATATTTTTAATAATTTCGTTAGATCAATTTTCCATTTAACTTTTACACTTATAGAAATAATACTTCCCTTTCAAAATATGTTTGATGATTAAAAGATGAAAATAAAACTCTTAAATTTAAATGGAAAATTTTAAAACTGGCAAGGACATGTACATTCTTATATGAACCTTGTTTTCTGTGTTTACAGGAGAAAATGCAGATTATTAGGTTCTTGAATAGGGATGATTTATTAAAGAAAAGATTTGAATTAACTGTTAATTGTAAACACATCATACCTTTGTCTCTACAATCTTGCTAGGCTTTGAAATTTGACATTTGCCTCTTCTTATATTTTAGAAAAACCTTGTTGCATCATATAAAGCATATCTTTCTGTTAGTAAGATCAGTTTTGACATAGTATAATTAGAGTATGCTACAAGTTGCCCAAACAACACTCCTCAGGTTTTGAATTCAGAATCGCCCTGTCCCTTAGGCCATTAGTCACCAAAAGCTATAGGAACCTGTCTGTCCTGCTATTTACCATAGCTGGGGAGGGGGAGAAGAGCTTGATTCATGCCTTTCCCAAGAGTATTAGCACATAAGTAAATATAGTGAACTTGACTGGAATTTGAACTCGGCTCTCTGATTTCACTATCTGAGCCACTATCCATTGCTCTGCTGTGCCTCCAATATATATGTATATCAAAATAGCTGGTCAATGCACATTACTTCCCATGTTTGACAGACTTGAGAAAAGCAAGAGACCTGTAGTGAAAAACAGGTAAATATAAATAAATAAAATAGAGTAGAATAGTATTATCTGTGTTAGAGTGGTTCCAAGATAACCTGCGGATAGGGAAATCTGTAGATAATAACAAATCAGCAATGAATTAAACATTTTTGTTATTAATTTGTGCTTTTCCCCCTGAGGGTCTGATGACTCAGACTATGACGGCTTTGAGGACAACATTTAAATTGATTTCTTTTTTTAATATTTTCAAAATATTATTATTAAAGATTTTTGCTATATCTATATATATTCTTTTTCTTTTATATTTTATTCCTTTGAAATATATTTTGCAAAGTAGTTTTAGCTGAATAGAAGATTTGCATATAACAGTTTTGTTAACTGAAAATGCAGTTGGTGGTTCTGCAGGTCATAAATGGAAGAAAACTTCTATAATGTTATATGTTATGTGCTATTGAATGGTTGGGTAGTATAGTTGTTATCAGTACGGTGAGTTAGCTCAGCAAGCTGAATTTAAATCCCAGACAATTTTGATTTGTTTACTTGGAAAATAAAAGTATGAATCCATATTCTTCTACCTATGAGTTAAACAGATGGGCAGACGGGGCTCTCTTGGGTGGCAACCAGTCTAGGAGAAGGAAAAATCTTAATTCAAAACTTGCCTGAAGATGCATGGGTACAATCAACTAAATCTGCTGTAGACACACCAATGATACTAAAGCCACATAATATGTGGTGTCCTTATGATCCTAATATACTATGGAACTTGTGATATCATGTGCTAAATTGTAATATTCTTGTTTCTCTTACAGATATATCAAGAGCATTAACATGGCAGCTTTCAATTTGAGATAAGATATGTAAATGAGATGTAATAACAAAGAGAGCAAGAGTAGGCTTAAGGAAGCTTTATTCTGCTTAGAATAATTGATACCAATATAGTGACTATCTTTAGTCCTCTATAAACAAAAAAGTTCTCCAAAGGGAGGTAATCATAAACAAAGGAGATTACTCTGGATTACTTTATCACATGAGACTCCATGCTCATAGTATTTCCCACCAACCACAGAGAATCAAAGACAGTAAGTTTCTTGAAAATGGCTAGGTAATCAGGAAGATTGACAGATACCTCTGTGTGAGATCTGTGCTGGGAACATACTGGGGTTGGGTGGGGAGCACTGAGATGGAGATCAACCAGCAGTATCACAATACAAAAGATTCATTGAAGGCCACAATCTTGAACCTTATGACTAAAATGAATGAAAACATTCTGATGCAGGCATATCCAAGGTCACAGTATGATTATCATGAAAGACCATCGTCAAAGTCACACTACAACCATCCTCAA
>OZ038480.1:19738953-19748953 GCA_964036315.1 Acanthosepion esculentum
AATGCTCTGTTTTATAATAAACAGTATTAAATAACATTTACCGGCCTGAATGTCCGAGAAATTTTCATAGAAAATTTTTGTTCTCCGCCAGGAATCGAACCTGTATCCTATACGGAACTGGCGGAGAACGAAAATTTTCTATGAAAATTTCTCGGACATTCAGGCCGGTAAATGTTATTTAATACTGTTTATTATGAAACAGAGCATTTGCTTAAATACTTGTATCTATAAAAAGAACGTTAAACATATCAAAAATGTCTTTAAATAAATTGTCGGACACTGTCCAATTCAAAATATATATATATATATATATATATATATATATATATATATATATATATATGTATGTATGTATGTATGTATGTATGTATGTATTAGAGTATGCAGCTTATATTTTATATCATAAAGAAACAATTTATACAAAGAATTACATAGCAATGTTAATGTGATTAATGGTGAAATCACTTCACTAGCAGAACTTAATGAGACATTAAATTGCTATCAATTCCTTGAATAATAAAATCCCTATATTCAAGTTGTTGTCAGATGGAAGACACATGACAAGTAGTTACGACAATTTTAAATTGTCATCTTCAGGGCACAATTTTCCCATTCATAAGCAAACAGTAAAATTAAATATGTGTAGACTGAAAGATGTTTTTTTCAAATTATGCTATTTATTGACAGTTGAATGTATTTTTTGCAGCATGTGATGCTTCAACACTAGAGTTCTTGTTCAAATCAATCAAGTGAGAATATTGTTTGAATATTGAAAAGTTATAAATGCACAAAATTTTCTTGTTATATGTATTTATCTGTTAAATTTTCTTTATGATATATATATATATATATATATATATATATATATATATATATATATATATATATATATGATAAAATGTAGTTTTAAGGTATGCTATATTTATGGGTAAAATTGCTCAATATCATAGATAGAGCATATACTAATATAAAAGTGGACACTGAGGTCAACACCAGGCAGCAACAGTCTGTTTCATGCTGCAACACAATCTCCAGGCCATATATCTATATACATAGTATTCTGTAATGTTTATTTTTAGGAATTATTTTTTTAAGTGCACTATGTTTCTTACAAAATATTGCAATGCATCTTATTTTCTAAAGTTTTTGTATTAGAATTTTTCTTTCACAGCAAAAACTGAATTTTAAATATTAATCAGGACTGCACGCATAGGGATGGTGTGTGTATGTGTGCATCTGTATATGCACCCAAATAGCCAAAGGCAGTGAGATGTTTTTTTACCTTCCTTTGAATTAATAAACCATGTTTCAATTACACTCACAAATATTTTTCCATATTAAATTTTTAATAATCTACCATTTATTATATAAGATTTTCATTAATAAATATTAAATTGATATTTGTGGTGTTATCTTTTACCAAGATTTCAATATTTAAACCAAATATTTAAATAATTTGAAAGTTTTCCTTTATTTTTAAATAATTCATTCCTTTTTCCTTAAATTTGATTTTTCATGCTGGATATTGCTAGAAGGACAAGTTTCACTAATTTTTTTAAGTTTTCTTCTTTTTTTTAACTTTCAATGAAATTTTTTAAGTATTTGTTTATAATTTCCTTAAAAATTAATTATCTGTCAGATGCTGGGAAAAATACTGTATATGTTCAAGCATAGTGCAAGTTTTACGATCAATTTTTTATACAAAGAAATAGTGGGTGGTGTCTTACACTATACACAGGTCATTTATGCATTTTCAGTGACCGGTTGCACTATGCATAAGTTATTTTTTTTTTAAGTTTAAAATTCATGTAAAATCTTCATTGGTTGAGTATATATGATAATTGTACTTTCTACTGTCTTTATGATTACTAATTAATGAACACTTTTTAAGAGTTTTCTTAAATGTGAAATGTCCCTTCAGGATGTAAACAATCATGGCTCTCCACAACTTCTTATCCTTTCTAGCCCTTAGTACATATTGATTGTCAAATATTAAATAGGTTGGAAGTTCCAAAATATTTTACCTAATCAAATAATATATTTTGTTATATCGATAACAATTTATTAATATATCCCTGCAAAACAATATTATCTGATTTGTTTTTTACACAGTAACTTTCACCATGTAAAAGGCTCAAGAGCCACTCGAGGTAGAAAAATTAAAAGGCACAGTTTATGGGGATATGTAGGTAAGATAGCAGTTGACCCTAGACTTGAACAGGTTAAGATTGTAGTGATCATAGAAGCATCCACTTGGGAGTCAATTCCACAAAGCAGTGGTTCATTACACTGGATGTGCCATGGTGGGTCTTAGCTGTGAAGGTTAGAACTGGTTGATCAAAAGAATGTAGTGAGTGACTTAGGGGTTAGTGTTTCAGGATTCATGTCTCCAGTTCACCTTTGAATTGGGAAACATAAAAATTTTATGAATGAATCTAGATCTGTGGTTCCCAAACTTTTTTGACCTTGACGCTAAGTGCAATTTTTGCCTTACAGTTTTTTTGTCTCTGGTTCATGTGGGAGGAGTCTGAGGACTGCACTGAGGACTGCATGTGGTGCAGTTCTTGGACTCCTCCCATATTAAACTGACCTTGTGTCAAATTTGCTGTTAACAGGATTGGGAATAAATAAAAGGATACACTTTTGTAGCAATATGATTTCTTAAACATCTTTAAAAGATATGGATGATGAATTCCTTCCTTTTAAGTCCACTCAGCTATTGGAGTTTCATAGGAATTTTGTCTCTAGTCCATCTTTGAGTAAACTTAAGTGTCAGTGTTTCAAGATTCATGTCTCCAGTTCACCTTTGAATTGGGAAACATAAAAATTTTATGAATGAATCTAGATCTGTGGTTCCCAAACTTTTTTGACCTTGACGCTAAGTACAATTTTTGCCTTACGGGTTTTTTTGTCTCTGGGTCATGTGGTACTGTCCTCAGACTCCTCCCACATTAAACTGACCTTTTGTCTCTAGTCCATCTTTGAGTAAACTTAAGTGTCAGTGTTTCAAGATTCATGTCTCCAGTTTGCCTCTGAATTGGGAAATTCTATCAATGATTTTAGATCATCATAATAGTAGACTTTTGAAGATTTGACCACCATGTGGATTTGGGATGGTCTTAAACCTTCTGGAACACAAGTAGATAGAGGGGGTCAGACCTCAGGATTATCCATATAAGCAGAGAGAGGCAGAAAGTCAAGCAAAAAGGGGTTCCATCCATGAGAGAAATAGGTAGGTGACCAGAGGAGTAAGAGCTGCCCAGCAGCCAGTGACAGAAGGACTGGTAGTGAGGAAACAAGATTTGCCGAGCTCAGAGGCCAGTGAAGTTAGAGAGATAGCAATTTAGACGAAGGGAAAGATAGCTGGCTAAGTGAGAAATTGTATCATTGCTACTTTCCAACCAGAGAATCTTGGAAAACAATTGTCTTCATTTTTTGTTGAAAATGATCACAGCTGAGAAGATAAACCTGTGCACATAGTGAGTTGGTTGTATATGCAAATACAATCAACACTGGATGTCATCACAGGTGCAGTTAACGATGGATGATCAGAGAATGTCATCACAAAACTCATCACAATTTCTCCACAAATGACGTCACAGCAGTATTACTCCATTTTGGGCTTGATCTGGTTCTTTTAAAGGTAGAAGATAGCAAGAGGAGTCAGGTACTTCCTGGATCAGTAGATGGAACCACTATTTTATATGGATCATATGTCTGAGTTCCACTTGAGGTCTGGGATTAGTTTAAGTTCCAATAGGTGCTCAAAGTACAGGGCCTCCCTGTGGGAACACCCATTTATTGTGATCAGTGAATTTGGTTTGGTTTGGTTTAGTTTAGTTTGCTTTGTTTTATGGCATATCAACCTCAGTGGGTTATTTAATGCCGACAACATTTTTATTACTGGTAATGTTTTCCTTGAAGAAATCTATTTCTGGGAACATTTTTCCTTGAAGAAATCTAGAGCTGGTAATATTTTTCAAAGAATGTATAGCTGTTTGTATTGCTGGTACTTTTTTTTTAAGTATTGCTGATAATAATTTTTCCTTCAAAAATTATTGCTGATAATATTTTTTTTATTACAAAGTATTTCTATTAAAACCTATTTTTACACAAGTTTGGGTGTCATCTATTTTCCCATAGCTAGGACCCTAACAGGTGCTACCACCCTGGGTCAGGGTGGACCTGGGAACACCAGCAATTAAGAGGTGGATCCATGCTCCTCAAAGCCTCCTGATCAGAGGCCTTTCTGTTGGACGTAGTTTATTGTCTTACCCAGGACATGGATGTAGTTTATCGTCATACCCAGGACAACGGGATTGGTGAAAATTTTTGGTCTACTCAGTGATGATGAAATGCCAGAAGCTTGATTTTAAATATTAACTAAACAATAATATACAATAGAATTTACTTATGAACTAGAAGCAAATAGATATTTTTATACAATTTAATTACCCCAAACTATTTGTCAATCAAGAAGAGTTAGTGACATATGTCATCTGATGTTCTTCACAATGTTTTTCTGTGAAAAATGTTGAGATAAGACTGAAAAAAATGGTAACTGAAACAGGTTAAGATTTTGGCATTTACTTCTTGCTTATAGTTGACCATATATTTCAGATATGGTTTCATATATCCATTTCAGTTACGCAAAAACTGCCTTGGCCTTGTTTCTACCTGAATTTAAAATTTCTGGTCTTTAACTAGACCCAAACATCCAGTATAAAACTCAGAGGGAAATAAGCAACTCTAAGTCACTAAGCAGTCCATTGTTAGATAGATAGATTAGAATAGTCTAAAAGAGGTAGGTTGATATGTTGTTTTGTAGGTCATAGGTCAATAGATAAACTGAGGGAATATAATGAATGAATTGATTGATAAAAAGGAATAAAGACAACATTTTCATAAATAAATAACTAGTTAGACTGAATGAAACAAACCGAAAAATCAATTTATGTATGTGAGCATAAATATCTTTACAAATGACCAAAACTTTGTGCATAAGTGTGAGAACAAACACAATGATTATGTGCAAAAGGTTCATACGTATTTTTAATAAGCACATATACAAAGAGATCAAACAACTGTACATACATACGTACATACATATATATATATATATATATATATATATATATATATACATATATATATATATATATATACACATATACATATATATATATATACACATATACATATATATATATACACATATACATATATATATATATATATATATGTATATATATATATATATATATATATATACACATATACATATATATATATATATATGTATATATATATATATACATGTATATATATATATATATATGTAAAGATATTTTTAATATTATTTGCCTCTAGCTCCTTTTGCTCATATAGTTTGTTTTTTTTTTTATCCCCTCCACAATTCCTTTTATTGTACATTTTGTGTCTTTTAAATTTAAATCTCCCGTTGCAAGCCTGATGAGCGGGAGCGAAACTGGTTGCTTTGCGCTTTTAATATGTTTAATAATATTAAGCTTAATAATTTTATTCCTATGATATATATATGTATATATATATATATATATATATATATATATATATATATATATATATATATATATTATATAACAATCTTATTCCCCCATAGCTGAACACTTTAATCAATCAAGACACGTATTAGACAACTGTAAATGTTTATTGATAGATTCCGATTTTAGTTCCACATACACACGCAGAAAAAAAGAAAAATACTGGATTTTAAAATTAGACACATATAAACTAGGGTTAAACAAAGACTTGGGAATTTTAAATCTGTATAAATATTTCAATAGTTAAAAAAAATTTTTTTTAGATATAGTTAAAAAAAACCTTCTTAAACATCTAAAATATTATCGTCAGATTTACGTTAGAAATATTCAAACACAGTTGCATTCCACATCACATGACGTCAGCGTCTCGCAACGGACGCTACTTGAAAACAAACTTCTGAATACAGTTATTTAATTTATTTCTGATGAAAGATCGGGGCAGATCTGAAATATCAAATATATATATATTAAAAAATATAAATAAATACTTTCACAAAAAAACATTCAATTTTTTTTAATTTGCAACTTTTCAGTTGTTTTCTTTATATTATATATATATATGTATGTATATGTATACTGGACTCTCCTCTCATTTTCGACATATGCGTATCAAGGAATTCAGCTCCTAGAAACCGACAGCTAGACTACACTCACAAATCATTTGGTTATTGTGGTGAAAGCTTGTGAGGATCCCTGCAGGTTCTGAATTCAGAGTTGTCCTATTACTAGTCCGGATGCCAGCCAAGGCTACAGAACCCAGTCTGTCCTGCTATTTACCCATAGCTGGAGATAGAAGAGATGGATTCATACCCATGGGTATTAGCACATAAGTGAATGCAATGAATTCGAGCTTGGTTCTCCAATTCCTCAATCCAAGCCACAATCCATTACTCCACCATACCTCATTCATATATATATATATATATATATATATATGCAATTTTTGCATATATTATTTCTATATTATATATGCGTGGTACTTATTGGAAAGCGCTCAATATCTCTGATAGAGCTAACATATTTAGTTGGGTTAATTTGAGTTTGTGACTATGGGTTTCACGCTATTTGCAAAATCTTGTCTGAGGATCGCAGAGAGCATGAAACCCATTTAAGTAAATGTTCTGTTATAATAAACAGTATTAACAACATTTACTGGCCTGAATGTCTGAGAAATTGTCATAGAAAATATGCGTCCTCTGACAGGAATTGAACCTGTATCCTATACAGAATCATCATATAGCCTGACGTGCTTTTGCCACAGACAATCTATGACAATTTCGCCACAGACAATCTATGACAATTTCTTGGACATTCAGGCTGGTAAATGTTGTTAATACTGTTTATTATAAAAAACAGAGCATTTATCTAAATATTATTATCTATAAAAAAAAATTTATAAACATAAAAATGCCTTAAAATAATTGTCAGACTTTGTCCATTTCATAATATATATATATATATATATCATAAATTCTGTACGTTAAGCCAAGATGAAAAGCTGATGTTTGCAGATCTGAATCCTCTATTAAACAAGAGGGCCAAAATCGTGATGAGGTGTCTACACTCTAAAAAATTTCTAATTTCCATTATGGAAGGTGGACAAGATCAACTTCCAAAGGGAAAATTTTTTACCTACACATATTTAAAGCCAACACCACATAGTAGGACTAAAATTTGAATGTGACCTGATGATCATTCATTTTGAGAGTGAAACTTAAGTAGGTTTGGTCATACATTTTATTTTGGACTTTTATTGTATGCTCTGCTTCGTATCGAGTATTTTTTATTCCCAGCTTCACTGTAGTTCGACCACCCACACACAAATTTAGAGATAGATGGAGAAGAAAAGAAAGTAAGAGCAATATTTCAATTTATGAAAACACAGACAAGTAGACAGCTAAATGCATAAATAGATATTGAGGTGAAAACATCAATCTATTAATAGTTTTGACAGACAGATATGTACTGATATATATATATATATATATATATATATATATGTAAGAAAGGCAAACAGGGATACTATAAAGACAGTGCCCAATGTAAAATTTAAAAAATATACAAAACAGAGCCAATAATCAAAAAGATTCATGTGTTACTGCTTTTCAAGACTTAGTTTCATGTGCTACTTAAATACTGCTAACTCACAATCCTCAGGTAGTAAGAGTGATGAGTTACTCAGTTTCATATTCTATATTTTATATTTGACACACACACACACACACACACATACACACACACACACACACATACACACATATATATATATATAAGTCTCATCAAAGACAACTGACAAGGTACTGTGATTTTTTATTAAATTTTTCTTGTGTTCGTATAAGTCTTTTCTTCACTGGACATGCTCACTTTTATATTTACATAAATATATATATATATATATATATATATATATATATATATATATATATATATATATATATATATATATATATATATATATAAATATATATTGTTAAACGTAACAGACAATGAATGTCTATTAATATCTGATTATGAGACATTCTAATGTTTGCTTTAATTTTGGGTGAAAATAAAAACAAATATTATCCAGCATTTGGATATTTTTTTATTAAGTTAGGTCCTTGATCTAAGCTTTCGGTTCACATGAGATATTTTCAGAGTGGTTATACAGACATCTTTGGATGTAAAAAATTTATTTACTAATGTCCCCATCCATTAAATGATTGACAACATTATCTGTGATGTATACAATCACACTTCTCTCCCACCCATCAATAATAAAGCCACTATTTAAAAAAAAATTATTACTAGCATGTATCACTCAAGTACCTTTTCATGACCCCATAGGTAATATTTATACTAAAATAGATGACATTTTCATTTTAGCTAAAAATATTGATCAAATTTCACAACTTAAAAACAAATTTGAAAGTCACTCCATCCTCAAATTTCCACTGGAATTTAATATTAATAATAAAATTCCATTCCTTGATGTATTTATTGATTCCAGCAAACATAAATGTACTACTTCTCTATATAGAAAACCCACAAGCATTAACTTATGTCTTCTTAATCATAATAGTGAATGCTCCCCCAACGATATAAGGTAACCGTTATAAAAAACTTCATCCAATGCACACAAATGATATCTTCTTCCAAAACCATATTCTATAAAGAATTACATAACATTAAACAAACACTTGTTAATAATGGATTTCCTAATTCCGTCATTGATCAACAAATTAAAATGTATCTCAATAAACTTAATAGTACTTCTAAGAAAATTGATAATATTGATAATAATAGTGTACATCAAAATAAACATAACAATATTAACTTATACTATTGCAACCAAATGCATAATAATTACAAACATGATGAAACAACACTCAAAGACATATTTATATATGTGTCCTGTGTGTGTCATTATATATATATATATATATATACATGTTTATATGTCTGTATATATATATATATATATATATAACGTAAATCATTCATACGAAAAACAAATAATGAAGTTTTTTGTATGAATGATTTACGTTATATAAATTGAACAAGCAGTGGACTAACAAATCAATACTTCATGGTAACTCACAAGTTCATGCCTTAATCAATCATCTGACCACCACTTAAAGTGTGAAACTAACAGTCATAATGTATTGTTGAATCCTATGTACATACTGATCATAAATATATATATATATATATGGCCACTCATATTCAAGGGTACCCGTCTAGTAGGGTGGCTAGCCAATCCCTATTGCAGACGCTTGCTCAGGTTCATTTGAGTTTATTTAGCACCCACAGAGCTCAGCTGTGATTTTTATACTGCAGCTATGCTGAGCAGACCTTAGTTATAGTTTCTGGGAAAGAGTGTGTTATCTAGCGTGATCAACAATTTGAACAAGGCCAGCACACTCAAGCCCTCAGCAATGATGACTTGTGATTTCATGCTAGCACAGCTATCGATGGCCTCCAAGGGTTCTGTCTATGCAATTTCACTCACAAGGCTTGGGTCAACCTGTGGTATGGTTTTCAGACACTTTCCAAAGGTGCTGCATGCTGGGATTGACCCCTCCAGACTGATAACATCACGAAGTCCCCTTCCTGACAAATCAACCCTGGTGAGATTCAAACTTGTGTCTCATGGTCAGAATGCAATGTACATTATAACCACACAGCCACGTGCCCATATATATATATATATATATATATATATATATAAAAATTGTGTGTGTAAAAGTAAATTCCATAATGGAAAAAAACATATAGATGATAAGAAGTCTGTGCTTAAATTACCACCCATCATAATCTACTGAAAAAAAGCGACTTCAAAAAGGAATAACAAGGAATGAAATCATTTAAAATAAATAATAAAGAACAAGAAATTTCTCAGATTTACTTCTGTATACCTTCTTTTGCACACCACTGTA
>OZ038480.1:19768953-19786453 GCA_964036315.1 Acanthosepion esculentum
CAACTGATCTCTTTAGTTTTAAAGTATATATATATATATATATATATATATAGAGAGAGAGAGAGAGAGAGAGAGAGAGAGAGAGAGAGAAAGGGGGAGATAGATAGATCTTGTGTATATAATATATAGTGACACAGAATGAGAAATCCGAGCACTAAGCTATTACATTTTATTTATTTACAAGTAAATACTTTTGGAAAAACTATGAATCCATGTCTTCTCCTCCTCATCTGTGTATATATGGCAGGACAGACTGGGTTCTATAGCACTGGTTGGCAGCCGGTCTAGGAGAAGGAAAACTCTTAATTCAAACCAGCCTGGAGAGGGTTGAGCTGTATCAGGCTATCTTTCCCAAGACACACAACTTCTACTGCGGCTTCATTACGTGTTGTACCCCTAATGAGTCATGGGACTAGCAATTGTGATCATAATATAGATTTTATTAAAGTAGTCCAATGAAAGAATTTTGACAAAGAATGAATAATTATAATAGTAGGAAGATGAGAAAAATGCTAAAAGTTGTAATTTTCAGACATGTCTATTCTTTCCCAACAAAAAATGAAGTTGTCTCTGTCCCTTAATAAGAGAAGAGTTGGGAAAATATACTAAAGAAAAAGGGACAAAAATAAAAGGGGACAATAACTATACATCCATAAGCTTGGTTAAAACAATTTTGACTAACTCATAAAAAATACTGTATCTCCTAATCAAATGTCAAAATTTAGTTTGTACACCTCTCCCATAATTGTCAAAAATCCTGCAATAGGTGAAAACATGCAAAATACAATTTGTTTTAATTATTTTTTTTTTTTTTTCAAAAAGAGTCTAACTTCAGTTCATCTTTTATTGACAAAGGACACAGGCATGTCTGAAGATTCTCATTTTTAACATTTTTCTCATTGTGCTTCTAATTTGTCTATTGATCTTCTTTTTCTTATGTGCTGTGTCCCTTCAGGTCTTTGATAATCATGGCTCTCCACAATTTCCTATCTTAGCTCTTAGTAAATTTTGTCTTTTTGTCATCTCTCCTAAACCCTCTTCTGCCATCCATTTATACAAGCACATTATGCTGGTTACATGCTTCTTTCCTGCTGTCCCTCTTGCCTTCAATACGTCCTGTGAGTGTCAGATTTTCTAGGCCACCTTTTCCTCTCTATATGTCTTAGAAATTTCATCTGTCTCTTTTGGATACAACATATAAGTTTATTGTTTTGTCATGTATAAGCATTATTTGTTTTCGTTTTTCATTGCCCATGTATTTAGTCCATGTTATTCTCAGCATCCTTCTGTAGAACTACACTTCTGTTGTCTCAAGTCACTTCTTCATCTGTGACGGGATGGTAGACTAACTTATAAATATACTGCATCTTTTAATTCTCTCCATAATTGTCAAAAATCCTACAATAGATGAAAACATGCAAAATACAACTTTTTTTAAAGGTATTATTTTTCCCACCCAAAATTAAATTTCAGTTCATTTTTTTTATTGAGAAAGGACACAGGCGCATATGAAAATTCCAATTTTTAATATTTTTTTCATTGTGCTTCTAATTTGTCTATTATAATATTATAATCATTTCTTTTGCAATTTTCTTTCATTGGCCCACTATACTTAAATTCTCTGAGGAGCATATGTGAACTTTCTCTACTATCATAAATACTCACACATGCATGCATGCATGCTCACACACACACACATGCATATATATATATATATATATATATATATATATATATATATATATATATATATATATATATATATAAGACATGTACTCATTAAATAATTTAGACATGTTTTGTCTACTTATTTTAATAGGATCTTCTCATAATTATGGACAAGTTTTTAGAATCCTTATTAAAGAAAGAAAGAAAGAAAGAAAATTACCATGCTGATGCATATTCATTTTATTCCAAGTACTTTCGACATTAGCACAATGTCATCATCAGGGTGTTGTTTTATCTAAGACAAAAAATTGTTGTGTTCAACAATTTGTTTGTCTTAGAAAAAAAAAGAACACTCTGATGATGACATTGTGCTAATGTCGAAAGTACTTGGAATAAAATGAATATTCATCAACATGGTAATTTTCAATCTGTCTATATTTCTGAGATGAAGTATTATAATTATTTACATTGTTTGGACTGTTGTCCTCATCTTTATTGTCATGTTCATGATGTTTGGACCATTGTATGCTCTGCTCTTCTTCAGGTGATTGGAATTTCGAACTGAACACTTTATTCTATCCACCAGGCTAGATTGTTCTAGTTGCACTTGCCATGCCTCTTCTGGATGTCTCAGTTATCTCCCTTTAACTCAACACTCCAAGTTTTTGTTCACCACTGCAATAACCAGGCATTGAACTCACAACTCTTTGGATCAAAGTCACTGGATCCAGCCAACACTTTTATTCACTGGGCCATGTGAACTTATTTTCTTGCTTTGATAAGGATACTAAGAAACTTGTCCATGATTATGAGAAGATCCTATTAAAAATACAAAACTTGTCTAAATTATTTAATGAGGCATGTCTTAACGAAAACATGCTGCCAAAATACAGGCAATATATATATATATATATATATATATATATATATATATATATATATATATATATATATATGTTCAAATGTAAAAGAACAAAGAGTAAGATTTCAGTGTTCAAAACGAGGCTCAATACAAAAGTAAAACAATAAATATTTATTTATTATGCAGTGTTACATTAGAACATGCACATACCTACTACAAACCTGTACATCTTGTTTCAATTTAAAAAAAAAAAATTATAACATTTCATCAGGTGGGAAATCACAATGCTACTAAAATATTTTTTTCCGAATAAAATATTTTAGTGGCATCATGAGTTTTCACCTGATGAAATGTTTCAAAAATCTTTTTTAACGTTGAAACAAGATGTACAATTTTGTAGTGGGTATGTGCATGTTCTAATGTAACACTGCATAATAAATAAATAAATAAATATATATATACATATTTAAATAAAAATAAAAACAGACCACTTTAAGGTTCCATATAATAAATTATTTCACCACAGGCCTTTTAAAGGACCACGGATCATCAGACTTTACTTCCAAAGACTTTACTACCCATACGGATTACCTAGTTTTTCGTAAACTAAATATTAGCTCTTTATAAAATAAGTTGAGCTCTCTTTGGATTAGAATTTTATCCTCCTTGGGTCTACTCATACGGATTACCTAGATTTTTGTAAACTAACTATATATATATATATATATATATATATATATATATATATATATATATATATACTGTATAAAAGTGGGATTGTTGCCAAAACATATATTTATCAGTTAGACAAACTATTAGTCTAAAAAATTTCTTAAAATTCATGCATTGATATGCATTTGTTAACAGACATATAGATGGAATTTTTATATAACTTGCTCTTTTCTTTCTCTATATAAACCACATTTTGTTGCCAGCATATACATTGACATTAATTTTATAACAGATTTATATAATTTTCAAAGTACTTTCTCTTCCAATTGTGAAGATATGTCAATTTAGATTTTGAAATGTTTTCAGCTTTATGCCTTTCTGTCCATGTTAGTGTGAAGTCTACTTGCAAAGTGAAATGCATCTAACACATGAATGAGTGAAACTCTCGTGTTGCATTTAAAAGTCAGGAATGAGATTACTTCATAGAAAAAGCTTATTTTAAATCAATTTTCTTTCACAACATTTAAGAAAAGCTTTTATTCCCATCATTGCTGTTTCTGTCTCCCCATTTTGACTGGTATGTTTTACAACCTCCCTCATTCATCAGCAGGATAAAACAGTACAAATAATCAATAATTCCAAGTAATAATTTAAAAATCCTATTGTATTTTATTATTTTATTCAAATAACACTTACATGTTTCTTTCTTTTTTTAAAATCTTATCGACCCATGCAAGGAAATAAAGCAAATAACATGCTGGGGATTACTGAGTGTGAAAGAATATATGAAAAACATTATTAAGGAGTGAAAACAATAAAAGAATAGGAACTAAGAGGACAGAAGATGACGATTAGTACTGCTTTTAAATTTTTGATGATCAAAATTAACAGAAAACCACCACCACCATCATCATAAACTACATCCAGCAGCAATGCTTCTGATCGAGAGATTGGAGGTTTTGAGGAACATGGAATCACCTCTTAATTGCTGTTGTTCCCAGGTCCATCCTGACCCGGGGTGGTAGCACCTGTTAGAGCCCCGTATATTGGCAAATAGTGAACTCCTAAACAAAAATAAAAAACTATGAAAGTACAAAAAGTTTTATAGTAAAAATACCAGCAATACATTTTTATATTAAAAAACTTAGCAATAATACATATTTATAGTAACATGACAAAATTACTTCAAAGTTCTAGAAAAAAATAAAATTTGTCATCAAATGACCCATAAGAAGTTGATATACCATTAAACAAACAAATCACTCAATCAACCACCATCACCATCATCACCACCACCACTACCACCACTTGACCATCATCATCAACATCATCATCATCTCCAGTTTTCCTAATTTGCAGTTTGAGACAATACTTCACCAAGTCCTTTAGCTGAGACCTGAGATAAAGGAAGTATTTTCTTAGAATGTTATTAAGCATATTAAATCAAAAGATTTTTCTTAATGAGTAAGCAGTTCTCATGAGCACAATCTTTTGTATCTATGATGATGATGGTTTCCCTGGGATTTACTTAATGCCAGCATCAGTATTCTTTTTAAATCCTTCCTAGTGCTCCTATTATTATTGGTTATGCCTGAATACCACATCTTTGCAATTTCTATTTCCACCGACTTATATTTTAAAGGTTTGACCAATTTATTATGCATACATATATGTAGGGATATCAACTTATGCATAAGTACATAAATAACTAAATATTAAGCTTAATGTCCGACAGCAGAACAACTGCATTACTTTTTCCCTTTTTTACTTTTCTGGAAAATCTACATGATGGCAAGTGAAATAATTCATTTTATAAAAGTTTTACCTTTGTATTATGTTGTGATTATAAAAAATTATGGTTTTGTATTATGTTGTGTTTATAAAAATTATGGTTTTGTATTATCTTGTGTTTATAAAAGTTATGTTTTTGTATTATGTTGTGTTTATAAAAATTATGGTTTTGTATCATGTTGTGTTTATAAAAATTATGGTTTTGTATTATGTTCTGTTTATGAGATCATAAATCATGATTCAGTTTTTCTAAACAATCATCCCATACATAATAACCATCAGCATACTAAAGTTTTAAAAATAAATTCTGATACAGAACTGAAATATTTTCTACAAATATTTTCTACAAATATTTTCTACAAATACATTCACAGTAACTGGTCTGATGAGCTACTTTTACTAGTTCCCAAACTGCATGAATTTAAGCATACTCTAGGTTGTCATCTCAGTCCCATCCTTTCAATGTCAAAACTATTAAATGTAGCCATCTCTTCTACTCCAATAGCTTCATGTCTTGCACTGCCTGCCTGTGGAACTCCCTACCTCTTACTTGCTTCCCTGATAGCTATAATCTTCAATTATTCAAATGAAATGTCAATCGACATCTTCAGATGCCTTGATCTAATTCCCTGTCCTTCTCTTCATCCTTTCCTCTATCACACCTCTTTACTCTTGCTCCCACTCTCTGTAACCCTTTGTATGCTAGTGGCACTCCCACCTTGCCTTGGGGTGAAATGCTTTTAAAAAAATGTACATAAATAACTAAATACTAAGAAGAACAACTGCATTACTTTTTCCTTTTTTACTTTTCTGGAAAAATCAACATGATGGCAAGTGTAATAATTCATTTTATAAAAGTTTTACCTTTGTATTATGTTGTGACTATAAAATTATGTTTTTGTATTATGTTGTGTTTATCAAAGTTATGTTTTTGAATTATGTTGTGTTTATGACAGATCATAAATCAGGGTTGAATTTTTCTAAATAGTTATCCCATACATAATAATTGTCCGCATACTAAATTTTAAAAATAAATTCTGATGCAGAATTGAAATATTTAGATAAATTTGAAATCATTCAGAATAAAAAGCATAATTCTTTGCAGACTGAGTTAAAAGTTATTTCATTTTTATCTCTATATTTTCTTTTGTCCAGTGAAAAGATACCAAATTCAATATCGTAGCAGTTTAAAAAAAAAAAATTTTAATTCTCGATAAGTGAAAATATTAAATCTTGTTCTTTCTTATGTATAACGTTATGTATCAAGTTATCAGAAATACAAATGTTCCGTAAATGGTGATGTCTAATTTATATCATAAAACTTTTAGCAGATGAGGTAAAAAATAATCAAAATAAATACTAGAAAGATCTATGCCTAATTTGCATTGCAAAATCTGAACAAAATCCCAAACATCAGTTTTTTTAATCACTTCTAAAGTGTGCTGAAAACTTTATCGCTCTCTTCAGACAGAACTGGATTTATTAATCCCAGGAATTAAAAAATATATAATTAATTTTGTATTTTATTATTTCCTTCCCTTTCTAAATCTGACAAGTAATTCCAAATTTCTTTGTTTTATTTCTTAAATAGACTTTCTTATTATTTTTGATTCTTTTAAATTTACTCTGGATTTTTTAGTAAAATTTATGATGGAACATCTCCTTGATGTTTCAATATTTTATTTACGAAGGGGTAAAGTTTCCAGGTTTTTTTTTAGTTTTGTATTGCTTATTTGTTTTGTTTTGTTAAAGAAAGCCTGTATATCTACTTTTCTATTTTCAAAAAAAGGAGTCCTAGAAATTTTTACACATACTTAATGAATTGATTATATGTAGTTGTAATGAATTATTTTTTTGTTCTGGTTTTTTCTTCCTTTCCTATTATTTTTATTTTTTTTTATTATTATTATTATTATTATTGTTATTGTTATTGTTGTTGTTGTTGTTGTTGTCATCATTGTTGTTGTCGTCGTCATCATCATCAGTTTTCCTGGTTTGCAGCTTGAGACAGTCCTTCACCAAGTCAAGTTGGTTTAATTGTTCATAAGTTCTCCTTTATGCATAAAATAATAATGGATATATATATATATATATATATATATATATATATATATATATTTCTAAAAAACGAATAGGTTTATATATATATATATATATATATATATATAAATATATATATATATATAAATATATATATATGTATATTTTTGAATTGGACATAGTCCGACAATTTATTTAAATACATTTATGATATGTTTAATGTTCTTTTTATAGATACAAGTATTTAAGCAAATGCTCTGTTTTTTTTATAATAAACAGTAAATGTTATTTAATACTGTTTATTATAAAAAAAACAGAGCATTTGCTTAAATACTTGTATCTATAAAAAGAACGTTAAGCATATCATATATATCTATGTATATATATATATATATATATATATATATATATGTATATATACATACATATATATATACATACATATATATAACATACATACATATATACACCACCACCATCATCATCATCATCATCATCATCATCATCATCATCATCATCATCTCCAGTTTTCCTAATTTGCAGTTTGAGACAATACTTCACCAAGTCCTTTAGCTGAGACCTGATATAAAGGAAGTATTTTCTTAGAATGTTATTAAGCATATTAAATCAAGAGAATTTTTCTTAATGAGTAAGCAGTTCTCATGAGCACAATCTTTTGTATCTATGATGATGGTTTCCCTGGGATTTACTTAATGCCAGCAACAGTATTCTTTTTTAATCCTTCCTAGTGCTCCTATTATTATCGGTTGTGTCTGAATACCACATCCATGTAAATTCTATTTCCACCTCATTATATTTTGAAAGTTTAACAAATTTATTTTATTATTATTTTTGTTATTATTATTACTAAAATTATTATTATTTGTTATTTTTATTTTCACTAAGACTAACTAAGTTGATTTCATTTTTTATAAGTTATTTTGTAGCGTAAGTTCATAATATTTTTTGAATAAAAGATTTTGTGAAGTTATTTACTCATTTTTGATTAATCTGGCACAAGGCCATGGATGTTAGTCATCTAAAGATAATCAAACATGCTACCCCTACACTTTTGATGAACTAATTAAATCCATCCTATGTTTGATAGTCACACATTTAATTATTTTATTCATTTATGATACAAACTGTACATCATAATTTCAGAAATTAGAAACTTTTGTCAACTGAAATATGACATATAAAGCTAGTTAATAAATTTAAGTCAGTTTTTAATAAGAAGTCTGCAAGAGCAGTAAAAAGTGTATGCCACATATTTCATGAAAAATATAATTCTGCTTCTACCGATATTTGGCATTTTGCTGCTTTAAAAAACACTGATCATTCACTTGACCTTCTATTCGCCAAACACAAGGTGACCTGGTGATGGGGTGATAAATATTTAGACATTAAATTTACCTTCTCTGTCTCAGTGACTAGAAATAATAAATTCCTTTTAATGTTTTTCATTCTCAATGTGCCTCCTCCTGCCTAAAATATCTTCATCAAATATTCACCAATTTACAAACAAAAAGATATATACATATATATATATATATATATATATATATATATATATATATATATATATATATAATTATTTATTTGAAAATTATATATACATATATATATAATTATTTATTTGAAAATTATAACATAAATATGTTATAAAATCACTACAAAAATACCCATTTTGTTTCAACACCTCTGGTGTCTTATCAAGTGATGATGTTGAATATATATATATATATATATATATATATATATATATATATATGTGTGTAATTTGGCAGCAACTTTTCTTTTAAACATGTTGTATTGAATGTTAAAGACAACATAGTCTTGCATATTTTCTTTTGAATTTTCTCATATTCTCTAATGAGACTTTTTATTTGAAAATGATTTCGAAATATGTATTGTCCATACGATGACCTAGCGCTTTTGAACATCATTGTTCATCTTCAGGGTCAATATTTTTAGTCAAAATTTTTTTTACGCTGTCACATGATAAAAATCTTCGCCATGCACATGATAACATCATTGCGTCTTTTGAAATTAAAAGGATTTTAACGTTTATTTAGTTTGTTAAAAAGTAGCAACATGATTACGCTACAAGATAATTGGCAAATGTTTGTTAAAAAAAATTTTGACTAAAAATATTGACCCTGAAGATGAACAATGATGTTCGAAAGCGCTAGGTCATCGTATGGACAATACTTATTTCGAACATCATTGTTCATCTTCAGGGTCAATATTTTTAGTCAAAATTTTTTTTTGTGTGTGTGTATCTTGATAAAAACATGTACTTCCAGTATGAATTTGATCAGATCTCTTAATGTTAAGATTAATTTTTGTGTGATTAACAAATCATCATAAAAACAATCCCGTCTTATTAAACAGTCTTATTAAAGGAGGTTTTCAGATATTGGCATACTCATCCTCGTTTCAAAACTGCCTGTGATTCCATACGGTAGCAGTTGGTTATTTTGTTCAGACAGGTGGGTATTACTGTATTACTAAATAATCTGACTTACAATAAATTTTTAAAGTAAGACATCCATTGATTGTTAACTCAAAACTCATTGTTAATATTGAATAGGACATATATATATATATATATATATATATATATATATATATATGTTGAGAGAGAGAAAGAGAGAAGATAGAGAAAGAGAGAGAAAATGATATATAAATTTTTATATACCAGAACAATGTTACTAAAATAAACTTCTTGGCAGATCTTCTATTATCATAAGGTGGGAGACATAATAACAAAAGTGATAAAGATATAAGGAAAAAGAAACTAAATGAAATTGTATAGACTATATATCCAAACACACATGAAAAAAATAAATATAAAAATGTAAATGTTTACTCTTCCTTTCCCTTCATGCACTTGTATAGTTACACACACACACACACACACACACACACACACGCACACACATACATATATATTACAAAATAGAGAAATCCAAAATTACCTCATAAGAATAGCTATTTCAACTATCATTAATATGCTAGTATTCTTCACCTCAAATGTTGTGCAGATACAATGTAAGAAACTTAAAAATTTGAAATACCTTGTGCACTTTTTGTAGATCAGTTTTCATATGTTATATTATTAGGGTCCGCTTGGATTATATACCAACAGATTATTACCTGTATTATATAACCTACTTAATTTAGTAATTATTCTGATTCATTTTTGACCATTAGTTTAGATAACAATTTACATACTGTTTACTTTAGTTGAATATATATATATATATATATATATATATATATATATATATATATATATATATATATATATATATATATATATATGTATATCTATGTATGTATGCATATTAAAAATAAGTTATTCTGCAGTTTGTAAAACTTAAAATTTCACCTTCATAATTTTTCACAGACTTGAGTATTCAAACTTCTGATCATCTCTGCTAATGTCATTTTTGAAAATTGATGTAAAACATTATATATACAAACTTTATGATATAAAAAAGTTAATCTATTCTAGATGTCTTACAACAATATATATATATATATATATATATATATTTCATAATAGAAATATACCTAATTCTTTTATGAACTTTTTATATATAATTGTCTTACACAATACACACATATATTATATATATATATATATATATATATATATATATATATATATATATATATATATACATATATATATATATACATATATATATATATATATAGTACAGGTTATCAATCTGTTGGTATATACTTCAGGTGGATCCTAGTAATATTAATTATTAAAACTGATCCACAGAGAGCTTGATGTATTTATTATAACAGAGCATATATAAAAATATTTTTACAGCAAAAAAACAAAAATACCTCAATACAGAAGATAGCCTATTTCAAGCCATTCGATACATGGCTATAATCAGCCCCTAAGCTCTAATATATATATATATATATATATCAGGAACTATTGGATTTAATTAATTTAATTTTTAATCTGTCAGGATGCCTTTTTACTGTAAGTGTCATTCTAGTGGAGACTCATGTTTGAGTAGATGTCCTGTTTTTACATCCTCCTTTCATAGAGGAAAAGCACCATCTGATCAAACTTGTTTTAGCTCTCTGAGCTCTAAAGGACACCAGATCAGTATTTAAATGAGAAAGGGATGCATATATGAATGCATTTCTTGTATGAATGCCCAATTTCTGTTTGTGTTTTTTCTATGAAATTTTTCTTGTAGATTTGTTACTATCTTTTCACCAGACATTTGCAGATGTATTAAAACTAAATATATTAAATAATGTCTGATGAAAACTGGAAAAGTGTTTCCATAAAAGACATATCTATTAGCACTACATCATAGTTTCTGCATTCAATTTCTTGTAAAATATTCTTTTTCATATTATGACCGACAACTATGAAAAGTTGAATGAAGGCCAGTCATATTGTCGAGGTGACAAAAATGTTAAATAAAGAAAATTTATATTTATTATCAGTTGACAATATTAATGTTATTACCTTACTTGAAGTTTCTTTTACAATTGGTGGATTATTATATTAATTATTTATTTAATTAAATATCTGCCAATGATATTATTTAAGAAAACTTAGAAAGAAGGAGCCAAATCTATTATTTCTTGTCTTTAATGTTCATAGCACACTGAAAAAAAAACATATTTTAATCTTTTTCTTTTACATCAGAATATCAGTTCATTCTTGTTCTTTAACGTATACTTCTTTTTTAATTGGTTTCACCCCATGCAAGGAAGTAAAGCCACTAAGACACAAAGGATTTGGGTTTCTGGAAGAATTAGGAACAGAAACTTAAATAATGAGCGGGAAGAGAAAAGAGTAATCAGGACAGTAAATAGTGATTGACATTGCATTTAAATTTTTGAAAATTAAAGTTGACTGGAAAGCATGGTGCCAGAAGGGAGTTCTACAAGTGAGAAAAAAAACTGTTAGCATAGAAATTACGGTTACATCTAGCCAGCTCAACTGTAAATTGATGAAATCTAAATGCCAGTCTAGTACTGCACTTATATTTAAAAAGTATAGGTACCCAGGCAAAGAGCGATATTTATTTGTGAAAATACAAAATGTGGCACAAGGCCAAAATAAAATTTAAACTTAGCTAGCCACAATCACTGACCCAAACATACCACAACATTCCTAACACCAAAACAACGCATTCTTACTTACCACTCTTAATACAATCACCATAATACCTCCATGTCTCTATGAAAAACCTAACTAGTCCCCCTTATGTACAATTCATGTCTGGGGGGAGAGGAGAATAAAACAACAATTTAAAAACTAACCCCAAACTAAACTAAGTGAAGAGCTTATCTGAACAATTATCATGATAGTATTTATAGAAAGGCACAGTGGCAACCTGACGGCGGTGAGAAAGTGACTGAAGCCGAACTGTCAGATCAAGACCTGATTCTAGATATATATGATAGATTATGAAGAGAAAAATCATCTTGCATGACACAGTAAACCAACTTTCTTAGCAGCTAACCTAGCAATGGATTCAATACACGGACAAATTTCTTAAGTTTTAAAATGTATGATTAACATTAAATGGACTGAACTTCTTTGTACATTTGTGTATGTCAGATTTTATTCTGCAAGTCATTTCTCTTTACAAAATTAATCAACATATATTGGTAAGACTTTCAGTATATACTTACATTTTTATGAAAAACAGACCATGTTATTTTCAGCTTCTAATGTTTTATTGATATATTTAAAATAAATTATTTGGTGGTACGAAATTTGAATTTGCAACTCAGTTGATGGTCATCATTTTCCAAATAAAGATGTATAAAATATAGGTATTAATATTTATTTTGTTAATTTCAAATATATAAGGATTGTCGTGTGTTATATAACCTTAAAAGAAGATGTTGTAAAATTATTCAGTGATGGAAATTGCAAAAAATCTTGAACAGAGATCAGCGAACAATCTAAAGCGAAATGGAAAACATCAGAAAGATTAAAAGAAGAAGAAAACTGGCTTTAAGAATGCCGCAAAAACAGATTAGACAAAAATTAAGCAAGAAAAATGAATTTGCCAGCAAGAAAATATTTTAAAAACCTGGTGTTGTGAATATAAACAGAAAGATACAAATTATTAAGAACCTTGTCTAAAGTCCTGAAAGCAATCAAACTACCACCTTTAAATAAACCTCAAAAAGAAAAATATGTAAACTGGGCAAAGATGTTCATGAAAATTTATTTTTCAACAGGAATTTTTAGTGATGAATGTAGAGCTACATTGGTTGATTTTGATAGATGGGATAGAGTTTGGATCAATCAGAGAAACAAACACCCAGCATGATTTAAAAGATACTAGAAATTGGAATAATGGTTTTAGCTAATATTCTAGGCAGTAAAATTATCAACAGTCCTCAAAGTTCCTTTTGATATGATGTGGCTTCCCACTGTCTTTTCTACAAATATTTTCATGGTAACTGCTCTGACAAGCATTTTTCTCTGGTACCCCAACTGCATAAATTTAAGTGTACCACTAGATTGAATTGCTATCTTCTGTCTTCTTGAATCCCGTTCATCTTTTGTCCTTTCCTCAATCCTCCCTATACTTAGTCTTTTCTATTACTTTCACACCATGTCACTAACCCTTTACATACTAGTGACATTGGATTGAAATGATTATGAAAAAACAAAAGAAAGTTAATTATGACATCAAGATCAATACAGGCAATTATTAGACATGGTGCTTTTTGAGCATTACGATTCACAATCAAGTCTCTTTAAGTTATGTCACATAAGCTGAATATTACCCTTTTTGCCAAAGAAAAAGATTTCAAAAAACACAAATTAATGAAGTGGAACCCAGACTCTCAAGATATTTATCCAAAAGAAAACTTATAATCTATCATTATAAGAGATGTATATGTGAATGGTTAACAAAAGACAAGCAAAAAAAGATATTCGGTGAATAATCAAGAGTGGTCTCCCCTTGCTTTGTTACTCTCCTCTTTGTGGGATCTATTTCTGCTTACTGGGACTATAAAAGGACACTATATGCGAACCTTCTATTCTCAGATGAATTAAGCTTTCTTAATGCCTACCCTTGCATACTTTTGTCATTACATTGAGAAACAAAAAACTGTTGCAAGCAAGATTAATATTGAAAGAATAAAAAAAGTTATTTAAATATAAATGCAACACTAATGAAGGTTATTGAATGTTAAGGAGCTAATATTATTATGAAAAATATTAAAATAATAATTTATTCAGGTATATGGAATATTGAATTATATATTTCAAAATATATGTCTCTATATCTTTTGGATTTATTTATAAATAAAATTTTAAATTGCAGTTTGCATAATAAAAACTGATACCCCAAAACAAGTTATTAATATTTTAAATAAGAATAAATAAATTGAAATTTACAAAATGTATTGTTCATATAAATATAATTATATCCTGATTTTTTTAAATTTAAATTTTAAATTTAATTTTAAGTTAACATCAGTTCTATTGTGAAAACGTTGATTTACATAATAAAATCTGTCATAATCTATGCTCAATTTGAAAAAGAAAATTGGATTGTTTCCCTGGTATCCTATTGCTAAAAAACAGCAAAACCTTTTTCCAGATATTAAAAAAGTTCTTCCAAAATCTCAATAAGTTTATGAGAGTATCTTGTTGTAAACTAATAAAAATGATACTAGTCATACCATTATCTAGTTAGATTAATAGATTCCTTTTGGCATGAGATTATTTTTTGTCAGTTCTTTGTGAAAAATTATTTTACTTCCAATAAGGCCAAAAATAAATTAAGATCATCATATGCAGTTCATTGAAATGGTGATTTTTATACTCTCTTCATTTGTCTGTATTGTCGGCCATCTTCTCTTTTCCAGCCTTAAATATCTTTTTCAAGTTGCAGTTACAGGCAATGCTTTTCATGGGTTAATTCTTTGTTTATTTGTTATTTGGAGCAATGATCTATTAAAAGCATTTCTTGTAAATTTCTGGGTTCAGCAAGTTGCACTTCAGGCAATGTTTCAATTTATGCATGTGAAGTGAGATGGTTGGTTAAACCAAGAGTTTAGGATCAAATTCAGGTCAAGGAAAAATTTTACTTAGGCAATTTCCTTGTAAGTATACTATTCAATTCATTTTAGTGATTGATTAGAAAAAAATCAAGCTTAAAAAAAAAACACTACCTTGAAGCAGAAATGGCTTAGCAAAATAAATACCTACAGAGATGTGTTGTATTCTGTTATACAAGTAATTAGCTGTCTATATCTCTGGGATGAGGTATTATGATTACTTGCATTATTTACATTACTCAAACTGTTATCCTCATCTTCATTTCCATATTCACAATGTTTCGGCTGTTGTACACTCCAGCCTTCTTCAGGTGATTTGAATTTTGAACTGATCCCAATCACCTGAAGAATGTCGGAGCATAAAATGGCTGAAACATTTTGAATATAGTAATGAAGATTAGGATAGCAGAATGAGTAATGTAAATAATGCAAGTATGTAATTAGCTATATTATAATTTTCATTTTTTTTATGCATTATGATTTTCATCCACATGTTTCCCACTTTTTAATCAGTGTGTACAATATTTTAATTTCATTAATCAAGTTCTAACAAGTGAGGAATGCTAACCAGTGATCTCATTCTATAGTAATTTTGTTTTTTTCTTTCTTCATTTTTTTTTGTACTGCTATCTACCTGAAGTTTTCTTTTTCTCCTTTTTAATTATCTCTGTTTTTATAGTATCCATTATAGTTTTCAGAATTTGCATCAATTTTTTAATTAATTAATATATCTAAATGTTTGTCATTAATATCTAAAGATATTATTATTATTATGGAACATATTAACATTTTATTTAACAGGACATCGAAAAAAAGTTTTGTACTGAATATAAATCTGATATATAGATTTTTATATAATATATATTCCACAATCGTCAATGATGGCCTGTCTATGTTCCGGTTTATCGTAACATAAAAAATAACTCACTCGCCTTCACCCTCTGAGCTTATTTTTCTATTCAGAATAGATCTGACATTTAATTGGTTAATCAAGACATACCCACAAGTCTATTTTTAATTCCGACCTTATGTCCCCGACCTTTAAATTTTGGAAAAGAGGTAACACTTTGTTTTTAAATTTCATTAAAAATCATTTTAATCAGCAGTTACTTACCATCGTCTGAAGAAGTACAATCAAAGTATTGAAACATGAAAGCTTTTGTGTAGCGATTTCAACATGTTTTTATTATAATCTCTTATAATAAAAATAATAATAATGATATATTGCTCTACTTTGTATTGAGCATTTTTTTTTAAAGTAAATGCTATGAACAGTGGATTTTTACACGATCTGTTCTTTTTCTCATTTGGATAGATACATATATATATATATATATTCAATCATGTTTGGTTAAATAATTTAGATGTATTATGTCTACTTATTTTAGTTTTAATCTTTCAAGTCCATGAATATTTTTCTTGGTGGCTGTATACAATTGATCAAGAAAAATTCCATTTACCGAAGATATGTAGATGACATTCACATTTTAGTTAAAGACATAGAAGAAAAACATGAACTACAAAAAACTTTCAAAAAATTCTCTACTTAATTTTACATACAAACTTAACAACAACAATAAAATCCTGTTTCTTGATGTATTGATAGACGTTAATAATAATACATTTACTACCGCCCCATATAAAACACTAACTAACACTCTCAACTATAAAAGTGAATGTCCTATTACAAAATAGCTATTATACGAAACTTAATAAACTGTTCAAAAGAAAAATTCTTCAACAAGATTAAAAAATATGAAACAAACACTCATTAATAATGACTTTCTTAATTACATCATTGTTGAACAACTTAGATGAGTTATTGGAAATATTAACATATATAAAAATGAATATGTCCTCAAATAACTCTAAATATATCAAAGTACTATACTGTAATCAAATGCATTCTAACTATAAGCAGGAAGAAAAAATTCTAAAAAGACTCATAAACGCTAATATATCCACCACTGATCTAAGTAAAAAATAAAATTAATTATACATTATACAAAATTTAATACAACCAACCTAGTCATCCATAACAACTCTTCTCCATCAACTTGCATCTTACAAAAGACCAACATTGTATATCAATTTAAATGTCCTTTGGGAGATTGTATCTCTGATAAAAATGTTAATACATATTTTGGTTTTCAAACAACAATGATGACAAGAAGGCTTACGTTTCACTTGAACAATTATAGTTCAATCTCAGAACATTTAAAAGAACACTCATGTCCACATTCACAGTTTAGATAGATATTAGTTGAAAATACATCAGTGCTTCATCAAGATAATAATAAGCAAAAACTTAAAATTTTAGAAGCCCTTTATATAAAGTCAACTATTAGTATAGCAACAATGTTCTTAAATGTTTGG
>OZ038480.1:19796453-19798953 GCA_964036315.1 Acanthosepion esculentum
AATGAAATATTTTGTATCTGCATGTCTATACATATATGTATTTCACTATTTATTGCACACACACACACACACACACTCACACACACACAGGGTATCCAAAAAAATGTACTCACTCTTTAAATGACAAAAAATGCGGTGTTTATTGACTTGTAAACAAGATTAATAGTTAAAATTAATGTTTGTTGATTAACTGTTTAAATCAAATATAAAATGAAATTAAATGCATGGGATCTGAAAGAAATAAAAAAATTACAGGAATTCAAAAAGTGAGTAAATTTGGGGGACAACCTGAGATATAGGGATTACAAGAACTGTTCTAACGTTTCGTCAGTCAGATTTGGTGAACTGTGTTAGGCTGAGAAGTTTTCAACACCCATGAATGCATGTGCTTGACAAATGGTTTTGGTAAAGTAAATTTGCATATTTAAGAATGCCATGTACCTGCATAATTTATGCGATCAAAGCTCTTCACAATTTCCTTTCATATATGTGAAGTAACATGATTTCTTGGCGAAGATAGTGAAATCTCATTGTCTCCTTCATTTTTGAGTTTTGTCCTAGATGGACTGCCTTACAGAGCTAAAAACCAGTCTGCTCTACTATTTAACCCATACCTGTGGGGAGAAAAGTTGGATTCATGTCTTTCTTAAGGTCATTATTGTGAATAGACTAAGACAAAATTTAAATGACTCATTATGCTACATGCATACCACACTAAAAGGTTTATATTCTTTTAAATATATTTATATTTACTGTTAGATTTTATTTGATTAAAATAGCTTTCTTTTTTCCTGTGATGCAAAATAAAAATGAATGACGAGTTATTAATAACTAAAATGACATTTCTTTCAAAAATGAAGTTCAGTCTGACACAAAGTTTCCCTAATTACGTCTCACTTTTTCGCAAGAATGATTCTTTCTTTCATTGTTTGCATAACAAATATTAATGTCAAAATATTAATATCCATGGGTGATGTAAGATTAAATTTTATTTTTATTTTAAAATTGATTAAATGACATCTTTGCAAAAGAACAAAACAAATATGGCATATATTTTTCAGATTAAAAAAAAAAGATGTAAGAAATTTAATCTTAATATTTGCAAAAATTAAAATTTGCCAAATTACAATTTTTATCACTAGAAGACTGTATAATATATTTCAGAGAGTGCATATAGGTATAAATATATATAGGTATAAATAAATAGCAAAATTGACTGAAATATTAATACATGGATATTCATAGTAACATTTCCTTGAAAATAAATTTTAGTAAATTAATAATTATTTATATATTTATATAGTTGCACAGTAATAGCTTTGAATGAACACACACACACACATACACACACTGACATATACATATATATATATATATATATAATTATTTATATATATATATATATATATATATATATATATATATATATATATATATATATATATATATTTTAAACATGTGTTGAATGTTAAAGACAACATTGTCCTGCATATTTTCTTTTGAATTTTCTCATATTTTCTAATGAGACTTTTTATTTGAAAATGATATCGAAATAAATATTGTCCGTACGATAACCTAGTACTTTCGAACATCATTGTTCATCTTCAGGGTCAAAACTTTTTAAAACATTTGCCAATTATATATATATAGGATTAATGTGAGTAAAAATGTGTCACTTAACTGATTGATGTTACCTTCAGCATCCTGACCACAGAGTTTCATAGGCAGAACTGGTCCATCCACTCTTCAGCCGGTATCAGAAATTTACTGCTGATATATTTTTTCTCCTTTTTTAGAGACATTTAACATTAGTATAAGTTTTTTCTATATTTTTTTGTGTTCATGTGTGCATTTGTGAGCAAGCAGTCATATGATGTATTTTCTCATTGAAAATAAGATGTTATCATCAGGAGAAAAAAATGTGTATAAACAGTTTGAAGTTGTACAAAATCGTATGAGATGTACAAAAATACTATAAGAAATGAACCACACTGGCCATGTTAACTGAATTTAATAAAACTTGCTTGGATAAATTCTTGCTGCCTATATATATATATATATATATATATATATATATATATATATATATATATATATATATATATATATTATAAATTAATTGATTTAAAATATGTTTTTTCACTACACAGTGATAACCATGTTTCAAAAATGGAAACTAAAAGCTTTGAATTTAATTTTATTCGCTTGACGAGGAAATGGAACTAATGTCTTTAATTTAATAACAGAATTAAATTCGAAGCTTTTAGCTGCCATTTTTGAAACATGGTTATCACTGTGTAGTGAAAAAAAACATATTTTAAATCAATTAATTTATAATATTAATGCTCTGTAAATTTAAATTGAGCACTATTGTGTAAAAATAAAAAATTTCTATAAGAACACCGGATTTTATATCTTACTGTTCTTTCTTTTTATTTATATATACATATATATATATATACATATACATATACATATATATATATATATATATATATAT
>OZ038480.1:19803953-19811453 GCA_964036315.1 Acanthosepion esculentum
TTTCAGAATAGGGACTGGGATGGATAGTAAGTTAACAAACTGTTTAGATCTACAAAGGATAGGAAGTCATGGAGAGTCATGATCGCCTATGTCCTGATGGAATACAGCACATGAAAGAAAAAAATTCTGACAGCTGTCATAATAGCATTAACTTTTGAAGAAAATTTATCAAAAATATCATATTCTTCTTTATTGATTTCTTACATTGAATATGAAAAAAAGGCCATTTTCTTTAAAGCATTATCCTTTCAGGTCAGAGGTAATTACAGCTCTTCATAGATTTTTCTATCTGTTAATTTGCTATGATATCTTGCGAAAGATAGCGGAGTGGTTTCCTCTTGTCTTCTATATTGTTTTAAATTCAGAGTTGTTCTCCTCGGTTGGCTGGTCCCAAAGGCTAGAGAGCAAAAAATCTAAACCATTTCATCAAAATGCCTGAATTTGAAGTCAGCTGGCCAATTCCACTTGCTATACCAATAACTGCTATGCTACCCTCACATTCATAGTAACCATTTTTTTTTTCCATTTTAAGATTTGAAATAGATTTGTGCAGCTTTTGGAGAAGGTACTGCAAATAATCTAATGTGTAAAAAATGGTTTGTGAAGTTTGAATATTTTTTCTGATTGATGCTGCATAGTCAAGTAGGCCAACTGAAGCCGTTAAATGAAAATGTTATATAATCAATGTTATATTGAAGAAATGTTCAGAATTCTTTCTATAGAAATGGTATAATATTCCATCAAAATAATATCAGAACTCATGTTATTTTGGTGAGCAGGCAAAAATTGTTAATTTTCACCATTTGCTATACTTACCAGTTTCTACATTTTGGGTGAGTATTTATTCTAATCTTTGCAGAATTCTCATGAGAAAGAAAATTCAAATTTCTAAAAGTCTAAAAGATAGCTGAAGATGAAGAAGATAAAACACTCTCCAAGGTTAGAATAAAAAAAAGTTGGTAGAACAAAACAGTAAATAAGTTTTCAAATAAAACTGATGTCGAAAAAAAAATTCGTTTTTTATTACTGATAAGAAAACCAAACTTTTTGCCTAATGTTCATAATTTAATTATATATATCACATATTGATAACCTGAAAAATGGTTTAAAACACACAAAAACACATTTGGCCACACAGATATATATATATATATATATATATATATATATATACATATATAGGGGACTGACCCATTGATTTTGATGTGTAAGCTCTCAACATATGATCCTAATACTGAACAGCTAGATGACCCACACATGATTTGATTATAATGGTGAAAGCTTGTGTAGAATCAGCTAAGTATTTTGGAAGAATAGAAATGATGTACATTGTGCCATAAATCTCTAAAGATCTCTCCTCATACTTGAACTCAGTGTTTTCTTTCTACTAGACTGGCTATACCCAAGGCTACGGAGCTCAGTCTGCCCTGCTTTTTTTCATCAAGGAGATAGACAGACTCATGCCTTTTCCAAGAGCATTGGCAGGAAGGGAATATAAGAGAATTAACCAGAATTTGAACATTGTAATTTCATTTTCCACATCAGTGACCACCTGTCCATCCACACACACACACACACACACACATATATATATATATATATATATATGAAATATAAGATTAGGATACATCCATGCGCAATACATTACCCAGGTTTCAACCTTGCTGTCTTGTTGGGGCAGTTATTTGTGGATGGTTCCACATGTAACTGCCCCAAGAGATTGTAAGGTTGAAACCTGGGTAGTGTGTTGTGCATGGATTTTTCCTAATCTTATATTTTATTATCAGCTCTACAATTTTTCTGAATTGTGTATTGAGCACTTCTAAAAAAATATCCAAGCATTGGCCTGACTCTAGTCTTACCTACTGCTTTACTTTTTTGTATTTTATATATATATATATATATGTATATGTATATATATATATGATGCAATGAGAACAAAAATAATATAAATTCTAATGTTCACAGCATTAATTCAAAAGCGGTCTCAATACCGATAGTCGAGCAATAATAATAATTATACTTTTTTTATATTGACAAAAACAGTTTACTCACTACAAAGATGCAACTTCGTTTTGGTGCATTTCAATTGCACCTCGACTGGTGAGAACCAAAAATAATTATGAACAATTTTGCTTGTAAGCGAGCTATATAAAAATAAATAAATAAAAGAGGAAGTGACGTTTCACATACAAGCAGAATTGTTCACAACCATTTTTGGTTCTCACCAGTCGAGGTGCAATTGAAATGCACCGAAATGAAGTTGCATCTTTGTAGTGAATCCACGGTTTTTGTTGTCTATATGAAAAAAGTATAATAAATAATTGATGTGATTAAAGTTTTTATTATATTTTTCTTGTATGTTTTAAAATTTCTTCCAATATAATCTGACGGTCAGTAGATAGCGATTGGCATTGATTTTACATTTTTGAAGATTAAAGTTGACTGGAAAGCATGCAGCTGTAAAGGAGTTCCACAAGCAAGAAGTATGAGAAAAGAAAATGTTAGCATAGAATTTATGGTTGCATCTAACCAGCTCAACTGTAAATTGATGAGATTTTGATACCAGCCTAGTCCAGCACTTAAATTTAAAAATTCTACACACCATAGTGAAGAGCTCATCCAAATAATTACCATGAAAGTATTTATAGAAAAGGCACAGGGAAACAACTTTATGGCAGTGAGAAAATTACTGAAGTCAAGATGCCAGATCAGAACCTGATATTACTGCTTCTTCTTTGGATTTTATCAAAGAGCTCATGGGTAAATAGCAGGGGTACCGGACCATATGTGGCAGTAATATTCTAAGCATTGGCGAATGGTAGACATAGATATGTAAGATAGATTCTGGAGAGAAAAATTGTCTCACAGGACACAGTGAATCAACTTTCTTAACAGCTGACCTAGCAATGGATTTTATATAGTCTTTCCACTTTACGTCAGCTGGGAAGGTAATGAGTCACTTAGCATCAGCCATGCTGATGGAAAGGCAGAAAGGGGTCTCTCAGATATAATATAATATACAAATGTATTATATTGTTTCAAGTTGTTACACATACAGATCTCACATTTGTAAAAAGATTGTCCAAGGCTCATGTTTTTGTTCTAGTACTTTCAACCATCCCAATTATCATCAAGCACTTAATGCTTTCAGTATCAAAGAAAATAATTTTTATTAGCTTAATCTGGGCATTATATATATATATATATATATATATATATATATATATATATATATATGTGTGTGTGTGTGTGTGTGTGTGTATATATATATATATATATATCTATATATATATATATATATAACTAGATAGATAGATAGATATGAACAGACTGAGATAGTAGGAAAAGACTGAGATAGATAGATAGATAGATAGATAGATAGATAGATAGATAGATATGAACAGACTGAGATAGTAGTAAAAGACTGAGATAGATAGATAGATAGATAGATAGATATGAACAGACTGAGATAGTAGTAAAAGACTGAGATAGATAGATAGATAGATATGAACAGACTGAGATAGATAGATATGAACAATGAGATAGAGAGATAAAGAGTTAGATAGCAAGAAAAGACTGAAATTGATAGATCAATAAATAAATATAGATAAATAGATCTGAATAGACTGAAAGAGATAGTAGGAAAAAACTGAGATAGATAGATAGATATGAACAGACTGAGATAGATAGATAGATAGATATGAACAGACAGAGATAGATAGATAGATAAATAGATAGATATTTCATGAAAAATTGTTCCTATATTTATAGATTAAACTAAGAAGAGAAATTAATCAAATTATTGATAGCACAGTCTAGGCTGATTTTCTGACATGTCAGCCCTTTGTATAGATAAATTATAGGTAAACATAGACTCAGGTAAATAGGCAGATATCGTAGAGATAGTAGTGTGGCAATTTACTGGCATAAATGAATTTTTGTCTTTTACCTTCATTAGAACCCTGACTGCTGGAAGTAAATATTTTGTCTTTTGTGATCAAACTGCAACAGATAGATCAAAATGAACAGACTAAGATAGATAATATTATTAATATGTATTTGGAATGGTTGAAAAGACAAAAGAAATAAATTAAACATTTTATTTAAGTTGGTAAAAATAACTTAACAAGACTGGTAAATTAATTGGCAATTTTCCGGAATTTTTCACTGGAGCGATAAGAGGCTAACTGCAAGTCATTATACATTTAATGTATAAATATATGAATAGGCACATGCTTATATACTTCTACACACACACTCACACAAACACGTATATACTCATATATACATTCACACTTACATACATGTGTGTATATATATATATATATATATATATATATATATATATATATATATATATATATATACATATGTACATATTCATACACACAATCATACACTCTCTCACAGATACATACTTGTACTCACATACTCACACAAACTCATTTTCATATACACACACTTTCTCACATGCAGCATTACACTCTTTCCTGTACTCATACACTCTCACAAGCATACTTATACACAAACACACACTCTCACATGCATAAAGACACTCACGCATACAGACACCCATTCACACAAAATCACATACACATTTATACACTCTCTCTAAAATAGATGCTCACACATACACTCAAGCACTTACACGCACTTCCTTACGTACACATTCTCTATCTCTCTCTCACACTCTCATATACTTGTACATTCTCTCACACATACAAACTTACATACACATATGCACTTACTCTCACACAATATCTTACATGCACAGAGTTACACAGGCAGACACTCACATGCACTCACCCACAATGACTTCTCATATGCGCACGCATACAACTGCGTGGTGGTGACAGTAGTTGTACATAGGTCATTAAGTTCAAATCATGGATTCCAAATTCTAGACCGTCAGGAACGTTCTCGGGTCTCTGAAAACTGATGCAGCACAATCTTCTGCACTTATCAGATGGCTTTTTCATCAGATATAAGCTATACACAGTCTGTTTTCTGTTCCTGCATTGATGCACGCAAATGCAAGCAGATGGTGCAGTAGGGTGCTTTAATTGCATGCAACAAACACACGGACACAAGCAGACATAGACTACATATAAAAGAAAGAAACATAAACATTCTTGCTATAAATAAACAGAACTATTGGTTATCTAAATTGCGTGCACACACACACATACACGCATGCACATACACAAAGTGCACATCCATAGATTGATATATGCACACATATGCATATATATGTATATATATATTTTTTATGCATGTATACGTATATGCAAACAGCTAGATGTGTGTGCATGCAAATATGTATTTATTGGATATTTTGCATATATTGGGAATATAATTTATATTGTATTCAAGAAATATTAATGCATTTTTATATATATATATATATATATATAAATGGTAATGAAATGGAATCAGTGTGACAATTATTTAATATATTTTCTGTTTATATGTTATTTTTTATAGATACAATTTATTTAAGTAAATGCTTTGTTTTTTAATCAGACAGTATTAATTACATTTACTGGCCTGAATTTTCAAGAAATTCGGTAGAAAATATGCGTTCTCTGACAGGAATTGAACCTGTATTCCTATACGGAAACTGTCATTTGACATGCTCTACCATTCAGCTACAGAGAAGCATTTCGTTAGCAAAGTCTGTTTAATTAAAAACAGAGCATTTACTTAAATAAACTTTATCTATAAAAATAACATATAAACAGAAAATATATTAATTAATTGTTGAACTTAATCCATTCCATTATATGTTGTCACTGTTTACGTTAAGTTACGTTTTGTGAGCAGAAATGATCTATCAAGAAAAATTGTTGAAGATTGTGTGTTTATAAATAGTAATTCAAACTTTATTAACCAGACACTACTCTGTAGCTGAATAGTACAGCACATCAGGCCAAATGACAGTTTCCATATAGGAATACAGTCGGAGAACACATATTTTCTATATATATGTAATACTGAAAAAAAAAATAGTAGGCAACACTAGAGTCAGGCCAATGCATGGATATTTTTTTAGAAGTGCTCAATACACAATTCAGAAAAATTGAATTTGTATAGATGGTAATAAAATATAAGGTTAGGAAAAATCTGAATAGTAATCCATATAGTGATCACTTAGACGCCACACTAATTCCCATATATACATTTCATTTACCATCACATGATCTACTTATTCAAAATGGGATCATCTGTGTTTGCTCTCTGGTGATCTGTGTTCAAATTCCAGTGTCAGCACTAACACTTTATTCCTATATAACAACATATATATATATATATATATATATATATATGTACGTATGTATGTGTGTGTGTGTGTTTGTGTGTGCATGTGTGCGTGTTTGTATATATTGTGTATTTGGCCAGAAATCCCTTTAAATGTTTAATTAAAGCTGACTAATGTTTAACAAGGTATTGTGATTAAGCTTTTTATTTAATATTTCTTGTGTTTGTACAAGTGTTTTCTTTTCTGGACACAAAGTGTATAAAAACTGTTCAAAACTTCTATATATCTGAGCACTTTTGGCTACTCTTTATCCATTATCAAGGACAATTATTATTTTTTATTTTTAATATAATGTTTGGATTTTTTATGTATGTGCTTGAAGTTATAGGAATGTTATATTTTCCGAACACAGCACATTGTGGTCATCATTGTAGTTAATGTTGTTGAGTGTTGACTTTTTCTTTTTATTATTAAGGCTTTTATTATTTTTAATCGTTTTTTACATTTGGATGAGGCTATTACATTTGTATTTTGCTACTAGTGTTTTTCTATTAGTCTGTTGCACCTACTCAAACAAAGTTCAATTAAGATTTATTTAAACACGCATGAAAACCTACCAAACATACTAGTAGTAAGTACATTAACACAGCCACAACATGCTGACTGTGTTTGGAAAATAAAACATACCTATAGCTTTAGACACATACATGAAAAACCCACACATTTGGCAAAAAATAAAAATCATGATGGCTAAAAGAATAGCCAAAAGCTTTTGGATATGTAGAACTTTTGAACAGTTTTTACACACCTTGTGTTCAGAAAAGAAAAAAGATTATGAGAACACAAGAAAAATTAAATAAAAAGCTAATTGCAGTACCTTATCAATTGCCTTTAATGAAATATATATATATATATATATATATATATATATATATATATATGAAGAAATATAGTTTTAGGGTGTACTATATTTATTGGATAAAGTGCTCAATATGAGAGATAGAGCTTGTGTAAATATAAATATAAATGTGAACATTGAAGTCAACACTCAGAGGTGACAGGCTGTTTCATGCTAGATGCAATCGTCAGGCTGCCTGCTCATTGCGTCTAGCATGAAACAGCCTGTCACCTCTGACTTCAATGTTCACTTTTTTATATATATATACACACACATATATATATATATATATATATATATATATATATATATATATATATATATATATATAGGTATATAT
>OZ038480.1:19813953-19831453 GCA_964036315.1 Acanthosepion esculentum
TTCTTGATTTAACAATAGCCAAATCAATCACGAAGGGAAAAAAAGGTTTTAAAAAAGAAAGAGCCAGGAATATGAAAGTATGTCGAAAATAATCGCACAGATACAGGTTCAAGGCCCAAAGAAAAAACCCCGATACGAGTAAACAACTAACTAAAGAGCTCGATACAAATGTAGAGCAAACCTAGTCAAACCTAATGAGCCAGACAAACCTACCAAGGTTTCACTTAGGCAGATCGTCAGGGCCAGCTGACCCTGATGATCTGCCTAAGTGAAACCTTGGTAGGTTTGTCTGGCTCTTTAGCTTTGACTATATATATATATATATACATATATATATATATATATATATATATATATATATATATATATATCTCAGTATATGATATTGCACATTGAGTGGTGGTGTTAATAAAATAGTGCTTGCTGCAAAATAACAGAACTATTAATTATATATTAATAAATATACATGGTATTCTTCTCTGTTATCATGACTCTGAGTTTCAGCACCTGAAGATTGCATTGTGCATGAAACTCAGAGTCATGCTACCGGTGTGCAATAATATGTATATTTATTAACATATATATATATATATATGATGGACTCTCCCGTCGAACTCGACGTATGAGGGTCAGACAGATCAGTTCCCAGAAACTGAAAGCCCAACACCCACACAGGATTTGATTATAGTGGTGAAGGCCTTGTGCAGGGCCATCCACACTTTTTGGAGGGACGAATACAGGGACCTGGTGCAACGAATGCCACAAGGTCCCCAAACGACCCTCCGCAGGTTTTGAATTCAGAGTTGTCCTTCTCCTAGACCAGTTGCCATCCAAGGCTATAGAACCCAGTCTGTCCTGCTATTTACCCATAGTTGGAGGGTGAAGAAGAGGATTCACACCTTTCCCAAGAGTATTAGCATGTAAGTGAATGTAATGGATTCGACTGAAATTCGAACTCGGCTCTCCGATTCCTCAATCCAAGCCGTTATCCATTACTCCACCGTGCCTTCTTATATACATATATATATGTGTGTGTGTGTGTGTGTGTGTGTGTGTGTGTAAAATCAAAATGTTTTCTGTCTGAATCTATCTATAGAAGACAAAATGTCATGTCATAAATATAAATTTTTCTTTTCTGCTCGATGATAATCTTTCGTTTTGAACATCAAATTACAAATTAAAAGAATTTTTTTTTCAGATCCTCCACAAATATTTTCTCAGAAAATCAGGTTGGCATTATTTGATTTTTACTTTAAATGCTCCTCGTTGAAATAAAAGTAAGTCTTTCCTCAAGACAGTCTCACAATCACACGCATATACACATACAATAGTGCACACATTCACACACATATGCACACAGATGTAGACACATGTATAAGTTGTTGTTTACATACCTCTCATCTTGATCCACTTCACAATCTCACTGTTCTTAAAACTGATCATAAAAATATTGATTTAAGGAAGGTGATTGGGCTGAGAACATACCTATTTATCTATTATATCTATCTATTTATAGGCTTATGATCATATCACATTGAATAACTGGTTCTCTTACAATCACCAGAGATAAGCAATATCCACCTTGGTCAGTACATTGATGGGTGATCACTTGGGAATTTTAGGCATTGTAGGTTTGGATGTGCAGGTGATGTAATTGGAAATCAAAGAGCTGAGTTCCAACTCTAGTCGCATTTATTACACGCAAATACCCTTGGGTAAGATATGAATTCACCTCTTCTCCTCCAGCAATGGGTTAATTCATAGAAATTATATCAGTAAATCATTATCATCACCTAAATATTTTTACAATCTAGAAGTATTTTCTGGCTTTAAATAACCTGCAAATGGTTGATAAGCTATAAACAAATGAATCACTTAATCTATCTCTCTCTCTCTCTCTGTATATATATACATATATATATATATATATATATATATATATATATATATATATATATATATATATATATATGTGTATATTTAGGCAGCATATCTTCATTCAAGCATTGATCCCAGTAAAGAAAACTAATTATATACTATATTAAATGTAATAAAACCAACTTAATCAACTCTTCTTTGTCAACTAATGTTTGGCAAAAGATCAACATTACATGTCAATTTAAATGTTCTTTGGAAGATTGCATCGCTGACAAAAAAGTATATATATATATATATTAAAAAGAAGAGAGGTAACTTTTCTCTCGTTGGAACCATTATAACCTCTTCATTTCATTATATATATATATATATATATATATATATATATGTTGGTTTCACAACATCAACATTATTAGGGAGACTTACATTACATATGTTGAATTCTAGTACTATTGCTCAACATTTAAAGGAACATTCATGTTCACGTTCACAATTTAGAGAAATATTAATTGACAATACAAGTATGCTCCATCATAAAAATAAAAAACTTCAAATTCTCTATATAAGAAAAATACCAAGAAAACTAAATAAGGTTAAATGTGAGTATAGTAACAATGTTTTAAAATGCCTATAACAGCAGTGTTTTAAAATACATAAATTGTAATTTTTTAAAACAATGCAATTATACAAATTAAAGTTAGATAAACATGATAGCTTTAACAGTTAATTTTTAAATTAATTATAACAGAGCACATTCAGACATGTTTTTAATTATAACAGATCATGTTTCAAGCACATTTACAAAAAATTCACAGCTATCAATTACATCAATTTTTTTTGTCTTAGCAATTCACTAATAATGATCATGAATGCGACTGAGAGTACTTGGGAAAATAAAACAAATGAAAAAACTATGGCGCTTTCCTTAATGAACCTAATATCAGCATTAAGAAGTTGATCCGAGAAGTTGAGTGGATTAAAATGAAAATAAGTAGACATAACATTTATTTATTCAATCAGAGCATGTTTGGTTGAATAATACCCACCCATATGAGGTAATTTGGGATTTTGTTGTGTAAGATATATACTCTGTTATAATAAATACATTGAGCTCAATTTGTGGATCAGTTTTAATATTTAATATTACTAGGATCCACTTGGATTAGATACCAACAGATTTATTACCTGTACTATATATATATATATATATATATATATATATATATATATATATATATATATATATGTATATATATATACATACATATATATATATATATATATATATATATATATATATATATGTATATGTGTGTGTATATATATATATTCTGAAAAAGATACACTTGTCTCTATGTGAATGCATAGATTTATATAAATAAACACATATGCACACACAGATGCACAAATGAACAAGCACATACATGTACAGACACAGACACACACATGCACACACATATAAGCAAACAGCACATATGCATACACATGCACGCATACACATATGCACACACATGAACACGTACACACATATATATAATTTTATACTAGAATCTGAGGTGAATTTTTGTAGAAAAATTATATTGTTTCTATAATTATTGAATTAAATGTTTTCTACCTCTTAACATTTCTCTTGGTTTAACAAAGATTTTCCTATTTCAATGTAGGTTTATATACACAGTTTTTATACATACAGTTTTTATATATATAGTTTTTATATATACTGTTCTTATAAGAGTTACAAAAGACAGGAAATTGCGGGGACCATCTTATGAAGCTGTCTGTGTAGAACTTCTTCCTTGCCAATGGAATATGAAGGTAATGTTGATGACTGTGTGTCTGGATTTGAAGGGAAATGGCACATAAAAGAAGATATATACAGTTATAGATATATATCCAGTTTAACCAGTGGCACATCATCACAATTGTAGATCATTCTAAGCCAGGTTAAATTCACTATGTTGACCAATGATAAAGATAAGATGAAAATGGAAGAAAATGAAAAAAAAAATATATATATATAGAGAGAGAGAGAGAGAGAGACAGACAGAGAGAGAGACAGACAGACAGAGAGAGAGTAAAATGAGAGAGAATGTAAACGACAAAAAGTTTTGTTTATAATACAAGATTATAAGAAAAAGAAAACTAGCAGTCATTGATTGATTCATTTGTTTTTTTACAACTTATCAAACTTTTGAAGGTTATTTTAAAGCCAAAAAACATTTTTAGATTCTAATAATTTTTTTGAGTTAATGATCTTTAATGATACTAAGTTCTACTAATTAACCCATAGTTATGGGGGAAGAAGTAGTAGATTTATACATTTTCCATGGGTATTTGCGCGTAAGTGAATATAACAAACCCGACTGGAATTCGAACTGTGCTCTCTGATTTCCAATCCTGAGTCATTATCCATTACACCACCCATACACATCCAAGCTTGCAACATCTTGTATTCCCACGCTGTATCTCATCTAAGTACTGACCAGACTCAATGTTGCTTAACCAGTGATCATATGATAACTGGTTTTTTCAACATGGTAAATACCTAATAGTGTGAGAGAGGGAGAAATTCAAAAAGAGGGAAAGTAATAGGAAAAAGAGAGTAACTAAGATATGTAATAATAGAGAAAGAGAGAGAGATTTAAAAAGTTAACGATAAGAAAGAAAGAGGGAATTCAAAAAAGAGATTAAGCAATACGTAAAAGAGAGAGATTAAAAAAAAAATCAAAAAAAGAGAAAGTACTAAAGAAGGAAGAGAGAGAAAGATTCAAAAAGAAAGAAAGTCATGAGAAAAAGAGAGGGATTTAAGAAAGAGAGTAAGCAATAAGGAAAAGAGAGAGAGGGATTTAAAAGGATAGAAAGCAATAAGAATGAAAGAGAGGGCGATTCAAAAAGAGAAAAAGTAATAAGGAAAAAGAGAGAGGGCACAAATGAAAAAGAATGTAAAAAGACAAATAAATGAAAAATAGCGAGAGAGAGAGAGAGAGAGAGAGTGGGGAATAGAAAGATCAAAACATGAGCGAGAAAAATATAAAGGGTGAAGAATATAAACTTGGTAGAAATACAAGAAAAGTTTAAAAACAAATTACAATGAACAAGAGAGAGAACAAGAGTGTGTGCAATAAAAGACCGAACCATAAATAAGAGAGAGAATGCAAAAGGCAATGAGACAAATTTAGAGAGAAATCTAAAATAATTAAATAAAGTCTTGATAAACAGAAAGAGTATATGTTAAGGGGCTCAGAATAACAAGGAGACAAAAAAATTTCTCAAAATAAATAGATTAAAAGAATTCTTGTATTTTTCTACGAGATTTCAGATATATGTGCGTGTGTGTGTGTGTGTGTGTGTGTGTGTGTGTGTGTGTGTATTCACTCCTGTAGTTCACTGCTACTAACAAGCAGGAGTTTTTTATTCTTGATGATGGCCATGTTGGCCGAAACTAGTCGAAGAACCTAATCGAAATAATAAAACAAAAAAATATTAATATACAATCCAGTATGTTTAAAAAAAATTTATTTTTTAATATTTTTTATAGTTTAAAAACAAATATATATATATGTTTGTGTGTGTGTGTGTATTTCTTATTCCTTTAAACATTATATTTGGGAGTATACTCTTGTTTGAGGAGAAACCCTTATTCTTTTAACACTGTGTATTTAAATCTGCCAGACTGTATATTGGAGAGTCTTAATAAATATACATGTATATCTACCAGAATATAATGTACAATGTACAAAAGAAATAATGTCAGATTAAAAAAAATCATTAATTCCTTCAAAATTATATATATACATATATATATGTGTATATATATTTAAGTGAATATACGTAATATCCAACGTTGATAGCACAGAGTTTCATGCATTTCTTATCATACCCATTCCTATATATATATATATATATATGTATATATATATATATATATATATATATATATATATATATATATATATATATATATATATATGGGGGGGTATTTAAATGGATTTTTTATCCAACATTATTTCCTTATTACTACAAAAAAATAATTTTCACAGAGTACATGTATATGAGTTTCCAGCACTGATTCTTTTTATTTTCTTAAAAAGTGGAATTGATAACACCCGGCCTTGATTGAGAAAACCTATTAAAATAGCTTGTTCCTCTGACAGGATTTGAACTTGTATTCTCTTTTCAATAAGGGTAACTGTAGTTGAATTGGTAAAGGCACATTTCGTCTGTAGAAATGATTTACCTCATGTATAAGGAGATACAAGTTCAATTCCTGTCAGAGACACAATCATTCTTTAGTTGGTCTTGTCAATTTCGGTTATTATTAATTTCATTGTTTAAGAAAATAAACAAAATAAAACAAACAGATATGACACTTGAATATGTGTACCCACTAAAAATATTATTATATATATATATATATATATATATATATATATATATATATATATATATATATATATATATATATATATATATATATATATATATATATGAATAAAGGTATGCAACATAGGTAAGTTCATAGATATGTGTATATATATATACATTTTTTTCATTATTATTATAATTGTATAAATGTGTGTGCATGTGTACATGTGTATTTTTAAATTTATACATATTATTTCTGTAAATGTGTATGTATATGCATAATATATCATAGTAAAAATGTATATATGTGTAATATATATATAAATATATATATATATATAATTGAATGTATATATAGATATGTATATGAGAATGTATATATGTTTACATGTATTGGTATAAATATATATATATATATATATATAAAAAGAAAGAACAGTAAGATATATAATCCGGTGTTCTTATAGATATTTTTATTTTTACACAATAGTGCTCAATGTAAATTTACAGGGCATTAATTTACATATATATATATATATATATATATATATATATATATATATATATATATATATATATATATATATATGTATATATATGTATATATGTGTGTGCATACATATTTATATTTATATACTTATATTTATATGTATGCATAATGAAAATATAAATGTATAGATATATTTAATTTGTATAATAAAACAGATATATATATATATATATATATATATATATATATATATATATATATATATATTTAGTAATATAGGAATATATAAGAAATATAAGAAACTGCTTATATATATATATACATAGATACATATATATATATATATATATATATATATATATATAAATATATATATATATATATATATACACACATATATATGTATCTATGTAAATGTATATGTATCTGTAATTTTTAAATGGATTTTTTTTACTTATTATTTACTTATTATTATAAACCTTATTTTTATTGAGTAAATATGCTTGTGTTGGTGTCTTTGATTTTTATTTTCTGAAACAACTGGCCTAAAGTAGGACTTCACAATGGAGGGTTCTATTATTAATTTTGTTGTTTAAGAAAATAAAAAAATGATTAGCACCTCAGTCAAGTGTATCCATTAAAAATTATGTTTACTACTATGTATATGTGTAAACATGACTAAATGAAATATATACTACCTAAAAATGTAGCTTTATATATATATATATATATATATATATATATATATGTAAAATTGTTCACAGTCAGTGCTGGTGGTAAGAAAACTTAATGTATAATGACAGAGCAAAAATTTATACTAATGCTAAATTGACAAAAAAAAGGTACATTTATTATTAGTATGTATATGGCTAATGAACTAATCCACAAAAATATTATATATAAAAATAAAAATAAGAAACCTACTTCCAAAACAAAACATGCAGTCATGATAACAGTTGATGACACCAAGGACTGTTTTTTTTTTTCAACAACTTAGACCCAAATATAAAGAAACTTGTGAGAAAGCAAGAACCCCCTGCCCCTCTAATGAAGGATTATTGAAAGAAAAAGTTCCATAATCCTAAATAACACATGCTTCAATATATATATAAATATATATATATATATATATGTATATATATATATATATATATATATATATATATATATATATATATATATATATATATATATATATATATATATATATATATATATAATTGTTTAATATAGTTTATACCATATGTAAATATACATATGTATATATTTATATCACTTTAAATGTTATTTTTAGTGGGTATCCTATATTTGAGTTGACACACTTTTTTCTTCAATGAGATTTCTCAAATATTCAGATTGGTAGATGAATAAAATTTAAAAAGTAAACACAGCTTCAGCTTCTACTCAAATATGAGTATCAGCTAAAAATAATTTTAAAAGTTATATAAATATATACATGAATATTTATACATATTTTATATCTATTGGATTAATAAATGAAAAAATCCATTACAAACATATGTATATCATATTTTTTTAAATATAAAAATATCACATATATAATTTGTATATCTCTTTATCTGGGTGCATTTGTGTTGGTGTGTAAATGTATTCTTCTACCAACCTTTGTTAAACTTGATCCAAATATTACAGTCTTCAATTTTCTTTCCCCCTACCCTCTCTTACATTTGACCAAAGGTCAAAAAGAGGACAAATTCTTCCAGAAATATCAATGAACAGGACTGAAACATTCTTTCTGCCAACATCTGCCAGATTTCTGGTTCTGATGGAGTTATTTTTGTTTTTGCACCTTTTCTTTTCTCTCATTTGTCAACTGACTCTGTTTTTTCGACATTCACCAATGCACACACATTTTATGATAATTTTATTATGTCAGAAACGTGTGCGTGTGTATGTGTATGTCTATTTATGTGTTATGTTTGTTCATGTATGTGTATGTGGGTGTGTGACCATATATCTCATATATAAACATATATTTTACATACATTTCATAAATATCATATATTTCATGTATATCATATTTTACATATATTTCATGGTTGTGTGACCCTATATTTCATATATAAACATATATTTCACATACATTTCATAAATATCATATATTTCATGTATATCATATTTTACATATATTTCATGGTTGTGTGACCATATATTTCATAACTAAATTTATATACTCTGACATTTTCGCTATTTCCTGTTTAGATATAGACAAACATGCGTCATTTATTTAGTGGAGTAAATAATATCTACACCTTTGTTGTTTTCATGACAAAATTTCAGCTGGTGAACTCTCAAGCCAGTTACAGTCATACATTCAGAAAATTTAGACCAAATGAAGAGCACATAGCCTATAGTTGAAATGTATTGACTAAAACAAGAAAGATGAGGATGGTAGCTTAAATTATTAATCATTATTTATGTCTGTCTCTGTGCATATATATATATATATATATATATATATATATATATATACACACACATACATATATGATGAAAATATAGTTTTAAAGTATGTCAGTCTCTTTACATTTAATATACATACATATATATATATATATATATATATATATATATATATATATATATATACAAATGAAGTGAAAAAACAAAGAGATTTAGAATCCACAGTTCTAAAGCATTTACTTTTTAGAAAAGTGGTCAACATAGAAATTTCTGTGTCGCAATGTAAAATATTTCTAATTGAATATATATATATATATATACACACACACACACACACACACACACACACAGAGCATAAATATTATAAATTAACTGATTTAAAAATATCGTTCCATCACTGCACAGGAATTACCATGTTTCAAAAACAGAAACTAACAACTTCAAATTTAATTATATAATTAAATTAAATGCACTAGTTCTGTTTCATTTTCAAGCAAATTTTCGAATAACTTATTTTGAAATTTACTGAGTTTTAAAATCACATGCATTCATAATATTTGTTTCCAAGGATACAGAGAAATTCAATCATTTAGACAGGAGTGGTAGCGTGTTCATTTTTATTAACAACTATTGTATCAAATATGAGTTACTTTCAAAAAGCAGTTAAGTCTAGGTCGTGTAAGGGGGCATTTTTCAACGAATTATGACATCCGTTCAATGCATTTTTATTATATATATATATATATATATATATATATATATATATATATATATATATATATATATATATATGTGAGAAAAATGTAGTTTTAAGGTATGCTATATTTACAGGTAAAAATGCTCAATATCATGGATAGAGCACATAGGATGTAAATATAAAAGTGTACGTTGAAGTCAACACCGAGCAATGACAGTCTTTTTCCTACTTGAATATAGGAAGGAAAAAGCTTAGAAAGGTGTAAAGTTTTAAGTTAAAACAAATTTATAATTACTTTTTATTTAAAAATAACAGTGTATTAGGAAGGGACTGCTGAAAAGTTCTCAAGCTCTGTTATTTCCCAAAAACTTACCAAATATGAGAATATTTTAGAATGGCTTATAGTTTGTGTTGAGATTTCAATATTTATTTACAACTCCTCCCTTTCTATCTCACACAACGTCGTGCATTTGTTTATTTATTTAAAAAGAAAAAATAGTATAGCATTCATTAGTTTTTTAAAAAAATAAAGCGTTGTGAGGTTATTTGATAAAAATCGTCTGAGGATACCATAAGTTTGAAAACAAGATAGCAGATTCAACTGATCTGATTTTTAAAATTAAAACCTCTACATGTTATTTTTAATTTTATTTTATTTTTGCACACATGTATTGAGCAATTTTTAATACTACTGATTCAACTCTGATCATTAATCTTTTATGTATTTTATATATATATATATATATATATATATATATATATATATATATATATATTTATATAATTAATATTTCAATATCATGTCATATTTACATGTAGGCTATCAATATTGACATTATCCATCCACCTCCCTATCAAAGTCTGTTCATATCTATCTATTTATATATTTATATACACATATACATGTAGGTGTATCAATGTGTATATATATCATTCTGTCTGCCTGTTTACTACAGTATATTAATATCTATACATGTACTTTTACTACTTTTGTGATATTATATACAAAAATGTACACATACATGTATATACATGTGTATATAATGTGTATATAAACTCATTCTATGGAAAACAATATATATATATATATATATATATATATATATATATATATATATATATATGAGACTTAGTGCACCTATGGTCAGTGAGTGTGTTCCTTTTATTTTTTAAATAATTGTTTACCAAGAAAATGTAATCAAAATCTTTTAATGTGTTTAGAAAAGTAACAAAAAAAAAGAACAATTTTTTTTTTTACAAAGCAGTATATAGAAAATATTTCTGGAAAAAAAAAGTAAAGAATTTGTACGTAATGAATTATTATCTACAAAAAATGTTGAATCTTGTAAAGCTCTTTTGTTTCTGGTGGGAAAAGGCACAGATCTTCCAAACGTTATAGAAGTGTGTAACTAATTGGAAATGAAGCTCCCCGTTAACTCATACAAAACTGCTGGTAAATATGCACATACATGCTTGCGAATAGACAAGAGATTAAAAACAACTGTATGTATGCGTGTGTTTATGTGTCTATTTCTGTGAGTCTGTGTAAGAGGGAAAGTGAGAGAGAAAGTGTGCATGCGTGTGTGTGTTTGTATGTGTGTGTGCATGTGATTTTAAGCATAAATTGATTTCCGAGCTTGTGTTTATTTCTTAGCATACAGGCATCTGAATGAAATATTTTGAGTGCATGTATATGTCTATAACTGGAAGAAAATGATATATAAATGTTCACATACCAGGACAATGTTAGGAAATTAATAACAAAGTGGGAAAACTTTTTCATGGGACATGTTCTAACCTTTAGGACATCATCAGACTAAAGTGATGTCTATGCTGATATAACTAAATGTACACTTTTTAACATTTTTTTTTCCTTTTTAATATGTGTTTGGGTATATATATATATATATATATATATATATATATATAATACTGCCCATCAAAAGTGTAAATTTTAAATTCATTTTTCGTTTCACCTTTTGAAAGTGAATTCTGAAGATCCAGAGAAAAATAAAATTCTCTGGTGAAATAAATTATAACAAATGGAGCCTTAAAGTGGTCTGTTTTTTCTTTAAATTAAATTATTCACTCTGAATTAACATTTTTGTATGAAATTGTGTATAGAATCATTGTTGCCAAGATAAATACATATGTATGTATATATATATATATATTGAGTACTGATATGGATTCCTGAAAATATATTATTGCTTGTAGGACTATAAATAATTTAAACATATAATTATATAAATACTAGTATATTTGATTAAAAGCAAGCAAAAATATACTATCTTGCAATTATATTTGTTGAACAAATATATTAATGTGTGCATTTTAAGTGAAATTTTATTTTTATTGTGTGTGAGTCTGTGTAATACATCAATAAATTGTGACATATATATGAAAATATGATTATGAATTTAACAGATAAAATGTGTATATAATAATGTTTCACAATATATATATATTTATTTAATTGTTTACACTCATGCAAGAATGCATCAGTCACAGTAAACATGCAAATACATATGTATATGTGTGTGTCCTGTATGTATATACATATATATATATATAAATATAGGTAACTATACTCGTGTCGAAAAACCTTCGAATTCTTGATTTAACAATAGCAAAATCAATCATGAAGGGAAAAAAAGGTTTTAAAAAAAGAAAGAGCCAGGAACATGAAAGTCTGTCGAAAATAATCGCACAGATACAGGTTCAAGGCCCAAAGAAAAAATCCCGATACGAGTAAACAGCTAACTAAAGAGCTCAATACAAACGTAGAGCAAACCTAGTCAAACCTAATGAGCCAGACAAACCTACCAAGGTTTGACTTAGGCAGATCATCAGGGTCTGACGATCTGCCTAAGTGAAACCTTGGTAGGTTTGTCTGGCTCATTAGGTTTGACTATATATATATATATACATATATATATATATATATATATATATATATATATATATATATATATATATATATATATATATATATATATTTATTTAAATAAAAACAGATTACTTTAAGGTTCCATATAATAAATTATTTCACCACAGCCCTTTCAAAGGACAGTGGATCATCAGATTTATTTCCAAATGTTGAAAAAAAAGTAATCTGTTTTTATTTAAATTATTAGCTCTGATTTACGTTGAGTTCTCTGGATTTTATCCTCATTGGGTCTACCCATACAGATTACCTAGTTTTTTGTAAACTAAATATATATATATATATATATATATATATATATATATATATATATATATATATATATATATATTAAGAGTTGGTTGTCTCCTTGTACATATATATATATATATATATATATATATATATATATATATATAATAATAATAATAATTATATACAAAGAGACAGTTACATATATTTTATTCTGAACAAAAACAGTAACATTGATACAATGGCATCATCCACACATATTTAAATCCACTGGAATAGATAAAAATATATAAGAGATAAAAGAAATAAAAATTTGTACTAATATAAACATATGTAAAACTTTCTGTCTACTTTTCTGATAGATCAGTTCAATAATCAATCCATGGACCTGCATCTCTACATTATATGTTAATATGGTGTTTACATAATTTTGTGTTGTATCTATACTGATAAAGGTTGATTAGTTACATCCAATGTATATATATATATATATATATATATATATATTATTTAGTATTTTTTGTTTCATATATATATATATATATATATATATATATATATATATATATATTTATATAAAACTATAATATTAAAGAACTTAACGGTTCTTTCCTATTTTTCTATATATTTGCACACACACACACACATATATATATATTATTATTATATGATATTAATATATATATATATTTAAATAAAAACAGATTACTTTAAGGTTCCATATAATAAATTATTTCACCACAGCCCTTTTAAAGAACAGTGGATCATCAGATTTATTTCCAAATGTTGAAAAAAAAGTAATCTGTTTTTATTTAAATTATTAGCTCTGATTTACATCAGACACACACACACACACATATATATATTATTATTATATGATATTAATATATATATATATATATATATATATATATATATATATATATATATATATATTATTACTATACTATTATTTTTGTAGGTACACGTGTTTTAAATAATGCTCAGTGAGTTCTGATGGTAATAAAACAGTAAGGTAAAATCTATACTAATAATAATATATATCACCGTTTAAAGAGTTGCTCTAGATAATGAAGAATAAATATGTATTTATTAATGATACATATGCATACATGCATACACACACACACACACATATATATATACGCACACACATATATTTAAATTTATATATATATATATACATATATATAGAAGCCTACATATACACACATATACACACATAAGTGTATATATATGTATATATATATACACTTATACATATAAATATATATATACATATATATAGAAATAAATATATATATATATATATATATATATATATACATGCACATATATAATGCACAGACACACACATATATAAACACACAGACACACACATATATTAGTATTACTCAGCAGCATTAGTATTCTTTAGATCTGGTCTATCTTGTGATAAAATTTGTCCTGTGATTGAATTCTCTGATGAAGATTTGGCATATATATATATGTGTGTTTGTGTATTCATATATTTACTTATGCATTTACACTTGCATTTTGTGGAAATAGTATCTAAAAATAACTAATTCAGTTCAAGTCTCTATATCTAATTACAATTTTGTACTAATTTCTAAGATTACAATTTAGTTTATTTTCCTGACATGTATATCTAACTTTTATACAAATAATAAAAAGGAAACTCCTTGAAATACCAAGCATTTATTTTGCATGTGAAGTTAATTTTATATCTTAAACACGAGTGTACGTATGCATGATTATACATCTTTGCGTGTATGTCTTTGTTTTTATATATTTTCTTGTTTATTTAGGAAAAATACAATAAATTCATAGCCTGATATTAAGTGCATTAACAAAGAAGTAGTTATTAGCTAAATTTTGTAAATCTTTATAGTGTGGTTCCTGTGATTAATGGGGAAGTATTAGGTTAAGTGCATTGACAAAGAAGATCATGTTGAAAAATCAATACTCCTTGTGTATAGAAATGTTTTATTCATCTGTATGCTATGGATATGTTAATGGCTGTTTTCATGCATATATGTGTGCTTGCGGTTAAAATAAAATGTGTAAATATAAAGATGGCTACGTATATGTGGGAATAAGGATAATTGTAACGTTTAAGTATAGAACTAGGATAGACATTACGTAAGTTTGCCTTTGTTTATATTATATTATTAAAACACATTTTCTTTCATGAAGATGTTAATATACATGAACATACTGATAAAATCTTGATAGCTTTATAGACAAACATTACATATTTGTATATGCGTACTTAGGTATAAATAGATACTCATATAAAAGTTTTTATATGCATTATATGTATATATATATGTATATATATATATATATATATATGTATAGATATATATATATGTAAAATTATAAAGATATAAAACCAGAACTCCCTGAAGAACACACATGTAGCAAGAAATTTTGAAATCAGGGAAAACAAAAAAAAAATTATATTAAAAGTTAAGTAATCTTTTTATATAATATGTATACATATTTATATATATATATATATACATATATATATATATATATATATATATATATATGTATATATATATGTATATATATATATATATATATACATACAAAAATCATGTCATATTAATAATATAATATACATATATATATATATATTAATATTATATAATAATATACATATATATATATATATATATATATATATACATACAAAAATCATGTCATATTAATAATATAATATACATATATATATATATATATATTAATATTATATAATAATATACATATATATATATATATATACATATATATATATATATACATGCAAAAATCATGTCATATTAATAATATAATATACATATATATATTAATATTATAGAATAATATATATAATAATATAATATAATAATATAATAATATAATATAATATATATATATATATATATATATATATATATATATATATATATATATATATATATAGATGTATAGGCAGCTACCAGAGAATACAATCAAGCAAGCTTGTATAACAGATTAATTTGCTATTGTGAGTTTGTCTCTAAATGGTCCACTATTCTTGACTAATTTCACATTAACCTGTTTAATAGACAACTACACGCACACACACACACACACACAAACACACACACACACACACAAACACACACACACGCGCACACACACACACACACACACAAACTCACACATGCACACACACACACACACACATATATATATATATATTTACGTGTCTGTTAAACAAATAATGCTGACAGTATTTGTTAGAAATTAAAATACCCCCATCACTATATATGCACATAATAAAAAAATCACATAATTTTGATAATGCCACAGAGATTAGCTGAAAGTCCTTGTCTGAAAAGATCATTTGGACTGTTTTTACACACTCTATATCCAGTAAAGAAATCAATTGTATGAGTGGAACAACATTTATTAAAAAAGTCTAATTGCACTGCCTATCAAAGAAGGATTGCTGTCCAAATATATATATATATATATATATATATGCGTATGTACATTCACATACATATGATGAGAAGTTGGGAAGATATTTGAACCTGAATCGGGAGGTTTCTGAATTCTAATATATATATACATATATATATATATGTACATTATGAAATGGACATTCAGGCCAATAAATGTTATTTAATACTGTTTATTATAAAAACAGACCATTTACTTAAATACTTGTATCTATAAAAAGAATGTTAAACATAAAAATGTCTTTAAATATATATATATATATATATATATATATATATATATATATATATGTATGAATATATATATATGAATGTATGTATGTGCTTGTGTATACATATATATATATTTATATATATATATATATATATGAATGTATGTATGTATTTAGTACTCATGTTAATCGCTTCATTACGTTGTCATCAGTACCATATATATATATATATATATATATATATATATATATATATATATATATATATATATATATATATGCTAATCATGAATATGCATTGGATTCAATGTTTAGTACAACTAACTGTGCGCTATCATATATATATATATATATATATATATATATATATATATATATATATATATATATATGTATGTATGTATGTATCTATCTATCTATTTATCTATCTATATGTGGTCATGTATTTATAAATGTAGGAATTCATTGCTAAACTTCTCAATATTTGTCTATTTGCTGACATTCACTGCTACAGTTTTACATCTGTGTAACAGTGAAGGACACATTTTTGCATTTTGTGTAGTTGTGTAACTATTAATATCATTGAATGTGCAGATTATGACGTTGTTTATATTTGTCTATTTCTGTTTAGTTTCACAGCTAGTGATATATATATATATGTAGTCTTAATTTATTACCCTTAAACTCTGCATTCATGTGTAGTCACATCACCATTTCTATTCCTATAGATAGTTTCATACATATGAAGAGATAGATAGA
>OZ038480.1:19841453-19956453 GCA_964036315.1 Acanthosepion esculentum
AGTCATTTAAAAATGACGCCATCTGTAATGGTCAAACTGAAGTGATACATGTGCTTTTTTCTTTCTTTTTAATTCCAGGAAGCTAAAAGTGTCAGAATTTGTCAAAGACATTTTGATAAATAGACTTAACCCACAATTCTTGATTTTGTAGTGGCAGTCAAAAATATTCCAAGGTATAAAAATGAATGTTGGCAGTTTCACATGTTTAATCCAAACATAAAACGCCTCAGTCAGATGTTGAAAATTATATAAAATGTTAAGTAGTCAGGCTTTGACCGTGTTATAAAATAAAACTTGTTTATATATAAATATAAAATAGTGTACCGTGTATGTTTGTGGTTATAAATATATGCTTGATGTAAAATAACAGTTGATATTTGTACTAATAATAAATATACATTTATTCCTCGCTATTTGGAGCAACTCTGAGTTTCATGTAAAGGGCAATCATCAGGCACAAACTGAAAAATGACCAATATTTATAACCTACTGTTACGGTAGTGGAGCACTCCTTTTACTTATGCAAAACATAAATAAATTTGTAAAAATGAATAAATTACAAATAAATGAAATGAATTCAATTAGAAAGGGATTGGTTCATTTATTTTCTACAGCTTATCAACCCAGGTTATTTAAAGCCAGAAGATATTTTTAGATTGTAAGAAATTTTTTTTGTAGATAATAATCATTTAATGATATTTATTTATTTTTTGTGAGGATTGTTTGCTTACATCTATGTTTTATTAAGTATATATTAATATATATACATATTATCTCACTGACCACACAACTTTTGGTTACACTGAAATTCCTTGGAAATTTTGTTTCTACTATCATCAAATGACTTTAGGTGGTATAAAATACAAAACAACACTGCTCTTTCTAAATATTTCTGGCAATTAAAAAATGGTTGCAATACATCTATTATTACATGGGATATTGTAGCAAGAACCAAATCTTACAACGGGAAATGAAATAGATGTAATTTATGTCTTGATGAAAAATTAGTTAAAACACTTAAATAACCCTAGCTTATTAAACAAGAGAAATAAATTGATGATTACATGTAGGCATAAAAATATGCTTAAATCCGTTGATCCATATTAATTATTAATTTAAATTATGTTTTTTTTTTAAAGAACAATAATCTCCCTTTATGATTAATGTAAAAAAATAACATTCACAACTCTAGAGTAATATTTTTGATTTTTTTACACACACACACACACATACGCACACACATACACACATACATATATATATACAAATACTCTTTATTTTAAATGCCAAATATATTTTTTATATATTTAAAATTAAAAAACTATAATCCCAGTATAATATATAACTGCATTGTGCTAACCAGATATTTTTTTATTAAAATTTAAATTATGTAATGGTCAACCTATACTCAGCACCTGAAGATTGCAATGTACATGAAACTCTAAGTTGTGTTATTGGTGAGATATATATATATATATATATATATATATATATATATATATATATTTAGGCAGCATTTCTTCATTCAAACATGTTTCATTGAATAGTATAGACATATGTATATTTATATTTATAATAATCCTTTCTAGTTCTCTAATCAGTTATTTCATGTTTAGATGAAATTCACCAAGGAAGGTGCTGTAGTTTTTTCCTATCCATGTACTTTCAATCTTTGCCAAGATCATCCTCAGGGTTAAATTATAAAGACAAACTTGTGAGATCATTGTGATAGTGATTTTTAAAAAACGTGCATGAACATGCTCTGTTATAATTATTCTAAACTTTATAAATTTAAATATATATATATATATATATATATATATATATATATATATATATGTCTATTTCTCTATCTCTTCCTCCTCATATATATATTTATATATGTGTGTGTGTGTGTGTGTGTTTGTGCGTGTGCGCGCACGTGTGTGTGTGTGTGTGCATGCAAAAATTTCAGCTACAGTATAATTGTAAAATGACAATATGAATAAAGACAAAAGGAAGACATATCTTAGCCAATGCGTTTAATATCCCTCAGAGGCTAAAACACATCGGCTATGGTAAGTTTTTGTTTATGTATATATATATATATATATATATATATATATATATATATATATATATGTATATATGTAAAAATTTCAGCTAGAGTATATTTTTAAAATGACAATATGAATAAAGACAAAAAGAAAACATATCTTAGCTGTTGCATTTAATGTCCCTCAGAGGCTAAAACACGTCGGCTAAGGTAATTTTTTGTATATATATATATTTATATATATATATATATATATATATATATATATATATATATATATATATATATTTATATATATATATATATATATTTGTATATATGGTGACTTCCATGTCCACTTTTATATTTATATATATATATATATATATATATATATTTATATATATATATATATATACAAATGGAATGAGAACGAATTAAATATAAATTTAAATGTTCACAACATTCATTTAAAGTTATAATTCATTACTATTTGATATTACATTTCAACATACGTAAAACTGCACATTTATCCATCAATATCCAAGGACCTCTTTACAATGGCATTGGAATTTGCCAAAGTTTATTCCAATATTTCAAGTGAAGAGATAAACATCATTATGAATTGTAGGAAACCCTGTCCTCATCCATAAAAATGTACAGTGGATAAAAAATTCTGATGATAACTTTGACATTTCTATGGGATTGTTGGATTCTGTGGAATCTTTTGATTTGGTTGGATTATTTATTTTGCATAATCTTTAGCTGTTTTACATATGTTCAAATGTAATATCATATAATAAAGAAGTATATATATATATATATATATATATATATATATATATATATATATATAATTTAAGCTCTACTTCTGTATGGAGCACTGTTTTTTAAAAATAAAAATAAAAACAAAAATGCTAAAGAACTCTGGATTATTTACCTAACGTGTTCTTTCTTATTTTTTTACATACCTGCACACACACACACACACACACACATATATATATATATATATATATATATATATATATATATATATATATGTAGACAAACAAATGTATTTTCATGGTGTCTTATAATGATAAAGAAATTATATTTTGGGAGAAAGGGAAGACAGAAAGAATGGAATACAAAGACAGATAAATAAAACAAAGAGAAATAGGGAAAATGCCCATTTCCCTAAATCAAGATTTTCTTTTTTTTTCACTCTAAATGAAAAAAAAAAATTAATAAAATAACAAGAAACATTTTACTTTATTTTTCTATTTGAGGCAGAGCAACTTTCAACTTTCATTTCATCCTAGTTACATAGATATTTAACTGAAAACAAAGTAATCTATTCTTTTCTAAAGTGAGTTGCCAATAAGTTCATCTGCCACTCGTTTCCCTCCAGACTGGCTTATGTATAGACAAATGATACGCAAATGTGTTAACAAGGCTTTTTTCCATTGCAAGTGCTTTTATTCATGCGGATGTGTATATATAACCACAAACATACACAGAGGCTCACATACCTATATGCACACACATTCTTTTCGATATGGTTTTGATCATGACTACAGTCTCAGTGCAGCAATTTGTGTATGTGTGTTCGGCTCCGTGCGTCAGATTACAAGCTTATACAGATGAGCTTAACTTACGTATGATCTTTATTTGTTAAATACACTCTACTTATGCATCCATGTGCGCACACACACTTATATATACATACGTATAATTCATATGTATGTATTTGTGAATGTTTATGTGTATATTAGAAAATAAATTATATTTTATATGTTTTCTAACATAATAACCAAGGTCATTCATAAATTCGGTGATTGTGAGTTCAATCCTAGGGCTAGGTAGTATTTCATAAATGTTTCTGACATTCATTGCTGTATTGGTTACACAGTATCTAATAATGTGTTTGTATGCTCCATTACAATTTTCTATTTAAATTTAAACACAAAAGTTAAGAAAGGTCATTTTTATGTTTTATATCATCATAATTATTATTTGATCGAAGTCAGGATCATTGAACCAATGGGAATCTTCCTTTCTTTAGCTGTTTAGTATGTGCTACATCAGTGCTACATACAGTTTTGAATTCAGAGTTAATTTCTCCTAGACTGGTTGCCAACCAAGGCTAGAGAACCCATTTTGTCCTGCTATTTTACCTATAGCTGGGATGCATTATATAGATGTATTATATAGAAATAAAAGCAAACATTTATCTATATTTTAGATATACTTCTTCTATATACTGTGTCACTTGAGGACATAGGTGATTATGACTCTCCACAACTTTCTATCCCATGTGGCTTTTCCCTTTTCTATGGTCTCAACCCCACCCCTATTCCACCATCCATTCATATAAACTTGTCAGATAAGTGGCTTGCTACCTTCCCCTATCTCTCTTGCCGTCAGTATGCCCAGTGAGGGTTAGGTCTTCCAAACCATCTTTCCTTATAATGTGTCCAAGGAATTTCAGCCATATTTTCCTGATTTTGAGTATAAGTGTTCTTTCAGTTATTCTTTTGTTTAAGTCTTTTTGTTGCTTACTTTCTCTGTCTATAGAATTCTCATATCATTCTGTAGAAGATGTTCACTAGTTTATGCTTAGAAAAAGTGAAATATATTTGTATTCATATAAATACCAGATTATCCTATGAACATTAATCATCTATCTTGAGTGAACCTTGGGTCTTGTATTGGGTAAGCTAACAGTAAAAACAAAAGAAAAACTTTGTTATATTCCATGCTAATAGGAATATATACTTGAAAAACAAAGTGGATAAAATAAGTAAAGGTTTATTGTAAAAACCAATGCAATAAGAATAAAGGTAACAGTTTTGCACAAGGTTGTCGCAAGTCAATCCAGTAGTGAGTGCTACTATTGGAAGGTCGGTAGTTCTCGCATAAGTCTGAGTCATTCTCAACAGATTCCAGCTAGACAATATTTACCAGCCTCCTCATGAGGTAGGATATGGCATAAGGCTGAATTTAATGTGGGGTATAGGCTCAGCCAAAAATTTCCCGTAGAACCCGTATAAAACTGGGCTGGGTAGCTGTTTCCTGAGATTAGACTTTTTATAGTCAGTGGTCGCTTGAAATCCTACCAATAATTGTAGGTGAACTATACACAAATTTCGGAAAGATATGTTATAATGAAGTCAAATATTGCAGAAAAGAAATAATGCAATAAAAAATATAAAATGAAAGATACTTTAAGTTTATTAATTTTTTTGTTTATGAGAAACATGAGCCTCATGAGTCTTAGTAATTTCTTCAATGTTTGGATGTATATTTGATAGGCAAACTCTCATTTTCTCCTCAATACATAGAAGAGTTCCTCTCTTTTTGCACTTAATTGTGATGAGAGCAGAAAAGCCTAATTCACATAAATAAGAACGAGACGGGTACAGCAATATAATAAAGTAAATATATTTATCTCTTATATCTGGACACATATTTCTCTGGAATGCCGGGGCGCACTTAGCTTCCAGGGTGCACCAGTGAGCCCAGGTGTACCATTTGAGAAGCACTGCTCTGTGAGGTGGTTTCTGAAATGTTACCAGCCCTGTCGATTTCTTAAAATCTGACCAAATATCACGAGTTTTTTTTTCTTTCTGTGAGCTTCCTGATCAAGCTGAGATTTTCATCACCCTCTCCTTATATATGGATAAGACATGAAAAATAAATGAATTAGTATTTGTATAGATAGAAATAAAAATAGATATACATGCATATGATATTGGGTGTGAATATGTATGTGAAATTGTATGTCAATGTATTGATATTTGCTAAGCTATTTTAGTCTAGATCAGGTTTTAGTAGCAAGGCACCCTGGAGATGTCCAAACTTCTTACTAAACTTGCAAATGATCTGACAGACTAGCTTGATAAGTATTGTTCTACCTAACCCTGACCATAACCCTTAAATGAGAAACAAAATATTGTAAAGTTTTTGAGTGATGGGAACACAAATTTGGAAATTGAAAAGCATCTATCAAAATAGAAATTTAAAGAATAGAAAAAGAACAGCGTTTAAGAAAATCCCTGAAAGGGATTCAATAAAAAGTTAAAAAAGGTAATATGGTCAAATTGGCAGCTGATCTCAAAATCTGCTGTTAAGTGGGGCAAGGAATGGCTTGTTAATTTTAATGCCTTAAAAAAAAACCTGCTCTCTATCAATCATCTGAGAGACCCCTCTCTGCCTTCCATCAGCATGGCTGATGCTAACCTCCAGATGAGTAACTCATTGTACCTTCTCAGACTAACATTTTCTACTGACAGAAAGTGTAAAGATTATAGTGAATCAATTGCTAGGTCTGCTTCTAGGAAAGTTGATTCACTGTGCCATGAATCTATGTTATATAATTATAAGTCTACCATTCATCCATGCTTTAAATACTCCTACAAGATATGATCTGGTGCTTCTGTTATATATTTAGAGATTCTTGATAAAATCCAAAGAAGAATCTGCAATGTTACTAGTCTTGACCTGGCATCCAAGTTTCAGTCACTTTCCCACCCTATAACGTAGGTTCTCTGTGCCTTTTCTATAGATATTTTCATGGTATTTTTCTGATGAACTTTCCTCTATGGTACCTAGACTTTATGAATTTAATCTCAGTACCAGATTAGCAGCTAGGTCTCATCATTTTACAGTTGAAATGGCTAGATGAACCATAAGTTCTATGCTGAGAGTTTCTTCTCTTGTACTTCTCGCTTGTGGAACTCTCTTCTGGTTTCTTGTTTCCCAGTCAACTTTGATCTTCAAAAATTTAAATGCAATGTCAATCATTATCTTCTGTTTTCTTCATTCTTGGTCTTTTATTGTTCCGCTCCTTAATAATATGTTTCCCAATATTCTCTAACACTCAATAACTCCTTGCATCTTAGTGGCTTTATTGAAATAAAATAAAGAAAAATTAGAAAAGTTGATTGACAATGAAGCAAATGTTTGAAAATGCTAATGACGTGAATGTAAACATAGATATAAAAACACTAAACCTCCCAACCTATGCAAACAGCTCCTATCCCTCAGATGAAATATTGCAAACCTATCACTGCTTTATATTGCTATTTCCATAGAAAATGTTCAAACAAGTGACATTCCTCATTTCCTATAGTTCAGACATTTACAGGGCAGAATCATCATGTTACATAGACAGGGTCAAATCATCATCATACCCTCCATATTCCGTTGGTATGAAGGAAGTTAAATTTGGACAGCTTCTTTCTAAGAACTGCTACTTTGTGGAGCAGACTCCTGAGATGATGATCCCCAAATCATTTCAATTTTAACCTCTTCAAGTCTAGGTCAAACATATTCTATCCTACATATCAATATAATCTGTACTTTCTTTTTTCCTTTAACCATTTCCCCCCAAGCAAGACAATATTGCCACTAAAACACAAGGGGTTGTTGAAAATGAAGTACAATGAAAGATTTTAGTGAGGAGAAAGGAAAATAAAAGAACTGGATTCAGGAAAACAGAAGACTGCGATTGACGCTCTATTTAAATTTAAAGATTTTCAATTGTAGGGAAGCAAGAAACCGAAAGATTTTCCAAGGTGAGAAATGCAAGAAAAAGTATTAAAATAGAATTTACAGTCACATCTAACTAATTCAAGAGTAAAATGATGAGACCTTGATTTCAATCTACTAATATGCTTTAGGTCATGCAGTCGAGGTACCGAGGAGGAAAGCTTAAAAAAATTGCCATGAAAATATTTATAGAAATGACAGAGAGAAGCCACTTCACAACGGTGGAAAAATGACTGAAGTTGAGATGCCAGGTCAGTACTGATTATATAGCAGACACCTTTTTGCTTCTTAAATCTGGACATTAACCTTGTTCAGTAACATTCTATCTTTAGTGGTTGCTGAGCCTTGTACTCGGTGAAGATGTAGTGAGAAAACATCCCAAAGAGAAATATTTAAATTAGACAAAGAAGTACATGAAAACTGTTTTCTCAACAGAATAATTTAGTGATGAATGTGGAGCTACATTAGAGAGACTGGAAGAGTTGGACCAGTCATTTAGTTCATTATGGATATAGTCAACCAACATTATTTAGAAGACATCTGTGAGTGGGTGATTATGTTTTTGGCTAATAAAATTACAGGTCCTTTCAGTTTGAAGATGCCATCAAGACAAATGCAGAGAAGACATTTTAGTACAGGTGACAATGAAGATGCTTCAAGTCAAGGTGTATATTCATGGAATACAATCCTCATTTACTTACATTATTTACATTGTTTGGACTGTTGTCCTCATCTTTATTGCCATATTCACAATGTTTTGGCCATTGTATGCTCTGGCCTTTGTCAGGTGATTGTAATTACCTCAAGGACATGGCCCAGTAGATAAAAGCATTGGTTGGATCCAGTGACTTGACCCAAAGAGTTGTGAACTACTGCAGTGTTGAAAAATACTTGGAGAGTTGAATTAACTGAGACATCTGGAAGAAGCATGGTATGTGGAACTAGAACAATCTACCCAGGTGGATGAAATAAATGGTTCAGGTTGAAATTCCAATCACCTGAAGAAGGCCGGGGTGTACAAAACAAAATATGGCAATAAAGATGAGGACAAAAGTCCGAACAATGTAAATAATGTAAATAATTACAATACTGCATCTGAGAAATGTAGACAGGTCCTCCTTTACACCCAACAAATCCATGTTGATGGCCCCACCCACAAAAGTTTCAAAAATACCAAATTAAGAAAATAATTCTCAGTCTCTCCCAACGTTATTCCAATAGAAAACTAGTGACCAATCATTAAGAGAGATGTATATGAGAATAGAAAACAATATTCAAGCAAAGAAGTTAATAAAATCAATATCTGAAAGATTGGTGAAGTTTATAGAATGACAACAAGACTATTTTTTTTATCCCATGAACCGTAGGGTCTTAGGGGCATTATGTGTACTGCAACCACAGTAGAAGTGGTGATTCTTGGGCAAGATAGCTTGACTGAGCCCAACCCTCTCCAGGCCAGTTTTGAATTCAGAGTTTTTCCTTCTCTTAGACCGGTTGCCACCCAAGGTTATAGAACACAGTCTATCCTGCTATTTGTCCATAGCTGGTGGGTGAAGAAGAGGATTCATACCTTTCCCAAGGGTATTAGCATGTGAGTGAATGTAATGGATTTGACTGGAATTTGAACTCAGCTCTCCGATTCCTCAATCTGAGCTGCTATCCATTGTAAAATGATAAAATAATAATTAATTTAAGTGCATGGGATATTGTGTTAATCAAATATACATATACATATACATATATATATCTTTTGGATTTATTAATAAATAAAGGATGCTACATTTAAGTTATATATATATATATATATATAACTTAAATGTAGCATCCTATCACTGATATTGATATTATATAATATATAAATAATATATATATATAAATTACATATACATATATATATATATATATATGTAATTTATATATATATATTATTTATATATTATATATGCGCAGTACTTATTGGAAAGCGCTCAATATCAGTGATAGAGCTAACATATATATTTGGATTAATGTCAGTTTGGCGGATGATCACAAATAGCATGAAACTCACATCAATCCAACTAAATATATACGTATATATATATATATATATATATATATATATATATATATATATATATATGTATATATCCTGAAAATTTCACTGACATCACTTGGTTAATAATAGTTTCATTCTTATATCATTTACTTGCATAATAAAATTGTCTGAATTTAACTTGAGATCATCAACAAAAAATAAATTCTAATAAGCATACTATTATATATATATATATATATATATATATATATATATATATATATATATATATATATATATAGATAGATAGATAGATAGATAGATATAGATATACACTTCAAACCAACATATTGTTAAAATCAACACAAAACCTGCCAAGTAACTAAAGAAAATAAAAATAAAAACAAACAAATAAATCAAAACCCCCAAAAGAGCAAGCAACTCACACACACACACACACGCACACACACGCACACACACACACACACGCACACACACACACACACACACACATACAAATATATATATATAAATCAATCAAAGATATTGCACATATAGTGCTGGTGTTAATAAAATAGTGCTTGATGTAATATAACAGATCTATTAAGTATATATAAATAAATATACATATTATGCCTAACTGGTGAGTGATAATTTGTAAATTTATTAATATATACATAAATATGTATTAATAAATAAATACATATATATATATATATATATACACATACACACATGTATATATATATATATATATATATATATATATATATATATATATATATATATATATATATATATACATACAGATACACACACACACACATATATATATATATATATATATATATATATAGATATAGATATACTATGATGAACAGGTCAATAACAGCATTATATAATGTATTATATCATTTTCTAATAAAAACAGATATTATAAGCTAAAATTCACATGGTATTTTTTGCACACACACAAATGCATTATAAAATGGACTAATTCTGAAATTATTTTAATATATTTATTGTTTATATGTTATTTTTATAGATGCAACTAGTTAAGTAAATGCTCTGTTTATAATAAATAAATAATAGTAGATGTTGTTAATACTGTTTATTATAAACAGAGCATTTATTTGTATCTATAAAAATAACATAAACAATAAATATATATATATATATATATATATATATATATATATATATATATATATATATATATATATATATATATTTATATATTTATTGTTTATATGTTATTATATATAAACATATATATATATCTGTATATATATATATATAAATATATATAAATACATACAAGTACGTTCTGAAAATTCTACAAATCTCATTGGGTTAATATTTGAAAATATTGGTTTCCATAATAAAGTCTGATATAATGTATGTTTCTTTTGATATGTAGAAATTATGATTGTTCTTTTGTCACCTCCTGTATGTTGTTTTAATCAGTTATCTTTCAACCGCATGTGGCTGCAGATTTAAAGAAAACCACTCTATGTGTTTCGAACTACAGACATTTTCTCTGCTTGTTCACCTGTATATGTGCAGGCGGTGAGAACTGTAAGTTCTTTGAGCTGCACATTTGTGTCTGTATGTTTGTGTTTTGTCTGCAAAACCTTCTCGTATTCTTTCACTTCACCAATAAGTTTTTAACTTTGGTACAATGTCTTTTCTCTTTCATTTTGCAGTTGTCTCTCAAACTGAAAAAAAACTATTTTTTTTATTTGAGGGAAAGCATAATGAATACTTTTAAGTGTTAATCATTGTTTTTTTCCTATTTTACCTTTTGAGTACAGGTTTTTCTATTTTTGGGTCTATTTGTCAGATGTTTTACATTTTCTGCACTAGCCATCAGGTTTTTTAACTTTTGAGTACTTTTCGGCAGTAGTGGTCAGTTTTTTCCATTATCCACACCAGTGCTGAGGTTTTTCCCTTTTTAGGTATTAATGGTTATGTTTTCCCTTTTGAGGATTAGTGACCAGGTTCTCCTTTTTTGCATGCTTTTGGTCAGGAGGTTTCTTCCCTTTTGAGTTATATCATTCAAATGTTTTAAATTTTGAGTATAGGATCAGATTAGTCTTTTTTAATACTAATGGTCAGGTTTTACACTTTTTGAGTACTAATAGTCAGATTTTACACTTGAGTACTAGGTGTCATAAAATATACTTACTATATTCCTACTTTTTCATCTCCCCCCCATATATATATATATATATATATATATATATATATATATATATATATATATATATAAATATATATATATAGACTCAGTTCGTGTCAGAATTAGAAATTGAACTGTGACAACCGTCAAGAAATTTCAATGTTTCAGTCAGACTAAATGCATGGGAGGTGGTCAGGGGAGGGTGGAAGGGAAGAGGTTTTATAAAAATAAACCAGATTTATTACCTTTACTATACATATATATATATATAATTATTTTTTAAAAATTATGATTCCTTTGCAACATAAGAGTTCTCATGTTTCAAAAACAAGAGCAAAAACCCTCAATATAATTATTAAAATTAAATTGAATTAAGGTATCAAGCCCTGTTTCACCCTCAAGAAAACATTTTTAATTTTAATAATTATATTGAGGGTTTCGGCTCTCCTTTTTGAAACATGAGAACTCTTATGTAGCGAAGGAAGCATATTTTTTTAAAAATAAATTATAATTCAAGTTCTACTTCTGTATGGAGCACTGTTTTTTAAAAACAAAAATAATCAAGATCTCCGGATTATTTACCTAACGTGTTCTTTCCTATTTTTCTACATACTTGCACATATATATATATATATATATATATATATATATATATATATATATATATATATATACTAATGATAATAAATATACATTATGTTCATCACTGTTTGGTATAACTTATAGTTGTAATTGTGAGGAACAAAGTGTATATTTCTTTTTATTAGTATACATATATATATATTTATTATTATCTATCTATCTATCAATCTATATATATATATGTATATATGTATTTATATATATATATATATATATATATATATATATATATATGAAGAAATATAGTCTTAAAGTGTGCTATATTTATGGGATAAAGTGCTCAATATCAGAGATAGAGTGTGTGTAAATATAAAAGTGAACATGGAAGTCAGTACTTAGGAGCAACAGTCTGTTTCATGCTAGTGCAATCGTCAGGCGATATATATATATATATATGTATATATATGTGTGTGTGTGTTTGAAGAAAAAATATATATTAGTTACTATAAATATTTGGTCTATTATTTACATTATTCGGACTATTGTCCTCATCTTCCGAAATATAGACAAATCTTTGGGTCTGTTATTATATATTGAGCCCTGTTTTATTACCACCAGTACTCACTGTGTGTTACTTTATATATAGATATATTTATAAACATAAGTTTAACTAAGGACGACAAGTTTTTTTTTTTAATACAATGTCCTAATAAATATATCTATATATCTATATATCTATATATCTATATATATAATATGGAGAAAACAACTGAAAAGTTGCAAATTACAAGAAAAAAAATTGAATGTTTTTTTTGTGAAAGTATATATATATATATATGTGTGTGTGTGTGTTCAGATGTGTATGTGGGGGGTTACCTTTTCAAAGTTGACAATAATTTTTTTTGCAGTTACTTTCTGGGTAGATGTATACCTATAGGTGAGTGATGTACCCAATTCTAAGCATGGAAAAACATTCATTTGTCTCTCCACTATCATGCCAGAGATGAGATATTTTGGAGTAGTACAGAATCCGAGGTGAAGGGGATTTTTACCTTTCTGATGAGCATATGTATATAGACCATGGTGAGAAATTTTTGTACCAATACCTTTATTTACACACACACACACACACACACACACACACACACACACACACACACACACACACACACACACACAAGAGGTGGATTAATACGTTTCCCAAAGACATTAGTGTGTAAGTGAATATAATGAAATCCAACTGATATTGAAACTTGGTTCTCTAATTCCCAATTCTGAGCCATTATCCATTACATCACCTGCACATCCAAGCTTACAGCACCTGGTATTCCCATATGGTCACCCATATAGGTACTAGCCAGGTACAACATTGTTTAGCTTCAGTGATCATATGAAAATTATTGTTTCAACATATTATGGCTGTAAACCCTATAAGTAAGAAAATGAATATACAAATGATATATGTGTAAGTATGTGTGTGTGTGTGTTTTTATAATATATTTGCCTTTGTATATAGAAAGAGCAATGCTAGGGAAAACTGTAAAAGACAGAGGTTAACATGGATTTGGGAACAGAGTAAAAATGTCATAGAAGTGATTAAAACGAAATTAAGGAGTAGAAGGAAAACATAGAAAGAAGAAAAAATAACAGGTGGAGTAAGAGGTTGTTTGATTTCTGGCCAGTAAGTAGCAAACGTAACAGGGAAAGACCAGATGGAAGATGGAGAGATGAGATGAGTTGGGCGTTCTGGAAAAAACCATATGGGGAGAAGAACACAGTCACAGTCATCATGGAAGGATTTTGGAAATGCCATTGTCTTGTTGCATGCAAGCTACAGCTTCTGCTGCTTCTGATGAAGACGATATATTACACACACACACATATATATATATAAGATGCTATGAATATAACAAAAAGATATAACAAGAAAATATAAAATTTGTACTATTTATTCATAACTTCAATCTCGATATATATCAACTCATTTCGAAATTGGAACAATATAATAAAAAAATTGAATAGACAGACCTGATTGGTAGAATTTAAGAAAAACTTGTTTGGATAATATAACACATATATATATACACATATGCCCAAATATGTATGTGTTATATTATCCAAACAAGTTTTTCTTATATATATATATATTCACACACACATATATATATATATGTATATACTCACACAGCTAGCTAGGTAGATAAATATATATTTATAAATATATATGTATATATATATATATATATATATATATATATATATATATGTATATATATATATATATATATATATATATGTTTTTACTTTATGAAATGGATTAAATCTGACATATTTTAATTTGTTTTGCGTAAATGTTATTTTAGATGGCTACTCATATTCGAGTAAATGCTCTGTTTATTTAATTAAATTACCTGCATCCCCATTTGGGGAACTATTATTAGATCTGATGTGCTTAATGTTTCCGACTTTGTTTAACTAGAAGTTCTACGTGACCGAATGGTTAAACAAGTCAGATCCAATGGTGCTTCCTCAAAGGAGATTCAGGTTCCAATTCTACCGGTAGATGCATACTTCCTGACACATTTCTCTTAAATAAAAATACTGATTAATTAAATAAACATATAATTTACTTGAATATGAGTTTCCATGTAAAATAACGTTTAAGCAAAACAAATTAAAATATGTTGGATTTAATCCATTTGATAAAGTAAAAAAGTTTTTGTCTATGTTAGGGTACAAAACACAGCAGATATGGATGTTTTGACAATCATCAGAGAATGTGTGTTCAAAAGCACTATTTCCGGCTTTGTTTAACTGGAAGTCCTACGTGGCCAGATGGTTAAGCACATCAGATCTAATGACGGTTCCCCATAGGGGATGTAAGTTTGAATGCTGCTTGAGGACACAAATTTTCTGACAAGATTCCTCAAATATTTAGGCTGGTAAATGTAATTAAATAAAAATAATGTTTAATTAAATAAACAGCATTTACTCGAATATGAGTATCCATCTAAAAAAACGTTTAAGCAAAAAAACAAATTAATAGATATATATGTGTGTATAGACAGTCATGTGTAAAATATATCTGGATTGTGTGTAATGTGGTGTGCATCAAATTTTCACATTGGTCAAGCTGCATGAAAATAAAATTTAAAGGGTTTTTCATCTGCATTCTTTCTCCTTAAATGTGAACAATAGTAATTAAACAAAAAAAAACTCCTGAATGTTTTCTTTTTATTGTAAAGAAAATTCTGATGGACTCCTTCTAGATGAAATGCATTACACGGAATGTTTTTCACTTTGTCATTCATTTGCCTAAAACTGTTTTCATATATAAAATATGTCATAGTTTTTCATTATATACATACATATATATATATATATATATAACAGAGAGTGTGCGGCTAACTTTAGTGTGGACGGGTTCACTGTGTTGTCCCGGCCACACTCTTTATTTCATCTCCAGGTGCTGGAGGCACTTTATATCAGGTCCTGCAAGCCTTCCCTGTGTAAACAGCGTGAGTGTTTGCTGGGACTTGCTTTTATTTGTCTCTAGCTCCTTGTGTTCATTATTTTTTTTTTCTCTCCCCATTTCCTATTCATTGCACATTTTCTAGTGTTTTTAATTTAAGTTGAATCTCCCGTTGAAGCCTGAAGAGCGGGAGCGAAACCGGTTGCTTCGCTTTTAATATGACTAGTAATATTAAGCTTCACACTTTTATATCTGTGATTAAATTTTGTACCTACATAAATATCTTTAAATATATATATATATATATACATACACATATATAAATATATATATATATATGTATATATACACAAGAAATTCTAAGAAAACACATGCCATCACTCACTTCACTTTGTATTACTAATCTCATTAGTAATACAAATTTTTGTTTATATGTAAATCAGTACCACATGAATATATTAATAGAGCATTACCAATATATTGGAAGTATGTTGACTGCTTACGTAAAATATTTTGGAAAGGACCTGATTCATGAAATTCGATGAAAATAACAATACAAATTTTTTGAATTTCAGCCTTTTCCAAAGTATTTTACCTAGTGTGTGTGTGTGTGTGTGTGTGTAAGTGTGTGTGTGTGTGTGTGTGTGTGTAAGTGTATGTGTGTGTAAGTATGTGTGTGTGTGCGTGTGTGTGTGTGTGTGTGTGTGCGTATTTTAATAAGAAATATACTTTTGCATATTTGACTGAAGAATACAGAAATATTTCTTTTGGAAGTTTTTTTTTATTTAACTTTTCTTCTTTCTTTACAAATGATTACTTATGGTTCAAGGTTATGAATGCACTCCCTAACACTATTTCTCCAAGAAGTTAGAGTCACTCTGGCCATCTTCAGGGACTAAAGTCTTTCCTTCCTCTGATGTCATATTTTCTTAGTTTGAAACATTATATTTTTAATTTGAATGTTGTGACATCATAATTTGTGTTTGAATCTGAATAGTTTCATAAAGATGCTAATGCTAGCTTTCCTTTATTTTTTTTTTTGTTAAACCATACTTAAAATACTGTGTCTACCCATAAGAATGTATGCTTTGCAAGTGCTGAGGTACTACACATTGATCTGTGGTGGAGACCTGAAACATAACACCTTGATCAGCATTGCCAGTCAATACTAAACAGAAGTGCTCAGTTACAGATAAATAGTCACATGAGAGATTTGACAAGCTTTTTTCCAAAAGGAAATTGATATCATATAATTATAATAATTATAATTTAACTAATCTTGATATTATATATATCTATATATATAGTTAATTTATAGTTTTTTCATTTTTTTAATTGAATTATATCTATCTATCTATCTATCTATCTATCTATCTATCTATCTATCTATCTATCTCTACATATGTATATATATATATATATATATATATATATATATATACTTTAAAAATCTTTAAAAATCAGGAGCTCAGTTGAATCCACTACCTTGGTTTCAACCTTACGGTATCCTCAGGCGATTTTTATCAAATGACCTCTTAATGCTTTATTTTTTTTTTTTTTAAACTAAAGAACGCTATATTATTTTTTTTAAAATAAATAAACAAATGCACATATTCTCCCTCACTGATAGCACAACTCGGAGTTTCATACACAACACACTTTTCAGGTGCTAAGTATGGACTCTGAGTCGTATTATCTGTATATTTATTAATATATACTTAATAGCTCTGTTGTATTGCATTGAGCACTGTTTTATTAACACCAGTACTATATGTGCAATATATTATAATTATATTGCAGTATATATATATATATATATATATATATATATATATATATATATATATATATATATATACACATGCATAATTTTTAGTTCTCTCTCAGTCACTAATCACCAATTCTCTGTTTTCAGTCCAGTAATGGACGTCATTATTCAGGAATGTAAGTTATAAAAAAACATGCTGAACCTAACAGGTGATACATTGTGCCAAAAGGTAATGAAAGGTATTCAGGAATCTTTGAAAATAATTCATTTAAGGATATGCGTTACCCTCACCTGGCAAGTTGAAGGTTTAGCTAACAGTTAAAAACAGATAATGTTGTTGTTGTTATTGTTACTGTTCTTATTGATAAATAAATTATTAATATTAACCCAATAATTGCTTGTGATAATGATTATTATTATTATTATTATTATTATTATTGTTATTATTTTTTATTATTATTATTTTTTATTATTTTTATTATTATTGAGTGAAAGGGCAGCATGTCAAGTAATGTAGTCTGATAAGGTTATATTATTATTATTATTATTATTATTATTTTTATTTCCTTTGATATCTGGCGTTTAAACATTTCTTTCCGGGTCCCGCCCAGAGACCTAAGGTTAGAAATGACATCATGACACTTTCCACTGCAAAAAAAAAAATAAAATAAAAAAAAATAATTACATAGATAAAGCCCTTCGTATTATTATTATTATTGTTATTATTATTATTATTATTATTATTATTATTATTATTATTATTGTTGTTGTTGTTATTAATATTATTATTATTTTTGTTATTATTATTATTATTGTTATTATTATTATTATTGTAATTATTATTATTATTTTTGTTATTATTATTATTATTGGTGTTATTATTATTATTATTGTTATTATTGTTGGTATTATTATTATTGTTATTATATAATTATTATTATTATTGTTATTATTATTATTATTATTGTTCTTATTTTTTATTATTATTATTTTTTATTATTTTTATTATTATTGAGAGAAAGGGCAGCATGTCAAGTAATGCAGTCTGATAAGGTTATATTACTATTATTATTATTATTATTATTATTGTAATTATTATTATTATTATTTTTGTTATTATTATTGTTGTTATTATTATTATTATAATTGTTATTATTATTATTGTTATTATTATTATTATTATTATTATTGTTGTTATTATTATCATTATTATTGTTATTATTATATTATTATTATTATTATTATTATTGTTATTGTTGTTATTATTATCATTATTATTGTTATTATTATTATTATTATTATTATTATTATTATTATTATTTCTTCTCCCTATACGAACCTACTTTGTAACAAAGTCTTCTTCCTCTCTTTGTGTTGTTTACTGGGTGCATTGTGTAATTTTTCATTTTTTGTTTACCATTTTTAAAAAGAATTCCGTACATGTATCTGCCAGTATAGTGGAATTATGTTGTCATATGTATGGATACATGTACGGATATATGTTCAGCAAAGTATATACAATTACTGTTAAATTATTTCCATCATTATTGTTGTTATATTAGGTTCTAATTATTATTATGACTATTTTGTTGTTATTATTACGACTATTATTATTTAAAAAACTCTTTTTAATTCATAGGAACTGTATAAATATTTACACAACAGTAAAGATTAATAGTACCATAATAACAAATATCTAAATGCTATCATTATTATCATAATTATTAGTGATTTAGTCTTCTATTCTTCTTCTATGTGTAATGGAAAATATATAATTATTTTAACCATGAAACAAGTTGCTTTTAATTTAGTTTCATGTAGCACAAGACCACCAGTGTGTGCTGCTTAGTGAGGAAGAAATTTCCTCGACTAAGTATGATCTATGAAACTACATAGATAACCACAGTTTCATGGCAAGGTGTAACTTTTTAAAAATCTTTTGTTATAGTTGTATTTTTCACTATGTTGCATAGTGTATGGTAATAAGAGAAAAGTATTGGCGGCTTTATAGTGTAGGCTGACGGGTAACTTCAACCGCCTTATGTTTTTCTAGGAGTAAAAATTTAACAAAAGATCAACTTTTTCTATTTGTCAGTCAAAGAGAAGAGCTGAGTTGTATCATTTATTTAAGGTCATTATTCTTCTTTTATATTCCATGTCTTTTCAGGATGATGGTGACCATAGCTTTTCACATTTTCTTGTCCTTTGTAGGCCTTAATAAATTTTTGTCTTTTTGTTATCTCTCCTAAACCTTGCTCCACCATCGATTTACTCAAGCTTTCTAGGTAGTTTATGCATTGTTTTCTTCTATCCCTTTGGCTTCAGTCTGCCCTGTGAGTATCAAATTTTCTAAGCCTGCTTGTCTCCTATTGCATAATAATTTTACGCATTAAATGAATGAGTAATATTACTAAGATTATTTATTGAAATAAAATTGATAAAAATTGTATTGTTTTCAATATAAAAACTGATGTTTCTGATTTATCTTAATTTCAGTTTTCAGGAAAATTTTGAAAAGTTTTAGTATAAAACAGAAAATAAATGGGAAAAAATTAACAAACCAAATTTGTTGCATTTGTTTCTTTGGGTAAAAATAATTTTCCTATTATCTTATAACCTATTACCACATGGTCTCAATTACATTATGTATATATGCATTTATATCTATATATGCTGGTGTGTTATAATATCCTCAGCCTGAGTAAAAGTATCTGATATTTAATCATGTGGGTACTGATATATTCCTGACTGAAACCTTTAAGAACATTTCAGCATATGAATTTTACTTCATCTGTTCTTTTTGTCATTTGTATATGTATATATATATATATATATATATATATATATATCCAAATGACAGAAATAACAGATGAAGTAAAATTCCACTGTTTGTAGCATTTACTTTTGAAAAAGGGCTCAATACAAAGTAGAGCAATATATTATTATTATTTTATGATAAGATATTATAACAAAAGTATGTTGAAATCACTACACTATAGCTTTCATGTTTTGGCTCCATGCTGTACCTCTTCAGGTGATGGCAAGTGTAGTGGTGAAACCTGAAAGCTATGTGTAGCGATTTCAACATGTTTATCTTATGATATTGTATAATAAAATAATAATAATAATAGTAATATATATATATATATATATATATATATATATATATATATATATGATGATATATACTTTTCAGGTGTGCTATATTTATGGGATAAAGTGCTGAATATCAGAGATAGAGCATATGTCAATATAAAAGTGAACATTGAAGTCAACACTGAGAAGCGACAGACTGTTTCATCCTAGATGCATATATATATATATATATATATATATAATGTATCATGTAGAGGATGAGAGAGAAAAAGTAACTAAAACTTTTGCATGTAGAAATATGTACATAAAGGTAATAAAATGATAAATTATAAAAAGCGTAGAAGTGTTATTTCATTTTGTATCATACTTAAAAATTTCCTAATATTAACTGAATGTTTAGAAAATTAAAATCTTTTGAATAATTTCATTTGATATACTTTCTTTCCAAAAAGCACAAACTATATTAATTATTAAACATATAAATTATTATCAAACTCAACTTGCTCATTGTCCAGTTGTCAACGTCTGGTTAAATTTTGAAAGCATAAGAATTAAACTTTGTAAAAGAATATTTAAAAAATGTCTTGAAAATTTAATTCCTAAAATTTTTTTTCTTTTGCAAAATAATTTAATATTAAACCAGAATAGATATTACAGTTAAATTTTACACCAGACTATCAAGGAAGCTGAGTGCACCAAGATGATACCCCCAGTCACTGAATGCAGAAGCATATGACTTCACACATGCATCCTGTATTTGAACAGATAGATATATATTAGCAACCACCCTAGAGTTGACTTGGGTAGTCTTTCACACATTACAGACAGAATATAAGGCCCATGTATTAGACCAGAGCTTTGTAGGACCACATACCACAGAAAGATAAAACATAATGTCAATAATGAAGATTCAATTCTCGCATTATCATATTGCGAGCACACCCACTTCATTATAGTGATTATCCTCTTCCCTAAAATATAACGCCTTGAAAAAAAATGATGAAATGATCAGATATTCATATGCTGGTGGAATGATTTGAGTGAAACCAAGCTATTTAGATATATTCACAACCAAAATTTTAACTGCTTTCTAAGTGATTTCATCTTTAAAAGAATACAAAATATATTTTAAGTTGTCTGGCATCTTTATTGATCATAAAAGAAAAATGAAAAATCATCTTCTTTATTGCAAGTCGCAAGTAAATTCCTTAAACAATTCAATTCCTGATATATTAAAAAGCGTCTGTATTAAATCCCTCGAGAAAATCTGGTTTGTTGAAGTGAAAACTTTTTACCTGAGTTCTTTTCAACTGCTCAGAAAAGGAATTTTAAACAAAATAAGAAAATAAAATCATGCATTTTATTTATTTTGGGAAACAGTTTCAGCAGGCTGTTTCATTTTTAAAAATAAATCTATCATCTTTAAAAAAACAAAAAACCAAAAAACAAGAACTAATAAATTTATTTTCAAGATTTGGGGATTTTTCAAGATGAAAATGCTTGGAAAATCAATGAATTTTTGAGTGAAGATATCAAATTAGTTTGAGGATTTAAACATTTAAATATTTTATGTTATTTTTTTATCATAAGAGTATGAAGGAAAGTAAGCACTAATAATTAACTGTAAAAAAACAGAATGCATGGTTGTCAGCAAAAGAGACAGTATAATGTGTGAGCTACATATAGGGGATGTCAAAATGAAGTGAATACAGAAATGTAACAATCTATGTGGTGCAGTAACAGATTAAGGAAAATGTGACACAGAAATCCAAAGATGTGTCAGTCAGTTATGTGCCATGTGTGATATATGCTTAGGTGATTATGTATCTTTCAATGCATGACTGAATAGGCAGATTTTTTCCTGCAGTAGGTTGCCATTTCTTTCTGCGGTAGACCAGTTGCCATCTAAGGTTATAGAATCTGGTCTGTCCTGCTATTTACCCATAGCTGGGGGGAGAAGAACAGGATTCATACCTTTCCCAAGGGTATTAGCATGTAAGTGAATGTAATGTATTCGACCTGAATTCAAACTTGGCTCTCCGATTCCTCAATCCGAACCGCAATCCATTATTCCTTTTTCCTGCAGTAGGTTGCCATTTCTTTCTGCGGTAGACCAGATGCCATCCAAGGTTATAGAATCTGGTCTGTCCAGCTATTTACCCATAGCTGGGGGGAGAAGAAGCGGATTCATACCTTTCCCAAGGGTATTAGCACATAAGTGAAAGTAATGGATTCGATTGGAATTTGAACTCGGCTCTTCGATTCATCAATCTGAGCTGCTATACATTACTCCAAAGATGCCTTTCAGAAACTAATCAAAGTTTTAAGGGTTAGAGAAATATCATCATAAACAAAGAAAAGATTGCTGAACTGCTATGTTATATCTAATCTCCTATGTGGCAGTGAATGTTGGACAATCTCCCCCCACAGATTTAGAAAAGAAGTGAAGCAAGAGAAATGTGATTCTGTGGATGGATGCTAAAAACAGCATGGACAGAATATATGAGCAACTAAGAAGACTTCAGGAAAATAGGAATAACGAGGATGCTTATACCCACAGTCAGAAAGAAATAGTTGAAATTTCTAGGACACATAGGAGGAAAATAAGGCCTAGAGAATTTAACACTCACAGGACATACTGAAGGCAAGAAAAAAAGAAGGAAACAAGAAATAACCTCCTTGATGGGTTTGAGTGAATGGATGAGAAAACAAAAGGGGCAAAATTATGAAGCTTGGTAAAAGAACAACTGTTACAGTAACAGAAGACAGGAAGTTGTGGAGAGCCATGATCACACTCATCCTGAAAGATATGACATACAAAAGAAGGGTAATATATATATATATATATATATATATAGAGATAGATAGATACATAGTCCATTTTGTTTTTATTTGATTTACTTTATTTTATTTGAGTTGGCAGGCTGATGAAAAAAAATTGAGTTTAAAATATAATGGACCATCTACTCAAATATAGGTATCTACTGAAAATAAAGTTTTAAGCAATATATATATATATATATATATATATATATATATATATATATATATGAAAAGTAAATAGTTTGACTAAAAAACTTTCCTCCCTAAAAATTTGATGCTTGGTCTTTTAATTAGATTTTGCGGGCCAGCAAAACCTTTTCAGCATTCTCTTGTATCTGTGTATATGTATATAATTTGAAAAATATTATTATATATATATATATATATATATATATATATATATATATATACACATAGATAGATAGATAGATAGATAGATGGCCTGATGATTGGGTTTAACATAAAACAGACTGTCTGTGTGTTGACTTTAATGTCCACTTTTATATTTGCATGCATTCTATACCTGATATTGACCACTTTAACATATAAATATAGCATAACTTAATACTGTATTTTATCATATATATCTATATATCTGTATATATATATATTAATATTTACAATCACCTGATGAGATACATTTGATATGCATTGAAACACGACTGCAATTGTGTAGCTATTTTGACATGTTTTCGATGTAATATCCTAAAATAAATAATATTGCTCTTTGTATTGAGCCCTCTTTTAAATTAAATGTTACAAACATTGAAATTGTACTCTATTCGCTCTCATCTTACCTATATATATATATATATATATAAATATAAAAGTGAACATAGAAGTCAACACTTAGAGGCGACAGTCTGTTTCATGCTAGATGCAATCGGGCCACTTCTATGTTCACTTTTATATTTACAGACGCTCTATCTCTGATATTGAGCACTTTATCCCATAAATATAGCACACTTTAAGACTATATTTCTTTATATATATATATATATATATATATATATATATATATATATATGTGTATATGTGTGTGTGTGTGTGTGTGTGCACGCGCTTATATATATATGTGTGTGTGTGTGTGTGTTTTTCTATGCCTGAGTCTGTTTTTATTCATGTGTATGTGTGTTTCTATTTGTGTGTGTGTGTGTGTGGATGTGTGTGTGAGTCAGTTAGTGATTTTTATTTTTTGTATCTATATCCTTTTCTCCTAAATATTTCTCTTGCTTTTTGTTTTTGTTTTTATTTAACTCTTACAATATTTTTGTTTATAAAATTGCAAAATAAAATAAGTTTATGAGTTTTGTAAACCAAAAAATAAATAAAATTAATTCCAATGAATGTTTGTTGGTTTTGTTTAATAAACACTCATCCTGAATAACACAAGGTAGACAAAAATCTGAACCCTATTCAAACAGTGAACTGAACTATTTTGATTAATTCAAAACTAGGGATAACTTTAAAATTAATTTAGTTTTAACTAACCCTTATATAGATAACTCACAAATCAAAACTAATACCAACTTTAGGCTTGATTAACTGAAATCAAAACAGTCTTTTATAAATGAAAATATTTTTTTATTTTTTTCTATCTGTCTATCTATCTATCTATCTATCTATCTATCAGTCAGTCTCTTTATATCTATCTATGTATCTATTTATATATATCAGTCTCTTTATATATATCTCAATCTGTTCATATCTATCTGTGTGTATGTTTGTCTGTCTATCTATCTATCTATCTATCTATCAGTTTCTTTATATCTATCTCTTTATATCTACCTATCAGTCTTTTTATATTGATCTCAGTTTGTTCATATCTATCTGTCTATCTATATATCTATCTATCTATCTATCTATATATCTATCTATCTATCAGTTTCTTTATATCTATCTCTTTATATCTACCTGTCAGTCTCTTTATATCTGTCTCAGTTTGTTCATATCTATCAATCTCTTTATATCTATCTCAGTCTGTTCACATCTATCTATCTATCTATCTATCTATCTATCTATCTATCTATCTATCTATCCCAGTCTGTTAATACCTATCTATCTATATCAGTCTGTTCATATTTATCTATCTCAGTCTATTTCTATCTATGTGTCAGCATATCTTAAATTTTCAGATGACTGATGTACTTATGTCTATAATAATTACTTTTCTAATTAAGTTAAATCACATGTCAGATTTTACATCCATAAATTTGTTTTGCAAAACTGAATTTAAAACAAATATAATATTTTTTAGTTTTTTAAATAAAATGTATATATAGGAATACAGGAATGAAAATTTACATATGAGATAGATAGACAGACACAGACAAGTAGATAGATAGATATATAAAGAGACAGTCGGATGGATAGATCAATAGATAGATAGGAAGAAGGAACAGACAAATAGATACATAGATATATACATAGACTGACAGGCAGATAGATAGATGGATAGATAAGAACAGACTGAGATAGATGTCCGCAGATAGAAAGATATGAGCATGCATATGCATGTGTGCGCATATGTATGTCTGTGTGTACACACATGTACTTTTGCATGTGTGTCTATTTTTGTGTCTGTGTATGTGTGTGCATGTTTGTAAGATCCACATAAGTCCAGTACATTGTAATATCAGAGGAAACTGGGATGACATAGGAAGATTGTATTGCAGCAGCCTTCCAAATAGGGAGATATTATTTACCTTAAAATCTAGTATTCAAAATTTTAGATTTCAGGTACAATTCTGAAACTCACATCAACTTCAGGCATCAGATTCAAGCTATATATATATACGTGTGTGTGTGTGTATACATATGTGTATGTATATATATATATATATATATATATATATATATATATATATATTTATATTTATATATATATATAATATTAGTGGTAAATATACACATACATATGCAATCATATATCTAAAATATATAAATATATATACATACATACATACATACACATACATATATATATGTATAAAAAATAATTCCAAGAGGATAGAGTCCAGGTAGAACTCAATGTCCAGGACAGAGTAAAGATATAATAAAAAGGCTTAAACACTAATATTCCATGGTCATAATTTATTCCATTGGAATTGTAAATACGATCCAATCCATCAGACCTACAAATTCAAAAAGAAAACAGAAAAAACAACTCTGGGAATAAAAAATAAAACTTAGTGAGAGTGTATGTATGAGAGTGTGGGGCGAAAGCAAGAGTAAATGAAAGCCAAAGGGAGAGGTAACAGACGAGAGAAGAACAGGAAGGTCTAATGATGAAGCGGGGGTTAAAATTTAACAGAGAGAAGTTTTAAAGAGGGGAGTCAAAGACGGTTTAAGTGAGAGAAATATGAATATTTTCAAATGTCTAATACATTAAAGATACACCGGAAAAGAGTATACATTTTGTGGTGACATACACACACAATAGACGATATAATCTTAAAGATCAGAAGATGAGAGAGGGAGAGGAAAAGAAAAATATATATATATATACATATATAGTATCACAAATATTTGTTATACAAACACACACACATACACACTCACTTTCTTGCTTGTGCATACATTGTATCTTTCTCCCTCCCGGATGCCCACTCTCTCACACACACACATGCCCACACACTTACATGCATACTCACTCTTTCACACACACACACACCTTCTCTATGGTCATGCCAACTCACAGAAAGGCACACAGACATGTATAGGTTTAATACATAATATAAAATATGTCACTTAGCTGAATCCAGCAATTTCATATGTGAACCTTTTTGTAATCATTTGGTCCACTCATCAGGAGGTATCAGCAATATATATATATATATATATATATATATATGAAGAAATATTTGGATATGGGATAAAGTGCTCGCACACACACACACACACACATAGACACACATACACATATATAAATATATATATAAGGAGGGAGAGATAGAGAAATAGACAGATAGATAGATAGATAGATAGATAGATAGATATAGTTAGTAATACAAATAGCTACATATATACATACATGTAAATTCATATCTTATCATATATACGCTTACAGGTAGACAGAAATGTGAATGCATATATATATATATATATATATATATATATATATGAATGAAGAAATATAGTCTTAAAGTGTGCTATATTCATGGGATAAAGTGCTCAATATCAGAGATAGAGCATGTGTAAATATAAAAGTGAACATAGAAGTCAACACTTAGAGGCGACAGTCTGTTTCGTGCTAGATGCAATCGTCAGGCTGCCCTGTGAGATATATATATATATATACACACACACACACACACACACACACACACACACACACACACATATATATATATATATACAAGTTTCATTGAAGATGACTGACAAGGTACTGCAATTAAGCTTTTTATTTAATTTTTCTTGTGTTTGTACAAGTGTTTCCTTTTCTGGACACAAAGAATGTAAAAACTGTCCAAATTGTCTGCATTTCTGAGCACTTTTGGCTACATATTTAACCATTATCAAGGATAATTTTAATTTTACTTTTTAACTAAATTTATGGGTTGTGTGCAGGTATCTAGAGTGATAGGGATGTTTTATTTTGCAAACATGGTCAGCACAATGTAGCCATGTTCATATTTAATGTTAATCAATGTTGGCTCAGCATATATGTACACAGATATATATATATATATATATATATATATATATATATACATATATATGTATGTACATAGATATATAAAACAGTAACAATATTGTGTGTTGTGTGTCTGTGCGTGTGTGTTTGCTTTTTATTCAAACTCTCATTTTTATTTATTTTTTTTATTTTCTCACCAGTTGTCTTCTCCTGTTTTCCCAAGAATGTCTTCCTATTTTTTTTAGATTCATTCTTTTTCGTTCATCATGATCTTTCTTTCTACACAATTTTTACCATTTTCTTTCTTTATTTTTTTCCTTTTCTTTCATTCTCGAAATTGTTTAAATTTCTTCAAAAGTTTTTCCTCTTTCTTTTTGGATTTTAATTTGGAAATTTCTTTGGCTTCTTTACCAATTCTACAGACACCTGAATATGTATGGAGTTAAACTTTCATGAAATTTTCCAAGTTTATTTTAGAAACATTTACCTTTTAAAATATTTTTATATATTAATTTTTACCTTGAACAGTTTCTGATAGAGTCTCTTTTAATAATGAGACTGATGGAGTCTCTTTTTTGACAAGACTTATATAGAAGTTTGGCAGTCACATGAGGGACATCCGATCGCATCATCATTTCTGTTAAAAAAATTTAACTTCTCTCAATCTTGTATTTAATTTGTTTCATCAAATTCCAGATGTCTAGATTTACACTTCTCAATTAATTCTGAAGTCGACTTAATTCTGTAAGGTTATAACTATTGCAACCTTAAAAAATGATTTTTTTTCCTTATGTTTGCTTTCTTTTTATTTTTAAGCATTGTTGTATATATATATATATACATATATATATATATATATATATATATATATATATATATATATATATTTAGTTTATCTTTTTGTTCTAGTTTTGTTCTTTTTCTTTCTTTCATTAATGCATTCTTTCTTTTTTCTTTATTTCTTATCTTTCTTACCATTTTTTCTTTCTTTCATTCTGTTCCTCTTTTTTCCTTTCTTTTCTTTTTTCTTTCTTTCTTTTTCTTCTTTCTTTCTTTCTTTCTTTCTTTCCTTCTTTCTTTCTTTATTTCTTTCTTTCCTTCTTTCTTTATTTCTTTCTTTCTTTCTTTATTTCTTTCTTTTTCTTCTTTCTTTCTTTCTTTCTTGTGATCATTCTGCTCTTTTCTTAGTTTGTTTTTACTTTCCTTCTTTGTTCCTTTGTTTGTTTGTTTCTTTCTTTCTTTCTGTTCAATTTTCTTTCTTTCTTCTTTTTTCTTCCTTCTATCTTTACTTTCCTTTTTCTTTTTTCTTTCTTTCTTTATCTTTGTTTTCATGCATGTTTTCCTTTACCTCTTTTTTCTCTTATCTTCACATTGTTCTCTTTTTCTTAATCTTCTTTGCATTCCTTATCTCTCTTATTTCATTTTCCAATTTCATTCTAATTTTTATTTTTTTCTTCTTTTTTTCATTAGTTTTTTTTCACCCTTTCTCCATTTATTTCATTACAACTCCATTTTTAAATCAGTCTTGAAATGTGTCGCTGTCCTAAATCATTATTAGCCTCTGTCCTTCCTGTTTCTCTACCCTCCCTCCCTCCCTCCCTCCATCCCAACCGACTTTATTCCTATATTATTTTCCTTCTCTTTTCTATGACTATCTCTTCTAGCTAAATAATCATCTCACTCTCACTCACTCATTCTCTGTCCCTGTCTCTTTTTTCAGTTTTCTTTCTCCTTTTCTTATTTCTTTTCTTCTTTACTTCATTATTTTTTCTAATAAACTTATACTATTTTTCATTTGTCTCTTTTTATTTACACACACCCTTTCCTTATTATTAATATTACTCTCCCACTTCTTTCTTCTCATTTCTATCTTTCTTTCTGTATATTTGTAATCTTTCATTCTTTCTTTCTTTCTTTCTTTCTCTGTCTCTCTCTCTCTATATATATACACTATTTTCATTTGTTTCTCTATATCTGTGCACCCCAATTCCTTATTGTTATTATTCTTTCTTTCTTTCTATCTATCTATCTATCTATCTATGTCTCTCTCTATATATATATACACTATTTTCATTTGTCTCTCTATATCTATGCACACCATTTCCTTATTATCATTATTTCTTTCTTTCTTTTTTTCTTTCTATCTATCTATCTATCTGTCTATCTATCTATCTATCTGTCTATCTATCTGTCTGTCTCTCTTTCTATATATACACTATTTTCATTTGTTTCTCTGTATCTATGCATACCAATTCCTTATTATTCTTTCCTTCTTTCTTTCTTTCTTTCTATCTATCTATCTATCTCTCTATATATACACTATTTTCATTTGTCTCTATATCTATGCACACACCATTTCCTTATTTCTTTCTTTCTTTCTTTCTTTCTTTCTTTCTTTCTTTTCCACCATACTGTGTTTTTTGATCAATCTTAATCATTTTTTCTCTTTTACTTTTCTCAACACTTGGTTTCTCTTGAAACCGAATTCCACCAACCCTCCCCCAACCCCCGCCTCTTGTGCCAGACTATGCTTAATCAAGGCTGACTACTGCAACTACTTCAGCCACCAGATAAGCCCGGACCTCCCTCTTGTAACGTTTTTAACTCTTTTGTTTCATAGCTCTACCTTTTTCCTATTGTGATGGTCATGATTTGTATTTAATAGCATAGAAAATACACAAAACTAAATAAGAATCTACAAAACAGTAATATCCTAGTATTACACAGCAACCAATGTGATGGTATGGATGGAAGATGGGAATGGTTGGTGTGGAGCAATTGTCAAAAATATAACCATGTGTGCATCTTGCAGGCTGAAATTTGTTCTATTCTGCATTTCTTTCCTCCTTAATTTCCAATCTCTCTCTATTTCTCTGTCGCTCTGTCTCATTCCAAGCATTTATTTCTTTACTATTTTTACAGTATCTTATGAAATAATCCGTTTTGAGTGACATTGTCTCTTTCTATAATTCTCTTCCCTCATCTCTCTGTCTTTTTTCCTTTCCTTTCCTCTTCTCCTCCTCCTCCTCCTCCTTTTTATACTTTGTGACTCCTTCACTTCTTTCCCCTCTTCATTCTTATCTCTTTCATTCACTTTTCATCTCTCCCTTTCCATCATTGTCTCTCATTCTTTTTCTCTCCACTTTTGATTATTAGGGCCTTGGTCAGTACCTAGATGTGCGACTGCTTGGGAATACCAGGTGCTGTATGCTTGTACGTGTGGGTGGTGTAATTGTTAATAACTCAGAATTGTTAATTGGAGAGCCAAGTTCTAATTCCAGTTGGGCTTGTTATATTCATTTATGTGCAAATACTTTTGGGAACGGTATAAGTCCACTCCTTTTATCCCCTGCTATGGGTTAATTAGTAAGACTAGTTTCACTAAAACCATTATTATCTTGAAAATAAAAGGAAATTATGTGAAAAAGTATTTAGATTTCCGTATTAAATAACCCATAAAGGATGAAACACCATTAAACAAAAACAACCAACCAAACTCACTATTACTTTCTGCCATCTTCTTTATTTTTTCTCTTTCTTTACTTCTTTCTTTCCTTTAAATGTTCATCTCTCTATTCTTCTTTTCCTTCTAATTTTTTCTCTCTTTCAATGTCCTTTTTAACTTTTCCATTTTTCTCATACATCACTCTTTTATCACAGACTTTCCACTTTCATTCTTTTTTCTTCCTCTTGATTTCTTCACTTTTCCTTCTTAATCTCCCACCCTTCTGCCTAACATTTTTATTCCTCTCTTTCATCATTCTTTCATCCCACCCTTTACTTGTCTTCTTCCTTTCTTTTTCCCTCTTCTTTCTTTCTTCTGTTTTCCTTCTTAATCTCCCACCCTTCTTCCTAGCTTTTTCATTCCTCTCTTTCATCCTTCTTTCGTCTCACCCTTTACTTTCCTCTTCCTTTCTTTTTCTTTCTCTTTCTTTCTTCAGTTTTCCTACTTAATCTCCCACTCTTCTTCCTATCTTATTCATTCCTCTCTTTCATCATTCTTTTATCACACTCTTTACTTTTGTCTACCTTTATATTCTTTCTCTTTCTTTCTTTCTTTCTTTCTTTCTTTCTTTCTTTCAGTTTTCCTTCTCTCTCTTCATTTCTCTCTGTTTCTTTAACTTTTCAGCTCTACCTTTCTACCTATTTCTCTTTCTTTTTGTTCTTCTCCCTCTTCTTCTTGCTTTTTCTCTGTTTCCCTCTACTCATTCTCTTTTCACTCATTCTTTCTTTATCCTGCCTTTTCTTTTTCTCCCACCCACTCTTCCTATTCTGTATCATTTTCACACTCTTCTTTCCTCTACAGTATCTACAGCCATCCCTCACCTGCTGCTGTAGAGAGCATACAAACATATTTCTAATGCATAAGTTCATTCTGGATGCAAGACAGACTGCAATGTTATTGCAGTATGCTAACACAAACACACACGCATGAACACTCAGGCCACATATGGCGACAGAGGCACCTTCACAGCACTATGAAACTGAACATAAGAAAAAATTAAAACTACATACTCTTTATTTATAGAGTTATGAATTTTTTTCTTTTACTATTGTTCACCCAATACAAGGACTGAGTGCCACTCAAAGTAGAGGTTTACAGACAGAAATTGAGCAAGGTCTGCATATTATGAGGATATATAGGATAGATAACATTTGATCGTTGACTTGAAGAGGTTAATATTTTAGTGATTAGCGAAAGTTTGTTATCAAGGTTTGGGAGTTTCTTATGTGAGCGTCAAGGTTTGGGAGTTTGTTATGCGAGAACCATGGTTTGGGAGTGTGTTATGCAAGAGTCAAGATCTGGGAGTTTGTTATGCTAGAATCAAGGTTTGGGAGTTTGTTATGTGAGAGTCAAGGTTTGGGAGTTTGTTATGTGAGAGTCAAGGTTTGGGAGTTTGTTATGTGAGAATCAAGGTTTGAGAGTTTGTTATGTGAGAGTCAAGGTTTGGGAGTTTGTTATGCAAGAGTCAAGGTCTGGGAGTTTGTTATGTGAGAGTCAAGGTTTGGGAGTTTGTTATGTGAGAGTCATGGTTTGGGAGTTTGTTATGTGAGAGTCAAGGTTTGGGAGTTTGTTATGTGAGAGTCAAGGTTTGGGAGTTTGTTATGTGAGAATCAAGGCTTGAGAGTTTGTTATGTGAGAGTCAAGGTTTGGGAGTTTGTTATGTGAGAGTCATGGTTTGTGAGTTTGTTATGTGAGAGTCATGGTTTGGGAGTTTGTTATGTGAGAGTCAAGGTTTGGGAGTTTGTTATGCAAGAATCAAAGTTTGGGAGTTTGTTATGCAAGAGTCAAGGTTTGGGAGTTTGTTATGTGAGAGTCAAGGTTTGTGAGTTTGTTATGTGAGAGTCATGGTTTGTGAGTTTGTTATGTGAGAGTCATGGTTTGGGAGTTTGTTATGTGAGAGTCAAGGTTTGGGAGTTTGTTATGTGAGAGTCATGGTTTGGGAGTTTGTTATGTGAGAATCAAGGTTTGGGAGTTTGTCATGCAAGAATCAAAGTTTGGGAGTTTGTTATGCAAGAGTCAAGGTTTGGGAGTTTGTTATGTGAGAGTCAAGGTTTGGGAGTTTGTTATGTGAGAGTCAATGTTTGAGAGTTTGTTATGTGAGAGTCAAGGTTTGGGAGTTTGTTATGTGAGAGTAAAGGTTTGTGAGTTTGTTATGTGAGAGTCATGGTTTGTGAGTTTGTTATGTGAGAGTCATGGTTTGGGAGTTTGTTATGTGAGAGTCAAGGTTTGGGAGTTTGTTATGTGAGAGTCAAGGTTTGGGAGTTTGTTATGCAAGAATCAAAGTTTGGGAGTTTGTTATGCAAGAGTCAAGGTTTGGGAGTTTGTTATGCAAGAGTCAAGATCTGGGAGTTTGTTATGCTAGAATCAAGGTTTGGGAGTTTGTTATGTGAGAGTCAAGGTTTGGGAGTTTGTTATGTGAGAGTCAAGGTTTGGGAGTTTGTTATGTGAGAATCAAGGTTTGAGAGTTTGTTATGTGAGAGTCAAGGTTTGAGAGTTTGTCATGCAAGAATCAAAGTTTGGGAGTTTGTTATGCAAGAGTCAAGGTTTGGGAGTTTGTTATGTGAGAGTCAAGGTTTGGGAGTTTGTTATGTGAGAGTCAAGGTTTGAGAGTTTGTTATGTGAGAGTCAAGGTTTGGCAGTTTGTTATGTGAGAGTCAAGGTTTGGGAGTTTGTTATGTGAGAGTCATGGTTTGTGAGTTTGTTATGTGAGAGTCATGGTTTGGGAGTTTGTTATGTGAGAGTCAAGGTTTGGGAGTTTGTTATGTGAGAGTCAAGGTTTGGGAGTTTGTTATGCAAGAATCAAAGTTTGGGAGTTTGTTATGCAAGAGTCAAGGTTTGGGAGTTTGTTATGTGAGAGTCAAGGTTTGTGAGTTTGTTATGTGAGAGTCATGGTTTGTGAGTTTGTTATGTGAGAGTCATGGTTTGGGAGTTTGTTATGTGAGAGTCAAGGTTTGGGAGTTTGTTATGTGAGAGTCAAGGTTTGGGAGTTTGTCATGCAAGAATCAAAGTTTGGGAGTTTGTTATGCAAGAGTCAAGGTCTGGGAGTTTGTTATGTGAGAGTCAAGGTTTGGGAGTTTGTTATGTGAGAGTCATGGTTTGTGAGTTTGTTATGTGAGAGTCATGGTTTGGGAGTTTGTTATGTGAGAGTCAAGGTTTGGGAGTTTGTTATGTGAGAGTCAAGGTTTGGGAGTTTGTTATGCAAGAATCAAAGTTTGGGAGTTTGTTATGCAAGAGTCAAGGTTTGGGAGTTTGTTATGTGACAGTCAAGGTTTGTGAGTTTGTTATGTGAGAGTCATGGTTTGTGAGTTTGTTATGTGAGAGTCATGGTTTGGGAGTTTGTTATGTGAGAGTCAAGGTTTGGGAGTTTGTTATGTGAGAGTCAAGGTTTGGGAGTTTGTCATGCAAGAATCAAAGTTTGGGAGTTTGTTATGCAAGAGTCAAGGTCTGGGAGTTTGTTATGTGAGAGTCAAGGTTTGGGAGTTTGTTATGTGAGAGTCAAGGTTTGGGAGTTTGTTATGTGAGAGTCAAGGTTTGTGAGTTTGTTATGTGAGAGTCAAGGTTTGGGAGTTTGTTATGCAAGAATCAAAGTTTGAGAGTTTTTCTAACATAAAATTATTAAAATTTAGCTCCATGATGAGAGCTCAATACAAAGCTATATAAATAAATAAATAAGAAGAAATAGACTTAATTAGTCATTATATAATTGGTTATAAATTTATTTCAACAGTTTTATGTATATATATATATATATATATATATTGTCATCCACAGACAGACTGTTTCGCTGTATCACAGCTCATCAGTGTGGCTAGACGTCTGGTTGCCTCTGGCTAGAATCGAAAACCGGCTGAATTCGCGTCAGTCGGAAATTTTACCCTGAAGCCGTTGGCGCACGGCAGAGAAGAAGGTGAATTTAAGCGTATTTATATTTAGATAAACACACAGTGACTGAGAGAACTCGATTCGATTTACCGAAGAGTCTTGCATTATTAGCCGTAATAGTCACTGTTTACAAACCCACACATCCTCCCCAGAGAGCTCAACCGAAATAAATTTTCAGGAGCATATATATGTATATATATATATATATATATATATATATATATGTATAACTGTTGAAATAAATTTATAACCAATTATATGATAATTAAGTATTTTCCTTATTATATATATATATATATATATATATATATATATATATATATATATATATATATATATATATATATATATATGTAGGTATGTGTTTTACATTTTGGTTGGTTTTGAATGGTTGGCTGATTTTAGGACTTACCAATCCTTTTTACAGTTATTAAATAATGATTTTTTTTCTAGATGGCACTAAATACTGATTGAACCAGACTTGCCTTATTAACAATTACCTATGCAGAGGTACCTGCATTTTACAGACATTATATGTATATGATAAAAATATAGATATAAGGTATGCTATATTTATGGGTAAAAAAGCTCAATATCAAAGATAGAGTGTATATAAATATAAAAGTGAACACTGAGGTCAACACCAAGCAGTGATGGTCTTTTTTATGCTTCAATACAATCTTCATGTCCTGAAGACTGTGTTGAATCATGAAACAGACTGTCACCGCTTGCTGTTGACCTCAGTGTTAATTTTATATATATATATATCTATATCTCTCTCTCTCTCTCTCTCTCTCTATATATATATATATATATATATATATATATATATATATATTTATATATATATATATACAAATGTACACTTATTAACTACTGTGTATATTGCAAAAGTTTTAAATATATATAGATAAATCCCATCTAGATTAATAAAACTATCATTAATATATGAAAGATGAATCAATAAATCTGTAGCCTAGCAATTTTGATCTGAATTTTTCCATGTATAATGTTCGTCTTTGTTATAAATACTTACTACTGGCTTAAGGGTATTGGCAAGGAAGCAAATTGTAATGAAAAATAAATATTTGTTGTGTAAATGCTCTTTCCTCATCCAACTAAAGGCATACGGATGTTCCTACGTATCTACACAAATATATAATATTTAATATACACACACACACATATATATAAAATTATAGATATACAAAAGCACAAACATATGCACACATGCAAACACACATACAGCAAACACATACATACATACAAATACATATATATATATATATATATATATATACATACATACATATAAATATATATATATATATATATATATATATAAATGTCTTAAATAAAACCACATGCTGACTATGATTTAAATGGTAGACCGAACATTTAGTTGTCTGTTATATTCAAACAGAAACTAACATTTACATGTCAATAACATGCCTCATTTCCGAGACATATGTTTTAAGACATCAGTGTGCATTGAGCTACAAAAATATATATATATGCAAATGAACTAACATTCAGTAATTATACCTGCTGACATACAGGTGTATATTCACACAGCTGGATAGACACATTCATTTATACATATGGACATCTACTCAAAGGTATATTTTTCTAAGCCTGTTTATATCTTCCTCTGTCTCTTCATCTCTCTCTCTCTCTCTCTCTCTTCCTACATATATGAACCCACACATATTTATAAATGTTTTGAAGATTGTTTGAGTCATGAAACTGACAGTCCACATCCCTAAGTTGATCCCTATGTCCACACTGTCTATATCTAAATATATTCAAACAAGTTTTCTTAAATTCAATCCACAAGGTCTGACAGCTTAATGTTTTATGGCATTTTTCCAATTTTCAAATGAGATGTTTGACACCAGGATCAGTATTTTGTGTAAACTCTCCAAAATTCATGTTTTGTTCTGTTTTTGTTCAAGCCCTTTTGAACAACTCAGTTGATATCAGGAACTGGGTGTTATCAGTGTAATAGACAAGATTTTGTTGGCTACATCCAGTTATTTTTTAGAGTTCTGTAACTGGAATCAATCCAAAGTGACAATAATAGTTAAATGGAGCTAGACCTTACTGGAAAAGCATATGTCAGATATTTGTATGTATGTATTATTATTATTTCGTACATATATTCTTTGAATTAATTTTTGCTGCCAAGAAGTCAACACCCAGTGGCAACAGTCTGTTTCATGCTTAAACACAATCTTCAGGTCATAAAGATTACATTTAAGCATAAAACGGACGTCAGTGTCCACTTTTATGTTTGCAAACGCTCTATTCCTGATATTGAGCTTTTTTACTAATAAATATAACATACCTTCAAACTATATTTTTATCATATATATATATATATATATATATATATATATATATATATATATATATATAGATATAAAATGGAGAAAACAACTGACGAAAGATCGAGGCAGATTTGAAATATCAAATATATAAAAAAAATATAAATAAATACTTTCACAAAAAACATTCAATTTTTTTCAATTTGCAACTTTTCAGTTGTTTTCTCCATATTATATACATATCAAGAAAGTATACATGGCTTCTCATTATGCTATATATATATATACATATATATATATATATATAATCCGTATCATCCCACGCAAGGCAGTATAGCTACCAACAGGTAAGGGGTTACATGGTTTGAAGGAATTAAGAACAGAAATGTTAGTAATGAGTAGAAAGAAAAAAGAGCAATTGGGAGGACAGCAGATAGCGATTGACATTGGATTTAAATTTTTGCAGATTAAAGTTGGTTGGAAGCATGGAGACGAGAGGTGTGAGAAATGAAACTATCAGTATAGAAGTCACGGCTAAATCTAGCTAGCTCAACTGTAAATTGATGAGATCTTGCCACTAGTATTACGCTTAAATTCATAGTCTAGGTACCATATATATATATATATATATATATATATATATATATATATATATATATGTATATATATATATATATATATATATATATATATATGTATATATATATATATATATATATATATATATATATATATATATATTTAAATTGTGTGTATTTAGGCAGCATTTTTTCATTCATTCATAGATTGGATTAAAAAATATGTATCAATATTGTGATTTTCTTTCATTGTTTAATGATAATGTTATTAAGCTTATCAGACGATATGAAAAGAACTTACATAAAATATATAGACAACACTTATCTATATTATTTAATGAAACATGTATGAATGAATATATATATATATATATATATATATATGTGTGTGTGTGTGTGTGTGTGTATGTATGTATGTATGTATGTATATATATATATATATATATATATATATATATATATATATATATATATGTATGTATATATATATATATATATATATATATATATATATATATATATATATATATATATATATATATATGTGGAAAAGACAAAGCAAAATCCGAATATGTGAGTTTACTGTTTTTTATTTTCGGATTTTGCTTTGTCTTTTCCACATTTTCATCATACCGTCGGATCTATATGTATATGTATGTATGTATGTATGTATGTATGTATGTACGTATGCAAGTTTCATTAAAGACAACTGACAAGGTACTGCATTTAAGTCTTTTTTTATGAAGGATGGTTTTTATTTTTAATTGAATGCATGGGATTTTTTATGCCTTTTTCTAGAGTAATAGGTATGTTTTTTATTTTCCAAACACAGCTGTGTTGATAGTTGATGTTTTTGTGTTGTTTTTTGTTTTTTTTATTAATAATGCTTCTATTATTTTTAACCTTTTTTTTTAATATTTTGTAACCCTTTTTTACATGTACTTCAGTTAATTTTAGCCTTTTTTACATTATAAAAATTATACATTATAATTGTATTTTCTACAAGTATGTTGCGGATGGAGTTTGGTAAGTTTTTATGTGTGTTTAAATGAGTCCTAATTGATCTATGGTCAGAGAGATATAGCATGTGTGCTCTTGATAGGACGTAGTTGCATATCCAATATAGTTATTCATAAATTTGGTTTGATCCATATCAACTATGAACATCACTACAATATGCAGCCCGTTTTTGAAAAATAAAAAAGTTTCACTTTAGAGTAGTGCCTCCTATACTGGTTGACAACTAATTTATATTGCTTTTTAATCCATAGCTGGGAGGAAAAGAGATGGTTTCATGCTTTTCCTGGGGGTGTTTGAGAAAAAGTGAGTAAAACAGATTAGGCTTGATTTGAACTTGGCTCAGAAATTCTATGCTGATAACCATTACACTACCAACATATGCAATTATTGTACTTATAGATATTAGTGTTATAAAACATGTGTGTGTGTTTATATTTTTGAACAGTTATGTGTGTTTATGTATCTATTGAAGTAAAATGTTTGTGTGTGGTAGCATATATGTCTGGCTATATTTGTAAATGTTCTTATATGTGTATGTCCGTGTGTGGGTGCATGTGTGTTTTGAGTTTGAGAAATAGTGATATAAAGAGACAGATAGAGAGATGAAAAGAATGTGTGGAAGTGTAGGTCCTGTAGTTCATATCATACAAATGAATTTTGTAGCAAATGAATAGCAATAAGAATTGAGACGAACATGCAGGACTAAGGGGGGAAAAAAAACACAAAACAAGACTAAAAACAAAACAAAAAATCATGTTCAACATATTCCCCATTCCAAAAATAAAACTTACCCTGAAAAGGTTTCTGGAAAACAAAGGCAAAATCCAAATATATGAAAAATGAAGGTAATGCCAAAAAATATCTCGACAGATCAAAAACAAAATAACCCATGATCTTTATGGGATTTCCTGGGATGGTCTACATTACTTGTTAATACCCATCACCTCTCCAAATAATATATGACAAGTTGAATTGGAATATGAAGAATTATCAGAAAAGAATGATAACTGACCATTTGACTTAATGACATCCATAGTGCTCTAGGGAGAGCTGGAGTCGTTTCAGCTCCCTCACTTTTTCTGGAACTGAAAACTAAACAGAAGATTAACTGTTTTCTTTGCCGCAATCTATGATACTGATACCAGATCTTCTTTTATGTGCCATGTCCCTTCATGACGTAGGTATTCATGAATCTCCACAACTTCCTATTCATTGTAACTCTTAGCATTATTTGTCATTTATCACTAGTTCTGCCATCCATTTACACAATCTCATTAGGTAGGTTACTTCTTGTTTCCATTGTTTTCTCTCGCCTTCCATATATCTTGTGAGTGTCAAATTCTCTAGGCCTTCTTTCATAATTATTCATTCCATTTAGTTTAATCTTTTACCATTCCTTCTATCTCTGTTCTGCTATCTATCTCACAAACTCATACTTGCTGCTTCACCCTGCTTCTCTTAACCTCATTTTATCTTGTGAGTGTTAAATTCTCTAGGCCTTCTATCATCATTATTCATTCAAGTCACTTTTAATCCTTTACCGTCCCTCTCCTTCGCTGTTTTGCCATCCATCTCACAAACTCGTTGGGTAGGTTACTTGTTGTTTTCACACTGCTTCTTGTAACTTCATTATGTCCTGTGAGTGTCAAATTCTCTAGGCCTTCTTTCATCATTATTTATCTAACTCATTAATCATGTAGGTCACTATCACCATGTGCCTTCAGATATCAGTATTGCTCTTTCCATCCTCTGTTAAAACAGTTTCCAGATATTTAAATTGCTGTACTTGTTTGATTTGTAATTTACATGTTATGCTGTTCCTTTTGCTAACAACCATGCATTCTTCCTTCTTACGATTGATGTTTAATCCTTTCCTTTCACTATTCCAATCTACCTTCAGATTGGAATTCCATTTCCTTTTTTGTGGATGTATACTTATTAAAATATATCTAAAGTAAGGCGGAATGATGTTTTGTTTACTGTAGATTTTTTTTTTATATTTGTAATCTTTTTTAAGCTAATTTTGTGTCGTATTTTTGTGTATCTACAAGCATATCTGAGAGAAAGATTCCAGAGAATGCAAAGACTTACCTTTAATGAAAACAACTTTACTCCCAGAAGATGTCCAAAGTGGCTGAATATGCCTTCAGAAATAGTATCAGAAAACACACCTACAATCTTGAGCCATCAGTTAAGACACTTGTAAGAAAACAGGAAAAAATAGATTAACAAAACTTCTGAAAAGAAATATTTCTTTGATCCTTAATCAAATATTAAAAAAAGGGAATTTGCTACTAAATCACACACACTCTTTCTCTCTCTTTATGTATCTCTCTCTCTCTCTCTCTCTCTCTCTCCCTATATATATATATATATATTCATATCACCTATGCAAGGCAGTGAGGCAACTAACACACAAGGGGTTACTGAGTGTGGAAGAACAAAAAAAGAAGATAAACATTAGGGAGTGAGAAGAAGAGTAATTAAGAAGACATTAGGTAACGTTTGACATTTCATTGACATTCTTGAAGATCAAAGTTCGCTGGAAAGCATGGAACCGAAAGTTAGTTCTACAAATGAGAAGTACGAGAAAAGAAACTCTTAGCATAAAACTTAAGGTTACATCTAGCCAATTCAACATCTAGCCAATTCAACTGTAAATTGATGAGACCTTGCTGCCAATCAAGTGCTTCACTTCATAAAGCCTAGGTACCATGGGGAAGAGTTCATTCAAACAATTACGATGAAAGCATTTATAGAAAAGGCAAAGGGAAGTTATTTTATGGTGATGGGAAAGGAACTGAAGCTGATAAGCTAGGTCAGGATCAATAATATTGCAGATTCTTCTTCAGAGTTTGTCAAGAATCTCTAAATATACAGCAGGAACACCAGACCATATGTGGCAGCAATATTCAAAGCAAGGATGAATAGCAGACTTATAAATATGCAAAATAGTTTCTGGAGAGAAAAATTGTCTAGCATGATACAATGTTCTAACTTTTTTAGTGGCAAACCTAACAATAGATGGGAATATGCAATGAATCACTATGACATAAGGGGTTACTGGGTGTGGAGGAATTAGTAAACAGAAAGATTACATAGAGCAAGAACAACAGAAGAGTAATCAAGAAAACAGCAGATAGTGATTGACATTGCATTTAAATTTTTGAAGATTAAAGTTGACTGGAAAGTATGAAGGTAGAAAAGAGTTCCACAAGTAAGAAGTGCAAGAAAAGACACGGCATATCATTTACGGTTATATCTAGCCAACTCAGCTGTCAGTTTATGAGAGCTTATTGCCAATCTAGTACTGCACTTAAATTTATAAAGTTTAGGTACCATAGCAAAGTGCTCATCTGAACAATTACCATGAAACGTCATAAGGCGGCACAGACCAGCAATATTGCTGATTCTTCTTTGGATTTTATCAAGAATCTTTAAATATGCAACAGCAGCCCCAGACCATATGTGGCAGCAATATTCAAAGCAAGGTTGAATGGTAGACTTATAGATATGTAAAATAGATTCCGGAGAGAAAAATTGTTGAGCATGATACAGTGTTCTAACTTTCTTAGAAGCAAACCTAACAATGGATAAGAATGTTAGACTGAGAAGACGCAATGAGTCACTCTCATGGAGGTTAGCATCAGCCATTCCAATGGGAGGCAGCAAGAGATCTTTCCGGTGATTAAGAGAGAGAATATTCATTTTGGAGGCATCAAAATTAACAAGCCATTCCTTGCCCCTCTTAACAAATTATGTCATTTTCTAGATCCCCTACCAATTTCACCTTATTAAATGAGTAAATGGTTGTGTTGTCAGCAAAGATACCAAGCTGAGAACTGATGTCATTTGGAAGGATGTTGATGAAAATTCAGAATGAAATAGAATAAAACCCAGGGGAACACGAGCATTAGTGCAAAAAGGTCTTGAAGAGTAACCATGCAGGACAACATTCATTTCGTCATTAGATAAGAAAGATTGAATCGGTTCAAAAATTTGTCCAGAAATACCATAGCCTTTCAACTTGTAGAGAAGACCAGTAGGCTAAATTCTGTTAAATGCTTTCGAGATGTCCAAATCAACAAGTTGAACTTCATCAGTCTTATATAAATCTTGATAGTCTCTTTCAGCAATAATCATTAATACATCAGTAGTTGATGTAGAGAAGCAGAAACCATATTGATTGTCTGAAAGAAGGCCCTGTTATGTAAGGTGCTTAACCAATTCAGTGTTGATTAGGGCCATTTGAAATTTACCAGAAAGAAGGCTAATAGGTTGATAGTTCAAGTGGTCATATGGTTCATGTGAGTTCTTAAAGAATGGGATAACACAGGAGGATTTCAAACAAGCAAGAAAGCATGAGACAGTGATGCATTTACAATACAACATATATATATATATATATATATATATATGTATACAAAGAAATAATCATGCATAGAATCAATCAGCAATATTAATGCGATTATTGGCGATATCACATCGCTAGTAGAATATAATGGATGCATTAAAATACTGTTAAGCCATAGAATGATGTGATTGATTCTATGCGTGATTATTTCTTTGTTTATAAAATACATGCTGCCTAATGTTTTATATATATATATATATATATAAATATAAAAGTGAACACAGAAGTCAACACTTAGAGGCTCTAAGTGTTGACTTCTATGTTCACTTTTATATTTACACACGCTCTATCTCTGATATTGAGCTATAAATGTGTATTTAGGCAGCATTTTTTCATTCATACATGTTTCATGCTTGTTCGTGTATTGCTTAAATATATTGTGTAATTGTCATCTTTGATAATGGCTTATGTAAGCCGAAAGCTTAGATTGGATTAAAAAAAAAAAAAAATATGTATCAATATTGTGATTTTCTTTCATTGTTTAATGATAATGTTATTAAGCTTATCAGACTATATGAAAAAAACTTACATAAAATATATAGACAACACTTATCTATATTATTTAATGAAACATGTATATATATATATATATATATATATATATATATATATATATATATATATAATTATATATCTGTATTTAATCATTTCACCCCAAGCAAGGCAGTAAAACCACTAAGTCGTAGGGGGTTACTGAGTGTGAAAGAATAAGAAAAAGAAAAAGTTATTAAGGAGCAAGAACAATAAAAGAAAAGGAATAAAAAAAACAGTAGATAATGATTGACATTGCATTTAAATTTTAAAAGTTCAAAGTTGGTTTGAAAGCAAGAAGCCAAAACATAATTCCACCCTTGAGAAGTGTGAGAGAAGAAACTGCTAGCATAGAATTTACACTTATATCTAACCAAATCAGATGTAATTTCATGGGTCTATGCACCGAATCTAGTACTGTGTTTAAATTCATAAAGTCTACGTACCATACAGGAAAGTTCAACATTTATGTTATGGCATTGGCAAAGTGACTGAGGGCAAGGATGCCAGATCTGGACCAATAACATTGCAAATTCTTTGGATTTTATCAAGAATCTCTAAATATCTAGCAGGAACACCAGACCATATTTGGCAGCAATATTCAAAGAAAGGATGAATGGCAGATTTATAAATATATAAGATAGATTCTGGAGAGAAAATTGTCTAGCATAACACAATGGACCAACTTTTCTAGCAGCAAAGCTAGACATGAATTCAGTATAATTCCAGCAGAGAATGTTAGCTCAAGAAGGTGCAACAAGTCATTTTCCCGGAGGTTAGCATCAGCAATACGGATGGAAGGCAGAAAGATAACTCTCAGTTAATTAAGAGAGAGCAATTTCATTTTCGAGGTGTTCAAATTAACAAGCCTTGCCCTACTTAACTGCAGACTGTAGTTTATTTTTGAGATCAGATATATATATATATATATATATATATATATATATATATATATATATATATATATATATATAAGGGTGTGTGAAAAGATTTTCAACTCAATCCACTTTCTGAAAGCTGACCAAATGACCAACATCAGATTTTTGTGTATACTTTTCTTTGTCAGACGAAGAACAATTCAGGACATAAAAGATGTTACCTAAATTCTTAGGGAATTTAGAACAGACTAATAAATCACTTCATCTGTCAATTTTCATATCATTTCCTGTCTTTTGCCAAAGATTTCCATGACCTCTCTAAATCATTCCACTCTCTATCAGTTCCTTTCTTCTTTAGGGAAGTTATTTTGTGTGTTGATAATGGTCATGTTAATATTAGACATTTCCTTATAAGGAAACATTCAGCCTTCATTGATCAAGCAGCCATTTTTATCATTGATTGAAATTTATTAAATTTTTCTATTAAAACAATTTTTCAGGAATATTAGTTTCTCAAGTTCACTATTATTGTGCTTTCTAGTATTGATGGGGCTTCATTCCTAATCTTTTGTTTGAAGTAGTGTGGAACATCAACATCTTGATTACATAATTTCCCAAATGTTGATAGTAACTTTATCTATCTATCTATCTATCTATCTATCTATCTATCTATCTGTGTGTCTTTCTCTCTCTTGCTCTCTGTGTATATATATATATATATTATTTATTTATTATAATTTTATCATATAGACAAAACCATTTTGCTCACAACAAAGATGCAACTTGGTTTCAGTGCATTTTAACTGCACATCTACGGGTGAGGGTCGGAAATGGTTATGAACGATTTCATAACCATTTCCGACCCTCACCCATAGATGTGCAGTTAAAATGCACTGAAACCAAGTTGCATCTTTGTTGTGAGCAAAATGGTTTTGTCTATATGATAAAATTATAATAAATAAATAATTATCGCTCTACTACCTATATCGAGCTCTTTTTTGAATGAATGCTGCGAACGTTAGAATTTATATATTTTATATATTACTTTCGTTTCTTTTGTGTTTGTATAATTTTAGTTGTGTAGTTGCTTGGTATTGTAATGTATCTTGTTTTGTTAAGTTTGGTCGTAGTGTTCATTCTTTTATTTATAAAAATCTGATGAGATTTCTGTTTCGCATTGAATAATTATGGTATTGGAGTTTAGTTCTGCTTCCTTTTCCATGAGGACATGCATTTTTGTAGCTATTGTTAAGTGACACGATACTCCCAAGATAATCATGTCACTGTGCCAGAAATTTGGAAACGGCATGCTGTATTGCTTGGTATTCATGGCAGAAGCTCCAATGTGAACATTTTGTTGGAAATTTGGGTGGAAAAATTTGGATGAGTCTAATGGTGATTATGAAGGTGTTTGCCTCCATTCATCTTTCCATAGGACCTCAGACTCAATATAGAAGCCAACATCAAGTGCTCTGAGGAGTTAGTTTTGCTCTGGGTCAAGAGGGTGGCTGCTGGAAGAATCTATATCTGGCATCAGGACTCTGTACCATACCACACAAGTAGAAGAACCCAGTCATGGCTGTAAGACAATTTCTGCATCCAAATCACTCCTTACATCTGGCCACCTAACTCCCCAGACTGCAACCTCTTTGATTATGTGTGGGTGCAGTTGAGAGAGAGAGACCAACAAAACCCCTTGTAACAGCAAAGATGAATTGAAGGAGAAGGATTTTGGCAGCATTCATCAACTTAACAAGCCCATCCAGAAGAGTTGCAGGAGATTCTGAAGTCACCTGGAAGCTATGGTTGAAGCCAATGGCGATTTTATTAAATAAACTTGCTCTTTAGTATTTCAAGATATTTTTGTGTAATTTTGGTAAATATATCTGTTAAAACAAGATGTCAGTATTATTTTCATTTTTGCATAATTTCGATGACCCATTACACCCTGTATATAAGTGTGTGTGTGTGTGTGTGAGTGTGTATGTGTGTGTGTGTGTGTGTGTGTTGTGTGTGTGTGTGAGTGTGTGTGTGTGTGTATAAATATCAGATTTTATTATGCAAGTTAATGTTTTCATGATAAAATTGCTGTTAACCAACTTACCAATATTTTTACTATATATTTCTAATGGCAATATATAAGTTTCAGAGTATAATATATATCCTTGTTAAAAATATAAATAATAATTAGTCAAATTTCAGGTTATATTATGCAAATGGAATGCAATATAGATTTTTATCTTCTAAATAAATAAACAGCAAATTCTGTCTGTCCGTATGTCTGAAACCCCTCTCAAACAGGCATATACTTGCTCTACATAGACATATTATACCTTTTTGAAATCATAATGATCCTAGTACTGAAAATCTGCCCTTCATCTGCTCTTTGAACATCCAGCATTGGATTTTGTGTCTGGATGAGGGGTGGGGGGCATTTAAAAATTTAAATTTTGAAATAACTGAAAAAAATTAGTGATTTTAAAAGTTTTTAATTTATATTTAATTTAAAGTAACACAAAATATTTTGAGAATTTAAAAAATTTTGTTTTAAATTCAGTTTAAAATATCTCCAAAACTTTGTGAATTGAAGAAATCAATTTTATTTCTTCAAAATGCCAAGGAGTCAGAGTTAAAGTGAGAGGTTTTGTGATGTGAGGTTTTGAAGTTCCACAGAGTTTGATTTGAAGAATTCAACTTAGTTGAAGTTCTATGGATTTTTTTAATTTAAAAAACTCTATGGCCTGAATTGGAATTTTGGCCTGAATCAGAGTTAAAGTGAGGTTTTGAAGTTATATGAAGTTAATTGAGGAATTCAAACTTATTTCTTCAAAATTGTCATTGTTATTTTCTAAGCTAGGCCAGAGATCCCTTTTAGTTTCGGGAGAGAGACCCAATAAGCCCATCCAAGTGCAGATTTTAAGCTCATTTATAAATAAATCCGAACTATATAGGTTATTGAAATATATATCTAATTAATACTTATGCTATATATTTTTTTTTAATTGGTTTCACCCCAAGCAAGGTAGTACAGCCACTAAGATGCAAAGGGTTACAGGGTGTGGGTGAATTAGGAACAAAAACATCAGTACTGAGCAGAAAAAGAAAAGAGCAATCAGGAGGACAGTAGATAGTGATTGACACTGCATTTAAATTTTTGCAGATTAAAGTTGGTTGGAAAGCATGGAGCCGGAAGGGAGTTCCACAAGTGAGAAGTGCAAGAAAAGAAACTGTCAACATAGAAGTTATGGCTATATCTATTTAGCTCAACTGTAAATTGATGCAATATCGCCACCAGACTAGTATTGCATTTAAATTTAGGGACCATAGCAAAGAGCTCATCTGAACAATTACAATAAAAGTATTTATAAAAATAAAAGGCACAGAGAGGCAACCTTACAGTGGTGGGCAAGTGACTGAAGCCAAGCTGCCAGATTGAGACCAGTTATATTGCTGATTCTTCTTTTGATCTTATCAAAGAGCTCCAGGTAAACAGCAGGGGTGCTGGAACATATATGTCAGCAATATTCTAAGCATGAATGAATTATAGATATGCACGATAGATTCCGGAAAGAAAAATTGTCTTGACTGTCAAAGTAAACCGACTTACTTAGCAGCTGACCTAGCCATGGATTCAATATAGTCTTTCTGCTGCATTTCTGCTGTGCCTGGAGATACTGTAACTTTTCATCTTGTGGAGAAGACCTGAATGCCAAATCTTGTCAAAAGCTTTTGAGATGGCCAGTGCTTCAGACCAGGCTTCACTGTTTTGTCTAGAGCATGATAGATTCTTTCTGCTATTATCATTAGTACATCAGCAGTTTACCAGGAAAAACAAAAGCCTTATTGCTTGTCTGAGAAAAGGCCCTGTGAGATGATGAACCAATTCAGCATTGATTAGTGCAAAAGTGGTTGAAGGCTAATAGGCCAATAGTTGGAAGGGTCGGATGGCCTTCCAGAGTTCATAAAAACAAAGAACAACTGATGACTTCCATCAGGCAGGAAAGCAGGATTAGACAGTTTAGAGAGAACAAGAGCCAGTTTGGGAGAAAACTTCTTAATGACTATTACAGGGATACCATCAGCACATGCTTTGTGGGGATCTAGGTTAGAGATGATAGCAGAAACCATGGAAGGGGTTACATGCATATCACTCAACAGAGGCTCAGTTCTAAGTGGGAAGTTAGGCATGGATACTCCAGATGAGTCAAGGGCAGAGTCTGAGGAGAATTTACAGGCAAAGCATTCAGCTTTATCAGCAGAGGATGATAACACCTCAAATTGATTGAAGAGAGGGAGGAATAGAGACCTTGCAATTATTTAGTGCCCTATTACAGATACGCCAGTAATCATGAGAGCCAAAGTTTTCAGAGGCTATGTGGTGCCTCATTCTCTCGGCAAACAGGGACTTAGCTTCTCTGAGGACTCTCTTATATTTTTTACAGGCAGTAGCAAATAGAGATGTCACAATTGGGAGGTTAAAGATGTCAGTCCAAAGGGTGTCACAAAGAAAATCCTGGAATGAGTCCCAATCAGCCTGCTGGTAATGGAAAGAGGTCTTATGAGTAGGGTGTTCCCTGCTTAATGGATGCTGGGAAGGAGATATCAATAGCTACCACAGAGTGGTCTGAGTTACCAAGAGGCCAGTAATGCAAAGCTAGAAATGTATATATTTGAATAAAGACAAAAAGAAAACTTTGTACCTTACATTTACTTTGATAAAGACCTTCAAAGGATGAAACGTGTTTGCCAACACGATTCCTCCTCTGAAAGCCTTTATCAAAGTAAATGTAAGGTATATACTGTATATATTTATAACCAGATATAAAAATATCATTAGGTTTTCAAAATTTTAAGTTTAACAACACTGAAAAATTTTCTTAAGGCTAACTGTGAAAGTATTATGGTCGAATATCCTCGCACCACTGTTATGGTCCAAGGTTAGGACCAAGGAAGAACAACACGAACACAAGAGTAGAAATAACAAAGATATATTAAACAGAATAATAATACAAGAATTTGAAGGTGTTAGTATGACTGTCAGTCTGGTTTAGAGTGAACTAATATTGGCTCGACTCGATCCGTCTTCATTCGTTCCACTTCATTCTATCCGTTTCTCTTGAGAGGCGCAGTCTTTATAGTATCAGGAAGAGTTCACTATATCGTTACAGGTAAGATCCCATAACAGAAAGTAAAGATAAACTATAGAGGATATGAAGTGATGTAATTTAATGATTAATAAACAAAAAGTGAGTAAATGTTGTTGTTGAATTTTTTACACTATTTACATTATTCAGACCTCATCTTTGTTGCCATATTTATTACGTTTTGCCCTTTCAGTATCTGTCTATATTTCTGAGATCAGGCATTATGTACACTATTTACATTATTCGGACTATTGTCCTCATCTTTGTCACTATATTTATTACAACGTTTCTGGGTATTATAACCCTAATGTTTTCAGTAACTATTTTTACCAGTGCTCATATTGCAATATGAGAGATAACTGATAACTGACATCTATCAGACATGTCAAGTGAAACTAGAACAGTCTACTCCAGTGAGTGAAATAAAGGGTTCAGTTCAACATTCCAACCACCTGGAGAAGGCCGGAATGTACAACGGCCGAAACGTTGTAATAAATATGGCGACAAAGATGAGGACAATAGTCTGAATAATGTAAATAATGTACATAATACCTCATCTCAGAAATATAGACAGATATTGAATTTTTTATTTTCTAATTTGTTTATATATATTTATTTATCTATTTATTTTTTATATTAATTTTTTATTTTAATTTCATGAATTATTTATGTATGTATTTATTCTAAATAATGTAAGCTTTTGATTTCGTCATTTTCTTTTAATATTTTAACATTTTTATAGTTGTGTATGTTGGCTTGGGAAAGAGGTATATCTTCTAGAAAAGAAGATATTTGAAAAAATCCAGGGTGTTAGTTGACATTTTGGTAAGACTCAATAGCAACACTCTCAAGAACTTTCCATCTAAGTAAATTGTTTTTTTCTTTTAATAAGTGTGGCATTACCTAATGCATTTGATAAATTATTATGTATAAGATCCTTTTTGTATTCATAGATATTTTCCCCAATATATTGCAAGGAAGAGTTTTAACAATTTATTTTATATATACCTGCTTCCAGTTTATTGTTGTTATGGACAGTAAGAAGTTATGACAATTCCCAGACAATTCCCAGATAATAAAGAAAATAATCTGTAGAGAGCTACATTCTTAAGGAACATTAAATTAAAATATATATTAGAATAAAGTTTAATTTTTCATCCACTGTGGTTCTACAGAAGGATGCTGAGAATACTATAAATTGAATATATATCTAACAAAGAAGTTTTAAGGAAAGTGGAAACAAAAAGGACATTTATATTTAGAATTAGAAAGAGACAGTTGAAATATCTAGGAAGCATTATGGGCGAGGAAGGCTTGGAGAATATAACACACACAAGATATGTTGAAAACAAGCTTGTACAAATGGATAGCAGAACAGAGTAGGGGAGGAATGGTGAAAAGGTAAAACTTTATAAATGATACAAAGGATAGGATGTTGTAGAGAGCCATGATTGTCATGGCCTACAGGGACATGTCACATAGATGATAATGACAAGTTTTCTATGTTGCAAGAAAACTTATACTTATATATTTTTTTTTAAGCATTCAACCCCAAGCAATGCGGGAGGCCACTAGCACGCAAGGGGTTACAGAGAGTTGGAGCAAGAGCAGATAGGCGTGATAGAGGAAAGGATGAAGAGAAGGATAGGGGATAGATCAAGGCATCTGGAGGTGTCAATTGACATTACATTTGAATAGTTGGAGATTATACCTATCAGGAAAGCAAGAAATGGGGAGGGAGTTCCACAGGTGATAAGTGCAAGACATGAAGCTATTGGAGTAGAAGAGACGGCTATATTTAACAGTTTTGACAGTGAAAGGGTGAGAGCGAGATTCCAGCCTAGTTGAACGCTTAAATTTATAATGTCTGGGTACCAGCGAAAGTAGCTCATCGGAGCAGTTACCATGAAAGTATTTGTAAAAAAGACAAAGGGAGGCAACGGCATGTCTGTGAGAGAGTGGCTGCAGACGAGATGCCAGATCAGGGCCAATTACATTGCATATACGTCTTTGGATTTTATCAAGATATAAATGAAATTCCTTTGACGGCATTCTGGAAGAGTTGTAAGAATATTTAGAAAATAAATATCTATTTATTGGATATGTAATTCTACTGACCAATAAATTCATTTATACTTGTAAAATCAGAGAAGCGAGTTGTTTTTATTGGTTGATTTAAAAGAAAAGAAATCCTTATTTGGAAATGGCATAGAAATAACTAAATTCACTGTTTTTATGGTAGTTCATTGATTTTCTCATTTCAGAGTGGAACGGACAAGCAATCATTTTAAGTATAATTAAATGAAGATTTCAGAAAACCAAAATTTTCATTCGATTAATTTTTTGTAAGTTGTATTAATTCTCTTATCAGAGCAAACAAATAACAAGCTTTACAAAATTTAACTCATCAGTCACAAATTTACATTCTACAATTTACCTATCGTGATATCATTGTAAAAAATGTTGAAATACTGATTACTGTTTTCTTACTTTCAGATTTGAATCTCATGAATTAAATCTACTTATTATTTGCCAATGAATATCGTTAGGAAATTAATTGCAAATTAAATTTCACCTGTCAAACATTTCTTGATATCCTATTTATTTTCTTATCAAAGAAAAAAACTGATTCCTATCAAATATATATATATATATATATATATATATATATATATATATATATATATATATATATATCAATATAGTGTCACAAATACTGCTTATACATGTACACATACACACACTCTCTCTCTCTCTTTTTCTTGCTCATGCATATATTCTGTCTCTCTCTCTCTCTCACAAACACACACTATTTCACACACATACACACTCTCTCAGGCACAAACATGCACACACTCACATGTATATTCAATCATTCACACACAAACACATATTATCACTTCCTCTCTTGTACATGCACACTGTCACACACATGTTCTTTCACACACTCTCTCATACACACACATCCATTTTGATACACGGCATACTCTCTTACACACACACACTCTCTCATATACACAAACTATTGCTCTAACCCTCACACACACTCTCTCTGCCTTACACACACACACACACACACACACACATCACTCACACTTTCTCACATCTATCTCACACCTACACTCTCTCATTCCCATGCAGACACACTCTCTGTCATGCACACAATCACTCTTACACTCTCACACACGATCACTCTTTCTCTTTAACATACACACAGTCACACACTCATTCTTTCTCTCTTTCACTTTCTCTCTCTCTCTCATTTTCTTTCTCTCTCTCTCTCTCACTCTCTGTCACATACACATAAACACACATGTATGTCTTTATATGTCAAAAGTTATAATTTTCATGGAAAACAATTTTCTACTCATTTCCAAGTTGTGAAATATTTTCTGATGTTAATAATTCAGTTGCTAACGTAATTCTTCAAAATTACACAAAACATAAGATTATAAATATTTAAAGAAACATCTCTAGGAAAACTTGGCTTGTGGCCACATCATGCGTTTTTTAGTTCAGATTTCCTTTTTAGCAGGTGTTTCACTCAGTGGATCATCAGATATTGAATCTATTCACACCTGACGAAATGATGATTGCCATAATTATAACGAACTAATCAGTAAAGTAACACCCACTCTCCCTCATCATTGCTTAAACTATAAAAAGACAAAAGTTTTGTTAAATAAATTAAAAGTAGAAAGTAGGACATTTTTTAATGCAACTGAACATTGGTTTTCGCTACTTAAACAAACCTTATAGATAATACCCACTTAATCTAAACCCGTAACTACAGTGTTAATTTTATTTATAATTCTTTAAGTACTACACAGCTGCAAAAGATTAACTACAATATGAAAGAAAATGCCTGATCAATCTTAAACATAAATTCACATTATGTTTTAATAATGGGTAAATATCCCTTGAAATGCATACACTGGTGTACAAATCTGTTAGACCACCTTGGTAAATTAATTACTCTTGTTAATTTTACCTGAAAATCAAAAGTGATTACCAGTATGCTTCTCTCAGTACATTTTATGATCTTTGAAGGCCAGAAAACTATTTACTTCATTTTTGCTAATGTTGTATGGTGGATGAGAGTGCATCTTCTGTTCTCATCACCAAAGATGATCATAGTGGAGACATGAGTGGCAATGATGCAGCCAACTACCAACTAGATCTGTTTTCTGCTTCACAAATCAGCATTGGGGTACCCACCCTAGTTCGTTCTTCGATGTTGTCCATCCAGCTTCTGGACTGCCTCACTTCATCTACCCCTCCCAAGGTACCTTGAAGGATCGTCTTGGCTCGAACACTGTGGCATATGACATGCCCAAGCCACAGCAGTTTTCTCCTGGCGGGCTTGCCAGTTGTGTTACTTAGCCCTGTACAAAGTCATTTATCTTGTGTTCCCTCCAGGAGATCCCAAGAAGGCGTCCTAGCATTTTGTTTCAAATGTCTGGACTCTCTTTGTGGTTTCTGCTATCAATCCAGCTTTCAAATCCACAGAACAGTATGGACAGAACCAGGGACTTGTAGAGCTTTATCTTAATTGGAAAGCTGATGTTTTTGCTCTTCCAAATCTTATTGAGTTTTGCCATTGTCGATGTTGCCATAGCCAGTCTTCTCTTGATTTCTGTTATAGAGCATCTATCTTTGGTGAGTTTAATTCCAAGTTATTTAAAGACATCCACTTCTTCTTGTTTGTTCATCGTTCATGAAGATCTTTATTCTGATTTTGTTTGTGCTGTTGACAAGGACTTTACTTTTCTCAGTGCCCACTTCCATTTCATATGTCCCTGCTCTGTCTGTCAGTTTGTTGATGAGACCCTGCAATTTGGAGTTGCTGCCGCCCAACAAGTCAATGTCATCAGTGAAGTGTAAGTTATTAATGATTCTCCCTCCAAAGTATATAGTGAACTGAAGGTCTTGAAGGGTTTCTTAAATGATGTTTTTAAGAAAGAGATTGAACAATGTTGGGGAAAGCAAACAGCCATGACAGGTGTCAACTGTGGTCTTGAAACAGTCACCCACGTGACTGTTGAGGAGGACTACACTGCTAGAGGTCTTGTACAGTGCTTTGATGGTTTGGATGAGGCCCTCCTCTATGTTGAAACTCCTCAGGACCTGTCATAGACCAACAGGACACACTCTATTGAAGCCCTTGAAATCTATAAAGTTATAGAACAGATCCCTCAGAAGTTGCAAATGTTTCTCTATCAGAATGCGGCAATTGAAGATCTGCTCCACAGTACTCGTGCCAGCCCTTAAATCCAGCTTATTCTTCTGCTAGATGTTCTTTAGCCTCTTTCTTGAGTTTGTTTAAAATAACTTATAGCATGATTTTTGCTGGTGCAGCTAATGAGGCTGATGATCCTGTAGTTTTGGCACTGGCAGACATTTCATTTTTGGGGCATGGGGATGATGAGTGATTGAGTTCATTCTATGGGCCACTGTTTTGTTTCTCAGATTTTCTGGTAGATCGATGTTATTACAGTAACCAATTCATTCCCGCCATGCTTAAGCAGTTCTGCTGGAATATTGTTTGCTCCTGATAACTTCCTTCTTGGTAAGCTGCGTATGGCTTCTTCTGCCTATTCCCACAACACTGGAAGTGGTGAGAGTGTCTGCATTGATGTTGAGTCCCCATTTATCAAAATGATGTTGGGCTGTATGGGATGATTGTATATGTCCCGACAGTATTGTGTCCATATGTTCAAAACTGTGGTGTTTTCGGTTAGAAGTTCACCCAAGCTATCCTCAATGACTATGGATTCGCTCCGCCATGACTTCGTAAACTTTTTCAGTGTATCATATGGTTGTCTGCTGTTTTCTTTTCTCATTCCTTTCTCGATGTTTTCACACTGCTGGTTGATCCAACATTCCTTGGCTACCCTCATCTGCTTGCATACTTGGTTTGTGGTTTCATAGTATTCATCGGCACTTTCAGGGCTGGAGTTTTTAGTCTTCTTCAAAGTTCTTCTCTTGTCACAGAGGTCAAGGATATCAAAGAAATCCATGGCTGATGTTACGTCCTCTGATGACCAAATACCTCCTCTGCTGCTTTGTGGACTACCTCATTGAAGCTGTTGGTGAGGTTGTTTATGTCTCTGTTCAGGATGTTAAGCGCTGCAAATCTACCTTTGAGCTGTGCCTGAAAAATCTCATTCACTTTTGGATCCTTTAGTTTTTCAAGGTCAAACTTAATATATGGATGTGCAGCTTGGAATTTCCTCAACTTGACCTTCATTATCACTAGCACCAGGTCATGATTGCTGCCTATATCCACTCCAGGATAGGTTCTTGTTTTCGCTCAATTGATGCTTGACTTAATGTACCTTGGGGTCAAAATTAAATCAGTTTGGGACATGACATGTTTTTCTCAACAGTTTGTGAGGGTAAAGAGTTTTAGCGATGGTTGCTTGTAAACTCCAAAAGACAAAGTCTCTTATCATTCCAATGCCATACTGGTCAACTGTTCTTATAAGTATCAGGGTCAACTTTGGTATTGAAGTCCCTCTGAACAATGAGGATGTCTTTATTTGGAAACTCCCTGATTGTATTTTCTAGTTCCTCATAGAACTCTTCCACTTCTTGGTCTTTGTCATCGGTGGTTGGTGCATACACTTGAACGATAGTGATGTCCATTGGTTTGACTGACATGCAGATGGTAATGATCCAGTTGGATACTGGTATGCAGCTCAGAATGTAACCTATGACTTTTTGCATACAATGATGGCTACTCCATGTTCAAGTTGCAACTTGTGTCTACTATACCATATTCGTGTCCATCCTCAGTGACTGTCTTCCCGAGGCCAGCTAATCCTATTACATCCCACTGATAATGTTTTGAATGTGAACGGAAACATTACAAGCGAAATCTTAAGCATAGTGATACTGAATAATGGCCATAGCAAATAATTCCCTTTTCAGCATTTTCCTTCAGTTAAAAAGGAATTATTTTGTAAAAGGTGATCGTTATTGCTACAGAAAATACAAATTTTAAAGTATGGATTTAGTAATTAATTAATTAATTGAGTTAGTAATTAATGTTTCTGTCTTCAGCTTGAATTATTACCTCAATTTGATGTAGCTTTGAATAGAAAGAAATTTCAAATGTTTTCATTGAAAATTGTTTTTATTCTTTTTGGCGGTAATCCTAAAGCTCTTGTAGAGTGTGTGATTTTCATTGTAGCATTTGTTTCTTCAATTCCAACCACAATGTTTCAAATATTTAGATCAGGACTTTGTGCTGACCAGTCTTCCAAAAGTTGAACATCTTTGTCTGCAAGAAACCTTTTTGTTGCACTTGGTGTGTGGCAAGGAGAAATGTCACACTGAAAAATTTCTCCACCTTCATAGTTTGACAGAATATTAGACTGTAGTAAACTAATATAATTTTTTTCTGTTTTAGCAACTTTTACCAATTTTCTACTATTGCATTTGTTTCAACCCCACATCATTACATTTCCACCACCAAATTTTACCATTTTTTTTCTTTCTGCCACTGATCTTGCATATTCTCTTGCATTAGATGGTAACTTTTGCATCACTAAAAATTACTTTTTGCCACTTTCTAGCATCCCATGTTAGATGTTCATCTGACCAATTTAATCATCTTTTCTAATGGGTTTTGGTTAATGACGTGTTTTCTGCTGCTATACTCTGATTCAAATCGGTTTTTCGTAATAATAATCAACTGAAACCTCACTTTTAAGACTGCTTTCACTCCTCATTTGTTTGGCTGTTAGTTTTGAATTGTCTACCAACACTCTCACAATCGTTTTTCATCTCTCTTATATAAGTTGGTCTTCCAGTTTTTTGGAAGTTAAAATGCTTCCAGTAGGAGCAAATGTCATTTGGATGGTTTGAAGAATGTTTCTGGAAATTCACAGCCACTTGGCTATCTCTTTCTGAGTCCCTTTCCCCTTCAAAGTCATAGCCTTTATTTTTGTTTTAGCCACAATTTTAATGCAAAATAGCAAGCTAACATTCCAGTACAATGACTTACCAAAGCACATTATACTCATGTTAATAAAATGAAAGAATTCCTATTTAGAAATTTGAATATTATTATTACTCTATGAACTTATATCTTCCTTTAGGCTAATAATTTTGTATGGTCTTTTTTTTCAGCTTCAAGCTTCTTAAATTGGTGTATTTTCTGCTACAATACACCTACAAAAATGCAGCAACTTATTTTCAAACCCTCAAGGTCCACCAATACTATTGATAAAAGTATACTGGAAAAAAATCTTAACTTTCTAATAAAATAAAGGTGCATGATCATTTTGGCCCAAAACTTTTACAGACCAGTGTATGCTTATATTTTAGATGTTAGGAAATGATTTTGATCCATGGATCAAAATGAAAATACCGAATTTGAATTAGTTATAAATAAAACATATAAAAATGATATTAAATCGTATTTTGAAAGAAATATTTTTAGAAGACATTTCCTCAAAATAGATTTCATGAATAAAGAGACATATCCAAGTATAAACAATAAACAAATATATCCAAGTATCTAAACTAAATAAATGCAAACAAAAAAGGAAATATCACAATTAACCTTGATAAAACTAGGTGCATAATACGACCTAATAATTCAACAACAATTACAATTGAAAAGAATTTACATAAATAAAACATAAAATTTATTACATCTACTTCAAAATCAATAAAACATTTAACAGAAAGCAAAATAATGCCGACATTAAACATAATGAAGGGATTTATAAAAACCTGCAAAAAATGTCCCCACATGTGAAACATTTATGAATTTAATGAAAATATATCTATTACTTCAAACATTATTTTTAGTGGATACCCATGTTTGAAATAGACCGTCATATTTTATTTTTAAATGTATAATACGTCTTTTGGCCTATGCACTTGAGACAACCTAATAAAGAAATGGTACTCTTTTACAGGTTTAAAATAGATCTTCTACAAAAACTTAATGCATTAGTGATTTCTAGTAATAGGTTTTGACAATCATTTTCCCTTAAAGATTACAGTTTTGATTAAAAAAGAAAACAGTTTATTAATGTGAAAATATATTGAAAGTGCACTAATTTCAGAATCTCCTATGATGATCTTATTTCCTGGACCATACATGTTTCCTTTCTTACTACTTCTATTACAATGTCAGATATTTAAAAACAATAGAACTAAAAATAAAATAAAAGATATAAAAAGTTGACTGATACAGATAAACGGGATATAAAGATTTTAATATACCACTGATTCAAAGAAGATAAATATTTCTTAGAGGTCATCATATTCTACATATTCAAAGTTTTTATATAAAATTGTAATGAGCATTTGTTGCATTTTTCCTCAACAATATATATATGCACACATTTATATTTGACAAATGGAAAACATTTCATTGAAACTAAATATGATTACGTGTTTTGCCTTTCTAGGCTTCATCTGATTCAAAAACGAAAGAAAGTTGTGTATGTGTAGTTGTGTGCATGCTTAAATAATGAATCAGAGTACTTTTTTCCTAAGCTGGCATTTCTCATGATTAAAAAACAAAGAAAATGAGTGACTTTTAAAAAAGCCTATAATATTTATTCTGTATTTTACCTTTACAATTCTTAGTTTAAGCCAAAAGTTCTTAATATAATTTCCCCATCTTTTTTGTATCGAATTAAAGGTAAATCTTTATCTCATTTTCAGAATGGCTTGAAAGCAAGAAATTCAAAATTGACTTTTCTGAAATGAATCTGAATCAAATCCTCATCGACACCTTCAGTAACATATAATCAAAAATAGTTTCATATAGTTTGAAATTTCTTAAAAACGCCATTCTACATCCTATTTTAAAACCCACCCCAACCAAACACACACACACACACACACACACACACACACACAAACACACACACACACACACACACATATATATATATATCTTTTAAACATGTTGTGTTGAATGTCAAAGACAACATAGTCCAGCATATTTTCTTTTGAATTTTATCATATTTTCTAATGAGACTTTTTATTTGAAAATTATATCGAAATAAATAAAAAGTCTCATTACAAAATATGAGAAAATTCAAAGGAAAATATGCAGGACTATGTTGTCTTTGACATTCAACACAACATGTTTAAAAGAAAAGTTGCTGCCAAATTACACACACACACACACACACACACACACACACACACACACACACACACACACATATATATATATATATATATATATATATATATATATATATAAAGACTGACTCACTGAAGCTCTTGGGGGTCTACTTCTAGTAACTTAACTAAATTAATTTGTAAGTAATTAATAGACATTTTAAATCTGACATTATTTCTTGTTGTTATAAACTTTATATTTTGTTGGTGCACATGCTGAGAAGTTATTCCTGTTTTTTAATCAATGGAACTAGCATTTACCAGCTATAAGAGTGAAAGGCTTATTAACAAAAGAGGACCTATTTCTTGAATAAAATAATTGAGCTTCATTTGCTGTAATAACTTCTTGTGACCAAGTGGTAAATCACACCTGGCTTGAATGTAATTTTCTCTTACAGGGAATACTGATTTAATTTCTGTCAAGAGGAAAATTTTCTTCATTAAAACTTTCTCTAGGCTAGTGGAAATTAGTTTCATTATTTAACTAAAAAAAAAATCAAACATGTGTAGCCACTAAATATAGCGCTTATATTAAGAAGAAATAATACCAGATTAAACAATCCATTAATTGCTTAAAATATATAGTTGTGTGTGTGTGGACGATGTATAATTTTTTAATGTTATCAAGCTATATGGTAATGTTTTTGTATCAAACTTGTTTTTTAGCTTTATATTTTGAGAGATTCTGCTTTGATATTAAGATATATTTTTGCTTATTCTGCAGAGGGAATTGAAACCCAGTCAAAATATTTTCATCACTGACTAATAATGCTATGAATTAACATAAACAAAAGATTCTATTAAAAATTGCACAAAACGACTATATCAACCAAATCAGCACACAGACCCATGTGTGAACACACACACACACACACATATGAACACACACACACACACACACACACACGCACACACACACACATGTGAACATACACACACACATATATCAGGAGGTGTGCATTCTTCAAAAGGGCAAATAAATCTTTGTTTGGCTGTAACGCACTCTGTTGCCAAGCAGTTTAAATTATGTCAGAACAAATGGTAGGATGCAGGTTCCAAACCTGTAAAAGAGTACCATTTCTTTATTAGGTTGTCTCAAGTGCATAGGCCAAAAGACATATTATACATTTAAAAATAAAATATGACGGTCTATTTCAAACATGGGTATCCACTAAAAATAATGTTTGAAGTAATAGATATTATATGAAAAAATTCAGATATGACTATATCTGTAAAGACAATATAATTAAGAAAAAGTTTTCCTCTTGTCTTTTATATATGTATATATATACATATATATATATATATATATATATATATATATATATATATATATATATATATATAGAGAGAGAGAGAGAGAGAGAGAGAGAGAGAGAGAGAGACACACACACACACACACACACATTTGGTTAAATAATTTAGACATATCATGTTGATTTATTTTGGTTGGGATCATTTCAAGTTCACAGATTAATTGGTAGCCTTACAAAATTGATGAAGAAAAATAGCAAAATATTCTTTCAAATAATTTTTATTTTCCAAAGTACTTTCAATCTCATCTGAGACCATCTTCAGGGAGTTAATATATGTATATACAATATTAAATTTAATACGACCAACCTAGTTGTCCAAAACAATTCTTCTCCATCAACTAGCATCTTATAAAGGGTAACAGTGTATATCAGTTTAAATGTCCTTTGGGAGAGAGTATCTCTGATAAAAATGTTAATATGTCAGTTGGTTTTACTACGACAATGCTAACAAAATGGCTTACATTCCATTTGGATGAGATTAGTTCAATCTCACAGCATTTAAAGGAACACTCACACCTATACTCACAGTTTAGACAGATATTAGTTGAAAATACATCTATATTACATAAAAATAACAATAAGCAAAACTAAAAATTCTAAAAGTCCTTTATGTAAGAGAATTAAAGAACAAATTAAATAAAGTCAACTATGAGTATAGCAATAAGTTCTTACTTAAATGTTTGTAGCATTAAAAATTTATATATATATATATATATATATATATATATATATATATATATATATATATATATATACACATGTATATGCATATATATTAGAATGAATGAAGGAATATATATCTTCTAGTGTGCATATGTGGATGACTTTAATACGATTTTGTTAGTCCTGGCTGTGAATAAATTTGACAACTTGTTTCTACTGAAAATCAAAAAAATTAGATTTTGCAGATCATATTGCAGACTTTGCAAACATGGTTACTGGAAATATTTCATTGACTTAGACAATCCAATAATTCATCTCTGTAAATCTTTCAAACTGTCCAATGAAGAGCACACCATTAATTTAAGAATGTTTTAAGAATTATTTGGTCATATGTCCTCTGAATCAAGCATCAACAGAGAACAAGTTTTATAGACTTTACTCTTCTATTTGTTTATGACTGTATACTCTAATATTTGTTTCAGAATTTGTATGGGTAAGAGTTTGGCTTTTGTTCAAATATGGCCTCCATGACACTGCAAGGAAATTTGCAATTTTTTAAATTTTGTTTTTGTGTATTTAGGCATTATGGAACCTTGTGATATTAAAATTGCATTGTCCTTTGTTGATTAAGATAAATAGATTAGTCTTATGCGAGAAGAATTATTTGCATTTCTTGTTATTTTTAAGATATAAATAAAAATGAAATAAAATGTTTTACTGGGAATTTACTACTGAAACAAAAGATGCTATTTCACAATGAAGTGATATTTAAAATTTGGTTTTTGAAATTATTTTTGCTAATCCATATTTGTTCTTATTTATAGCATAGGAAAAAAATACAGAAACGGATTAATTATAATAACCTGTAAAAAATAATTTGATATCTATCTGTGTAATTACTTAAGGTATGAAATGGACATTCACTACAAAATGTTGATTTTTATGTACGAACTGGAAATGCTCTATCTCCGGTAATGAGCAATCTTGCCCTATTAAAATAGCAACATTTAATATACTAGAATTTTTATGCAGCATACTTATGCATGTTGAAATCCTCACAGTATTTATTATTGTTAAAGTTATCACTAACATTTTTTGTTGAGATTTACAAACTCCATGTTTTGTTCAATTTTGCAAACCAATCGACGAAATTTGAATAAGACTATTTATTTGAAAAAATACTTTGATAAAACTCTACTTTGCAGTTTAATAATTTCTTTAATTTAATTTAATTATATAGCACTTCATGGTAAAAATATACTTTTAGAAAATTTTTTTCCTTTTTTCTATTTAACAGTGAAGAATAAATTTTTAGGATTTCTTACTCTTGAGCATGCAACATGCAACTGGTCATACATAAATATTTCTTTCTGGAGTCAAATTTCAAATTTTTGAAGCATTTTGCCTTGTATTTGTTTATAGTTCCCACAAGTAAACTGTAAACTGGACTTTTGTATATAAAAAATTAAAGAAAAAATAATGAAAAACAATATTGCATTTTTATTAAATCAGTATTTGTTATTTTAATCCTTAAATTAATTTTAAAATAGTAGGAGTATTTTGTATGTTAAATAATAAAACTTGTAATTTTTCCCAAAAAATAGAAGAAAATTTATTGTACTAAACTATGCATCCTAGTAAAACTAACTTTACTTACCAGGTATTGAACTCACAACTCTCTCTGTCACTGGATCTAACCAGTGCCTTTATCCACAGTGGATAATCAAAGTTCAATGCAAAAAGTAGTGGAGAACTTGGAGAGGTGAATTAACAGGAGATAACTGATAACTGACATCCATTAGACATGGCACGTGGAACTAGAACAGTCTACCCCAGTGAGTGAAATAAAGGGTTCAGTTCGACATTCCAACCAACTGAAGAAGGCTGGAGCATATAACGGCCAAAACATTGTGATAAATATGGCAACAAACATGAGGACAATAGTCTGAATAATGTAAATAGTGTACAATGAATAGCTACTTTTAGAGGGTGTGATGGACAGACAGATTAATAAAAGTCACACACAGATTTTATATATATATATATATATATATATATATATGTATTGAAACTTTTTTCATTGAATAATAGTTTTGTCTACTTATTTTCCATTGGATTCATATTCACGGGCAATACTTTCTAAAGTGAACTTAAAAATATAAAACAATCTCTTATTAATAATAACTTCCCTGATTATATTTTGATGCACAAATAAGATGTTTCATCAGAAAATTTAACACAAAGCAAATAGAATATAATACTTCTTTAACTAACCCCAATTTATTAACTTATTAATCTGTTATATCGCAATCAAATACATTTTAATTATAAACAAGACGAAAATATCCTAAAAAGTTTTATATATATATATATATTAAGACAGGTTTCATTAAATAATTTAGACATATTCTGTCTACTTATTCTCGATAGGATCCTTTCATATTCGCGGATAGGCTTTTTTGTGCAGTTATTAAAAGGCAACAGGAAAACACTGTGTTGGCTCATATTATATTTATTTCCAAGTACTTTTGACATAGCATAATGTCATCTTCAGGGTATTGTTAATTTAAAGAGTAAGAATTTAGTGTTCATGATTGTGAAGGACAAAAATTATTGTGGTCATCCAAAAATTACCATTTTCTTATTTAGAGTCAGGAATGATATGTTATAGCTTGGATGACGCAGACACTGATTAAGGGGAGGTAACTAGGTATGCTGTGGAAATATTCCAGGCTTGAGTAGTTGCTAAATAAAGGAAAAAATATTGACAAGCGCTAACATTTAAAGATTTTCTATTGTACACATTTTAAAATATTTGTGGTGTATTTGTAATTAATTTTATAGAGGTTTGGTTTCAAATTTTTAATATAAATAGCTTTGAGAATTTTTAGTTTGTGTTTAATCTTTTCGTGGAAAAGTATAGAGGTATTTTCAACAAGGATTTTTCTGAATTGTGAGTGCGGACAGGTATGTTGTTGTAAATGTTTAGAAATATATATATATATATATTAAATATTATACTTAGTGTACACATGTTGTAGTGGATATTCCTGTTTTTTAAACAATGTAAATTTACATCTAACAGCTTGTGTATTCAAGTCTCTTAACAAAGGCTGGTAGGTTTAACTTTAGACCATTCAAAAAATAAGAATATATATATATATATATATATTATTAAAAAGAATTATATATCTATTAAATTTATTGAACATTTTTTAATATATTAATATTAAAATGTATAAAATGTTTGCAAGAACAGCTGCTACCAAAATATACTGAATATATATATATATATATATATATATATATATATATATATGTAATTGAATTAGAGTGGAAAAATTCTGTGTGACTCATTTAGTTTTCTAGACAGACTTCATTGGACTAATGCAATGTTTTTATTGATGGAATTATATATGCATGGTGGGGGTGGAGAGATATAAATACAAATGTCAATTATAATAATGTACCAAAGATTTTTTCATTAGATATTTCTGGGCACACAGTATAACCAATCTCATTCAGTTTCCCTCTACTTTTGTCTTGCTTTTATTGCTTCTTTTTATTAAGTATCCCACACTGTGACAACTGAAGATCTATCAAGAAAGGTCAAATTTTGTATCAACCTGGACACAAATTTACTCTGCATGATTTAAGAACAACTGCTACCAAAATATACTGAATGAATATATATATATATATATATATATATATTTTAGAATTGGACATAGTCCGACAATTTATTTAAAGACATTTATATTATGTTTAACGTTCTTTTTATAGATACAAGTATAGATATAAGTATTAAAAAACAGAGCATTTGCTTAAATACTTGTATCTATAAAAAGAACGTTAAACATAATATAAATGTCTTTAAATATATATATATATATATATATATATGTATATGAAGAAATATAGTTTTAAGGTATGCTATATTTATGGGATAAAGTGCTCAATATCAGAGATAGAGCATATGTAAATATAAATATAAAAGTGAACATTGAGGTCAACACTCAGAGGAGACAGGCTGTTTCATGATTTGATTATACTGGTGAAGGCTTTGTGCAGAACCATCCACACTTTTTCAAGGGCCGAATACAGAAACATGGTGCACTGTGTGCCACAAGGTCCCCAAACGACACTTTGCAGGTTTTGAATTCAGAGTTGTCCTTTCTCCTAGACCAATTGCCATCCAAGGCTATAGAACCCAGTCTGTCCTGCTATTTGCCCATAGCTGGAGGGAGAAGAAGAGGATTAATACCATTCCCAAGTGTATTAGCATGTAAGTGAATGTTATCGATTCGACTGAAATTTGAACTCGGCTTTCTGATTCCTCAATCCAAGCTGCTATCCACTATTGCACCATGCCTCCTATATCTTTATATATATATAGCATAATGAGAGGCCACGTATACTTTCTTGATATGTATATAATATCTGGATAAAATAAATGAAACAAAATTGGCTGTTTTTTATATGAAAGTATTAATTTCTGTGTTTTTGTATATATTTAATATTTCAGACCAACTCGGTCTTTCCTCAGAAATCAAATGAGATACTGTGTTTGTGTGTTTGTTTACAGCGTTTATATATATATATATATATATATATATATATATATATCAAGAGAGAGAGGGGGGGAGAGGGAGAGATACATACACACTCACATGTATATTTATATATATACACATATATATTGTTATATATAAATATACATATATCTATCTATCTATCTATCTATCTATATATATATATATATATATATATATAATGTAAAAAATGATTGAGTTGGTATAAAATGAGACAATTTAAATATAGCCAAATGGGAATGGTCATTTTCGTATCTCTTTGTCTGAATATGTTTTCAACCCATTCTTTCCAAGCCGGCAAGCAGCAAAAATTATATATTTTAGTGACTGGCATATTTTGATTCATGTCCATTTCAAAAGCAACCCCCACCCAAAACATTTGATTATATCAGCCATATGTAAATCATGAAAACTATTTGAAAATTTTTTAAACAAAAATTCATATAGCATTCTCCAGTCTGTTCAATTCTATTTAGATAATTACATCAAATGATTATATGTTTGTGAAAAAATATTGCCCCAAATAAATTTCATTAGGAGTTTTACAACAGATTGGTTTTAGTGTTTTTAAGTCTGTATGGCAGGTGTAGATTGTTTGGAGATGGCCATTCACTGAAATATACAAAAATATGCGTGTATATATGCCAGTTGTATTTCTAGATGTTCATGTTATAATTTTCCTAAACCAGATCTTCTTCGAATTCATGTTACACAAATTTCCACCGCTGACCGGATGTGAATGCTCCAAAACCCAAGACAGAACTAAAAATTCCGTCAACTGCGCGTCGGCTCTGCACAGCTTTTGTTTTACTTACAGACTCAAAGAAAAATATAATCCAGAATTTCCCCCCAATAACACCCACTCCCACCTAAAGAAACAAAATAAAAATTAGAGCTGATCTAAGACTAAGAAAAGGATATAAAGTCCATCAAAGGGACATTTTCGGCAGTCAGTTGGCACAACAGCCAAGATTCACAATGCTTGTCAGAACGCGACCTTCTACCTCCAAAAAAACTCGCCACAGTAAGTCACAACTCACTCTCCCTTTTTTATATCATATGCCTCTATGAACACCTTTTAGGATTCTACTTATCCCTTTCTTTAAACAAGAAACATATCCACCAATTTACCATCTGTTGTATTTTTATATTAATACAATTGTTTATTTCTTAAACCTCCATTCTTTTCTTCTTTTTTCTGACACCATAAGCTTAACATTCATATATGTCTTTATATATATATCTATATATCTATATATCTTTATATATATATCTATATATATATATATATATTTGGATAAAAATTAACTCTTAGGCCCTTTATCAAAATGGTTACCCCAGCCGTTTCCATAGTAAGTAATTCTGCAAATGAACATGCTTATAAAGAGGCATAAATTTCAAGATTGGCTATTCCTAAATTTTTGCTTAAGGATAAAACATGGCTTGATACTTTAATTCAGTTTAATTTTAATAATTATATTGAGGTTTTTGGCTCTTGTTTTTAATAACATGAGAATTTGTATTTATTTATTTAAATATTATAACATAAATATTTGTTCATGGTGGGAATGTTCTTAAGTGAAAATTCGAAATTGATTCTATCCATATTATAAGAATATAATAGACAGTGCTCGACTGTAATAGCAGCTAATATCCAAGTATATATATATATATATATATATATATATATATATATATATATGAAAAATGTGTCTTTAAGTTTCATGTGTATATAGGTAGACAATCCCCAGGCAGGTGATATTGCTTGCTGTCATGCTGGACCCAAAAATTGTCATCATTTATAGTCTAATAACATAGCCAATTCTTGCTTAAATTATTTCAAATTTTAACAAAAATCTCTAAAAACCAACTAAGTTAACTGTTTAATTTTTTAATTTTTTTCATGGTGAAGAATGATTTTCACTAGAAATGAAAAGTGTTAGAATATGCTCAAACACAGTCAAACAAGAGTGTGTAACATGCATTTTCAAGAAAATTCAAGAGAAATTCATTAAGTGGTAAACATATTTGGACATGGCACAAAAACTTAAAAGAGGGAGGCTGTCTGTGCAGGGCAAAGTGATCTGAACAAGCACCAGTATTAGAAAATATTGTCAATCAGGTTCAGCAAACATTTGTGTGAAGCCCCAAAAAGTATGTAAGAAGAGCATCTATGGAAACCCAGGTTCCTTGTACAACACTTTGGCATTGGAGTATGCCATACAAGACATGCAATAGCTTGGACTACTGATTCGACATGTGTCATCTCACAGGTAGTGATGTCAATTTTTTCAAGACACTCTGTACTTTTGCCTCCCCAATGTCCATTTTTATAACCCTTTGTACGTATTTTACTTATTCATCCAGAAGAGGCCTTATTTTGGGGTGTTTTAGCTGATTTTTACTTTTTTGCTAGCTTTTTAGACCGGTGATTGTAGGCATTTCATATCCACCACAGTGAGTTTGGTCAATGTGCTGATTACCCTGGATTTCATATTTTGTCTTCACCCTGGTGATTATTTGAAGCCAGCCAAGTTTTGAGCATTGTTCATTTTTTTTACCCATCACTGGATATTTTACTTATAAAATAAAGTATATCTATCTCACTCACTCACTCACTCACTCATTCTCTCGCTCTCACTTATATATATACTAGGTGCAGCATATAAATTTACCCATTATTTATTTTATCATAAAATAAAAACTTTTAGGTTTCTGTTAATGAATATTTACATGTTGATTGATATATATTAAAATATTTGATACATACTTACAATTCAAAATGGCCACTTTTTGCTTTTACCATAGCCCTTAATTTCTTCTCAGGTGAAGTGCAGGACTTCTTCACAACATAATTAAAAGAAAAAACTTGTAGTTCCAACGAATGATTTATTTCATGGAAATATTTTGACAAGTAGTTGCCAGTCTTGGTCACTCCTTAATTTGAGTAAAACAGTGCAAAGAGACTAGAAACACTCAAGGATTCAAATTTGAAAAATAAATCATTCGTTGGAACTACAAGTTTTTTCTTTTAATTATGCAACAACCAACAAAGACAAGCATCTTAAGAACTTCTTTCAGATCTGACACACTTGAGTATGAGATATGTATAACATCACTCTCCACTATGGGCAATATCACAATGTCCACAATATTAATGTCAAAGCTTGATAGAGGCCAAACTGACTAGTTAAAACTCTGCAGAAATGTCTCTTGGTACAGTTCTGCATCATATTAGCTGTGCATTTATGAGCTCCATCTTGAGTCACATAGTGACTTTCAAATGTGGTTGACAACCAGGGCAATATATCTCTCTCCAACATTTGATGGTAAATTGTCCTATTCACTTTATCTCCTTCAATGAATACCAAGGATAAACATTCAACTTTCTCATCACAGCACAATTTTTAATACCTGCTATTTTCAATGTGACAATTTGATTATGCTTTGTTCTAGCTGCCATATATAATTAAACTGTAAACAACAAAACAAAAGAATGTTGGATGCCTTATGTAAAATTTGAAACTATTTTTACAAATAGATATGTTGCAATTTATGTTTAAATAATGGGTAAATATCTTTGTTATATAATAGGTAAATATTTATGGATATGAGTAAATTTGGATGAGAATCCAGTGGATAAGGAAACATATGAGATGTTACAGAATACAAAGTCGATAAGATAATTTTCCAAAATGGCTAAACTGAAAGCCATTTACTAAGATTATTTTTTGTTATACCACTATAATGATTGTAAGTGATGTTGATGATGGCATAAAAGTTTCTAAAAATATATTATAGAATTATATAAATTATTATAAAAAACAAAAATGAAACTGTAATAACATTAATTATGACCAGTACCACAAAGTATGGCCATGTTTGTAAATTAAGAATATGTATTCACTAACACTTATTTTTGGACAATTTTTACATTCATTAAGTTCAGATACAAGAATAAAATATACATGTATATATATGTGTATATATGTGTGTATATATATATATATATATATATATATATATATATATATATATATATATATATATATATATATATATATATATGAATGATAGTAAAGACTCCATACATCATCTTGACTGTAAAAATAACTTACTTACCAAGGCAACGTAATATACCTTGATGCCCAGTTTGTAAACATATTATCACTGATAGTATTTTTATGCCACCTGGCATGCACATGTTAATCTGACTTCCTCCCTTGACAGTTCAAATGTAATATATTCACTGTTTCCTACTGACACATGTTTGTGTTACTTTTATCTTATATATATATATATATATATAAATATATATACAGAGTTTGCCAAAAATGTATACACATTTCAGGAAAAGAAAAAACTTGACTTTTGTAGTTTTATCAAATTGTGATAACATTGTTTATTGTAGTACAATATTTTTTTGACATATGGCATGATATTGGCAGCCCTTAAACAAGAATTTGAAAATGCATGTGCATCACTTGACACTTTGTCTAACATTGTCCAAGCAGTAGTTCACCATACGAATAAATGTCTGGATGCTAAAGGCCACCATTTTGAGAATCTCTTGTTATTGTAGAGTCCAAAGGTTACTTGTATTAATCTTGTGATGTCTGAATAAATTGACACTATTTACATTATTCGGAATATTGTCCTCATCTTTGTCGCCATATTTATTACAATGTTTCGGCCTTTGTACACTCCGGCCTTCTTTAAGTTGTTGGAATGTCAAACTGAACCATTTATTTCACTCACTAGGGTAGACTGTTCTAGTTCCACGTGCCATGTTTTAATGGATGTCAGTTGTCAGTTATCTCCTGTTAATTCCCCTCTGGAAGTTCTCCACTGCCTTAACTGGGTATTGAACTCACACTCTTTGGGTCCTGTCACTGGATCTAGCTTTATCCACAGTGCTATGTGTCTTTGAAAAAGGCAGGAGAGTACAATGGCTGAAATATTGTAATAAATATGGCGACAAAGATGAGGACAATAGTCCAAATAATGTAAATAATGTACATAATACCTCATCTCAGAAATATAGAAAGATACTGAAAGGCCGAAATATTGTAATAAATATGGCAACAAAGATGAGGACAATAGTCCGAATAAGTAAATAATGTACATAATACCTCATCTCAGAAATATAGACAGATACTGAAAGGCCGAAACGTTGTGATAAACCTGGCGTCAAAGATGAGGACAATACTCCGAATAATGTAAATAATGTACATAATACCTCATCCCAGAAATATAGACAGATGCTGAAAGGGCGAAACGTTGTAATAAATATGGCAACAAAGATGAGGACAATAGTCCGAATAAGTAAATAATGTACATAATACCTCATCTCAGAAATATAAACAGATGCTGAAAGGCCGAAATATTGTAATAAATATGGCAACAAAGATGAGGACAATAGTCCGAATAAGTAAATAATGTACATAATACCTCATCTCAGAAATATAGAAAGATACTGAAAGGCCGAAATATTGTAATAAATATGGCAACAAAGATGAGGACAATAATCCGAATAATGTAAATAGTGTACATAATACCTCATCTCAGAAATATAGAGATACTGAATAAATTTAGTATTACAATATCTATACAAGTTTTTCCTTTCCTGAAGTGTGTATACATTTTTGATGGACTCTATAAATATATACATACATATATATATATATATATATATATCTATAAAAGTGAACATAGAAGTCAACACTTAGAGGCGACAGTCTGTTTCATGCTAGTGCAATCGTCAGGCGACTAGTTGCCTGACGATTGCATCTAGCATGAAACAGACTGTCGCCTCTAAGTGTTGACTTCTATGTTCACTTTTATATTTACACACGCTCTATCTCTGATATTGAGCACTTTATCCCATAAATATAGCACACTTTAAGACTATATTTCTTCATATATATATATATATATATATATATATATATATATATATAATAAAAAAAGGCTCAAGTACTAATATTCCATTGTTATAATTTATTACATTGCAATCATAATCACAATCCAATTCATCAGACCTACCTGAATTGGATCGTGATTACAATTCCAATGTAATAAATTATTACCATGGGATATTAGTACTTGAGCCTTTTTTATTATATTCTTACTCTGTCCTGGACATTGAGTCGCACCTGGTTTCTATCCTCTTGGAAATTTATTTATATATATATATATATGTATATTGATCACTAATATTATCTATATATATATATATATATATATATATATATATATATATATATAAATATAGGTAACTATACTCATGTCGAAAAACCTTCGAACTCTTGATTTAACAATAGCCAAATCAATCACGAAGGAAAAAAGGTTTTAAAAAAAGAAAGAGCCAGGAACATGAAAGTCTGTCGAAAATAATCACACAGATACAGGTTCAAGGCCCAAAGAAAAAACCCCAATACGAGTAAACAACTAACTAAAGAGCTCAATACAAGCGTAGAGCAAACCTAGTCAAACCTAATGAGCCAGACAAACCTACAAGGTTTCACTTAGACGATCTGCCTAAGTGAAACCTTGGTAGGTTTGTCTGGCTCATTAGGTTTGACTATATATATATATATATATATATATATTTATTTATTTTATATGTAGATATAAAATGGTTATAATTTTAATTTTAATTTTTTTACTAATTTTGTAATCTTCAGTGGTCAGTTTAGATCCATGTTCATGTCACATATCTCCTTTCTTGTAATGCTGATGCACTGTCGGATATTTAAAAACAGTTATGAATGAAAATAAAAACAAAAGTGGTAGATAGATGAAAGAAAATGATTGGGTTGTGCATCTTGATATACAGGACTTCAAAAAAATTTTAAATTTTAATTTAAAGTAAACCATCCCTGCATCCTTTGGTATTTTTGTATCTAAAATTGTAGACATGTTTATTGTACTTTTCCCTTCTCTATATAAGACTAACTATAATGATAAAACCATTATGAGTCTAAGAAGTTCCTTGTAGAGATAAGGTGCGTTACTTAGTAGTTTTTTTTCCCATTTTGTGAATTGGTTACCAACTATTAATAAATACAGAAGTTAAAGTACATCTCGTCACCTTTCATAAGACAGCTCAAGCATAATAACAAAAAGATAGGGATAACTCTAATTACTCTACTATAGCACAACATTTCAACTTAACTAATTATTGCGTAGACCTTCTTCCTTTAGTTTTAAGACCAGACATAAAAAAGCTGAAAGCAATTTCATTATCAAATTTAATCCCCACAATTTAGGATGAAATAAAGACCTAGGAATTCTCAATGATTATACATTTTTTTTTACAGAAGTATCAATTGAAACACATTTTTTTAGTGTTAATAGCTGGACAAAACCTGATTATGTTTGGATACATGCTTACAGTGGGGAAAATAAAATACTTACTTTTTCAATAAAAAAAGAAATAAATGTTCAAAAATTATTATAATATGATTTTCTAGATTTTTTTTTATATTCTATCCCTCAATTTCATGATGGACCTACCCTGAAAATTATAGACCATTCTTATTTTTGTAAGGTGGCAAACTCATAATATCAGAAGGGGATGAAATACTTATTTCCCCCACTGTATATATTTCTCTCAGTGTCTATTTTCATTACTATTTTCTGGCCATGTATCTACATTGATATAGATATTTATTTACTTTAAATTTATTTAGGGAATTTTCTCTTTCTACATTTCTCTTTTTCATTAATTCTACTATTTTATAGTAAAGGGTATCATTATACTCATTCTGATCATCCACTTAGTCACTGATTACATATCCCTTATTTGTGTGTTCCCACTTCTATCATCACTTTTACTTATTATTATTATTATTATTATTATTTAATACTCTTAATCTTATATTCTCACATATACACTCTTATCAGGTGCCATGACCAAAGGATTGGTGATTCTTGTACACTGGATTGGAAACTTAGCCCAGACCAAAATGCTATTCAATAAAAATCACTGAGGAAAGCAACAGGAGCAACCAAATATATTGTAATTTGCAAAAGCTTTACTGTTCTCTCTTATGTCATATAAATAAAAATCATACATCTATCTATATTTATATATTTATATATATATATATATATATATATATATATATAGATAGATAGATAGATAGATAGATAGATAGATAGATGGATAGATAGATAGTGATGACCAAGCTATTCTTTGTATGATTTTTATTTATATGACATATATATATATATACACACACACACATATATATATATATATATATATATATATATATATATATATATATATATATATATATATATATATATATATATATATGTAGTGTATTGGGGGGCAGCAGATCATTATTTAAACATATATTGTCAAATATAACATACAATGAATGACTATTATGTTTGATCATGAACCATTCTAAATTAAATGAAAACAGAAATTGTCCAACATTTGGATAAATTAATGAAAATTAATAAAAAAATATTGAAATGTTGGACAGTTTTGTCTTTATTTTCACCTGAAATTAAAACAAATATACAGAGTTTAGAATATCCAGTTGATACTAGTTTTTCAAATTGATTGATTGATTTGCTTTTTATGACTTATCAACCTTTTTGCAGGTTATTTAAAGCCATAGAATATTTTTGCATTATAAGAATTTTGGAGAAATAATGATTTTTTTATACAAATCCTACTAATTAATCCGTACCTGGTAGGAGAAGAGGTGGAATGAACCCATATGGAATTGGAACTCAGCTTTCCATATTCCAATTCTGAGCTATTATACATTACACCACCTGCAGATCCAAGCTTACAACACCTGGTATTCCCAAGTGGTCACTTATCTAGATACTGACCCAGCTTCATGTTGCTAAATGAGAACCAGTGATGTTTGTACGAGAACCAGTGATTCAATATATATCTGTGACTCATTTTCGAATATATCTTCAAGGGAGGAATAGATTGGAATCTGATGGTGTCAGATTAGGTAAATTTTGAGGATAGAGAAGAATTTGCTAACTACAGGAGCATGGTCCTTTTAGTGAGGTATGTAAGTTGTAAATTCAACAGCAAGGAATTATAACATGTCCTTGTTATTGTAGTTTGGCCAGGAAATCCATACACACAACATGAGTTTGATTTCAGAAAGCTGTGAACATCACCTTGCTAGTAGAAGATTGGACAACTGCCTTTTTAGGTAATAGGGAATCACAATATTTCCATTGTTTGGCTCATGCTTTAGTCTCTGGGTCAAAGTACTGAACCCACATTTCATTTCATTTAATTAGTTGAGCAAAAAAGTTCTCTTGATTTTCTTGGCCTTTAGCCAAATTTTTACAGGGTCAATTGACTCTGGCTTCTTTCTCGAAAGGTGTGAGTCAACAAAGAACCTACCACAACTGGCACTTACTGTGTGATGATTTTTTTTCTCCCACAGACCCATGCACTAATCTTGATCCTGTTTTATATTTCCCAGGCTGGTTTTCTGACAAACAGTGGATCGGGATAGAAGCAATATATATGGAAACCACATTTGAAATAATGATACCATTATTTAATCATACTATAGGATGGTGCATCTGCCATCATCACCTCAAAAGTCTGTGGAATGTTGCCTTTCAAAAAACAAGAACTTCATTACACCTCTGTTCTCCATGGTTACACCTAACATTAAACAAAGACAATTTTTTAGGAAATGGATTAAATCTGACAGATTTTTTAATTTATTTGCTTAAATATTATTTTTGAAATGGATACTCATATTTGAGTAGACACTCTGTTTTTATTTATTTATTAAACAGTATATTTATTTATTTACATCTAGCGGCCTGAATATTCGAGAAATCTTATTAGAAATATATATGTGTCCTGTGGCAGGATTTGAACACAGAGCAGATATGTATATTTTGAGAGATCGGGAAAAAAGATGTGTGTTCAAAAGCACTATTTGGTCTTTGTTTGGCCAGGAGGTCCTATGTGGACGAGTGGTCTAAGGCACGTCAGATCTAATGATGGTTTTACCTAGGGGATGCAGTATCCATTTCAAAAGTAACATTTCAACAAATAAATGAAAAAATCTGTCAGATTTAATCTATTTCCTAAGACATACATATATATATATATATATATATATATATATGTATGTATGTATGTATGTGTGTGTGTGTGTGAGCGTGCACATGTATGTGTGTGTGTAGTTGTGTATTTAGCCAGCAATCCTTCTGTAATTCATGTTTTATAAAATAAATTTTTACCAACATTAACTATGAACATAGTCAGAATGTAATGACCATGTTTGGGAATTAAAAAAGTTTCTGTCTCACCAACCTACACACTATTTGCAATAGCATACCCAAAATACTTGAAATAACCACTCACAACAGAAATTTCTACATACACTGTCCAAAAAAGGAAATCTCTCATTTGTCCATAAAAAAACACAGTATATATATATATATATATATATATGCATATATATATATATATATATATATGTATGTATGTATATATATATATATATATATATATATATATATATATATATATATATATATATATATATATATATGTATATATTTATATATTAAGTGGATACTTATATATGAATATGTATACATATAACGTTGTTGTAATTATAACTAAATTTGTATTTATATGACATTGCCTTATTTACAGACAACATACCTTTCTGTCATATGTGTGGGTTTGTATATAAAGATAAGCAAAAAATGTCATAGTGCAAATGTTCAGTATATAAATGCACAGAAAAATATGCAACTATTCTATTTCTGAGGATGAGCAATGGGAAACATTTTATGTACACTGGATTCAAAAATAAATCCATCTTTTTGCATGCATGTTTAAAGTATATATATATATATATATATATATATATTCCATTTTTATAGTTTGTCTGTCTTTGTTGCATTATTTACTTTTCATGCAAACACACACACACACACGTCTCCTTGGCTTAAGATTTCTACCATTTATTCATTCCAGCCATTCTTGACAGTTTCCCAATTAATCATTTTTACCTTGCAATGCTTCATTGTTAATCTGGCATCCTCAATAACAAAATCTACATTACCAAAATGAAACATGATGAATCATATCAAACATCTGGATGTTTGATTTTTAACTGTAACATTATAAAAATTAGATTTTAACTAATTTCTACTCAGTTTTTTTTATCAGGGTTTACATAGCTTACATTATTTCAGAACTAATGACATAAGAAAATGAGATATAATAAATAACCGATTTGTGTATTGACTGAAATGAAATTAGTTAAAATCTAATTTCTGCCACAATATATTTATAGTCAAAATATATGTATGCATGTATTTTTAAAATTTGATATGCTTACACGCGAAAAATTCTTTCAGGGATAGAGTATAGGGTGCGATGTATAAATTGTCGTCTAAATTATGCAAAAAAAAAAAATGAAAATAACATTGACATCTCATTTTAACAGATATATTTACCAAAATTACACAAAACTATCTTGAAATATTAAAGAATAAATTTATTCAATAAAATCAACATTGACTTCAGCCACGGCCTCTGGATAACTTCGGAATCTCCTGCATCCTTGTATAAGTTGGTGAATGTTGCTATAATCCTTGCCTTCAGTTCATCTTTGGTGTTACAAGGAGTTTTGTTGATCTCTCTCTCTCAACTGCGTCCCACACATAATAATCAAGTGGGTTGCAGTCTGGGTTGTTAGGTGGTGAGATGTAAGGAGACAAACAATAGTTAACTCTTAACTTGTAGAGGCCAAGACTGAACTCTTTAGAGAACCACCCATGTGAGAATCTGTTCAAGAAAGTGGTCATTTTTGGTAAAAAGTTGTCTGAGTGGCACTTTTTTCTTATTTTTAGTAATTGGAGGAAATAAGGGTGATTTGATTTTGTGGGAGTAAACTTTTGAAATGGTGGAACTAAAGAATATATATATACTTTTGACAGAGATTTACTTATGATGGGTAGTTACTTGTACTATTCCACTCATCAGTAAATCCCAGACATAAGTAAATCCCAATCTTATATAGATCCCAATCATGAGTAAATTCCAGTCATAAGTAAATCACAATCATAAGTAAATACTAATCATAAGTAAATACAAATCATAATTAAATCTCAATCATGAGTAAATTCCAATCATAAATAAATCCCAATCATAATTAAATTCTAATCATAAGTAAACCCCAATCATAATTAAATTCCAGTCATGAGTAAATACTAATCATAAGTAAATACCAATCATAAATAAATACCAATCATGAGTAAATCCCAATTATAAGTAAATCCCAATCATAAGTAAATACCAGTAATAAGTAAATACCAATCATAAGTAAATGCTAGTCATAAAGAAATCCCAATCATAAGTAAAACCAGTAATAAGTAAATACCAATCATAAATAAATCCTATGCATAAGTAAATCCCAGTCATAAGTAAATAATGACCATAAGTAAATAGGATTTACTGAAGATTGCAATTTACTTATGATTTGGATTTAGTCAAGATTGGGTTTTATTAGTATTTTTTTATAATGAAAGTTAATATTTTTAATTTTTACACCCAAAATTTTGCAAATTAATTTTTTTATACAGGAAATCCTTCTGCAAACTTTATTTTAATGAAAACAAAAAAAATTCTACAAAATATAAGTTTAAGTGCCAAAGATGCGACTAACAATCCAAACAAAAGCAATTGGCTCTTCTCGCAAGGGAAACTGAAATTGTTTTGTTTGAAGAAACAAAGGGGTAGAGAATTTGGGTTGGAATTGTCAGTCTGTCATTTCAAACAGCCAGGCCAGATTTGGATGTTAGATTGCAAATGAGTTTTCACAAGAGTGGCTAATAAAAATGTCTGAATTTCTGCCAAGAATCTGCCAAATGGTCAGTGAAAAGTGTTTTGATGAAGAGAAACTATGATGTTTAATCAGTCACATGAGATACAGCTGATTGTGATTATATTAGGGATAATAACAAAAGTGACTTCTTCAACAAATTTACTGGTCATATTGATGAAGATTACAGTAAAATTAATAGTGATAACTTATTAATTATAGTGTCTAAGAATGAAAAGAATTTTCAGCTTGTTTTAGTAGTAGTGGTGGTGGTGGTGGTGGTGGTGGTGGTGGTGGTGATGATGATGATGATGATGATGATGATGATGATGATGATGATGATGATGAAAAGGTTCTGATAGACTCATTGAAGGGATTCCTGATTGCCAATGGCCTTAGATAAAGACAAAATATTGTACTCACAAACGCAGCTCATGCATTACAAAGAGTTTTATCTATGTAAAAAGTGTATAATCTTTTTTCGCAAAAATGGTCTGAGAAAAAATATAAAAATGTCATGAAGCTATTTCTAAACTTAGGTCTCTGGTTGGGACTCAGAAGGAAATGTGTGTGTGCAAACAGAAATCAAAGGAAATAATAAAAATAATAATTTAAATATGTTGCACCCAAAATAGAGACCATATTCTTCATGTGATGATTTCATCTGAAAGTGACTAAAAAAAAATCTCTCATTGTAAATTTATCTATATTAGAAATTTGCAATTATACATTGATAAATGAAAAATATTTTAAGAAAATACATATTTGACTAAGTTACTTGAAAAAATATAAACAGAATTAGATCCTTATATCTCAACTTACTGGAGTCGTAGAAAGTGTAGTCCTGGGTATGATGATAAATTACATCCAGCAGCAAGGCCTCTGATTGGGAGATTGGAGCTTTTGAGGTGTGTGGAACCACCTCTTAAATGCTGTTGTTCCCAGGTCCTTCCTGACCCCTGTTGGTAGCACCTGTTAGGGTCCCATCTCTTAAGAAACAGTGAACTCCCAAACAAAAACAAAACACTATGAAAGTATAAAAATACATTTTTATAGTCAAAATACCAATATATTTTAGATGATGTTAAGTATAAGTTTCCTCTTTGTTTCCATTCCCTCCAAAACCATGTTGGTGCCTACATGTTCAGCCCATGGTATCCTCAGCTACTCTGATTAACTTTTGGGATGCATCTTTGGTCATCCAGAATATGTCTTCAGATTCCTACTTAATAATACTATATACTATTATTTTACACTATTTACATTATTCGGACTATTGTCCTCATATTTGTCACCATATTTATTACAACATTTTGGCTATTGTACGATCCGGCCTTCTTCAGGTGGTTGGAATGTCGAACTGAACCCTTTATTTCGCTCACTGGGGTAGACTGTTCTAGTTCCACGTGCCATATCTAATGGATATCAGTTATCAGTTATCTCCTGTTAATTCCCCTCTCCAAGTGCTCCACTGCCTTAACCAGGTATTGAACTCACATATGGAGCTAACTAACGCCTTTATCCACTGTGCAATGTGTCCTTTTGTATTTTTGTTAATCCTCCCAAGCCCTGTTCCGCCATCCATTTGCTCAAGCCTATCTTGTATGTTATGCACTGCTTTTCTCTGTCTGTCTTGCCCTCAATCTGTACTGTGACTATCAGATTTTTCAAGCCCTCCTTCCTTTTTACATTCTCCCATAATTTCAACTGCCTCTTCCTGATGTTAACTATAAGTATAGTGTATGAATTTCTGGGTATTATAAACCTAATCCCCATTTTTTACCAGTGCTCATATTGTAATTCTTGCTGTTATCATTGAATATTTTCACCAGAGCTCATATTGCAATTCTTGTTATTATCGCTTTTCTCTGGCACTCCTTATTACTGGTTCTCATATTGTATTCATTTCTATACTTGGTCGGCTCAGGAGATTTTTGTGGCCTATCATATGTGCTGATTCTTTAAGTTTACATATTTTCCAATGATGTTCTTTGTCTATGATCTCAACCTGATCGTACAGAGGGCAGTGATCTCCCTTTTCTCTCCATATGTGGTCAGCCACACCTGATTTTTCCACTTCCTCTTGTATTACAGCTTTCTGGAGTTCTTGAAGCCTTACCTTAAGGGGGCGGCCTGTCTCTCCTTTATATTTCTTTCCGCAGCTGCATGGGATAGCGTACACACAGATATACACAAATAAAGACAGATACTATTATTTTATTAATTCCTTGCTAACAATGTCGGTCAGTATATTTTTTCCTTGACTAGTTTCTTTGGCAAAAGTATCACCAACCTCATTTCTTAAATTTGATAATTTCAAATTTAACATTTTTCTGTTTGCCCATCAGTTCTCTTCCTCATTGCAAGATTAATCACAATATTACTTATGCTTGAGCCTTCCTCAGGTAATCTTTGAGTGTCAACCTAGAAATATTTCACAGGTATAAATGTGTTCAAAAGCATAGCTGAAATTCTTTAGTCAAATTAAAATAAACATCTCTCTGTCCCTAACTTTCTCTTTCTGTCTATATATATATATGTATATATATATACATATAATATGGATAAAACAACTGAAAAAAAATTGGGTGTTTTTTTGCGAAAGTATTTATTTATATGTTTTTATATATATTTAATATTTCAGACAACCTCGGTCCTTCCTCAGAAATTAATTATGCTGTATATATATACAGATATAGTAAGCTATGCTATATATATATATACATATATATATACTATATATATATATATATATGTATACAGATATATATATATATACTATATATATATATATAACTATGCTATATATATATACAGATATAGTAAGCTGATGAAAGAACTTTGAATGATAGAAAAACAACAAAAATAATAATACTGATAATAAGACTAATAATATTTATTGTATATTAGTAGACCTTTTGATTGAATGCCGTGAAAAGATATTAAAAATCAGAATTTTGGGACACTGCTTCTGTCCTTTCTCAATAAGAAATAAAAATGAAGTTGGACTTCATGTGTTATATTACTGATGAAATCTAGTAGTTTTGGGCTAGTTGTTTGCCATGATATGGATTGTGGAGGGTTTGTAGGTGGCTTTTTTGGGGAAACTATTCATATGCCTAAATTCTTATTTAAACCTAGAATGTGTAAATTTATTTAAAATATGTATTGTAACTTGAACTTTTGGCATTCTACTGTTTTATATATATATATATATATGTTTATATATATATATATATATATATATAGTTAGGTAATGAATTGTTTGGTAATCCGTATGGATAATCCCAAGGAGGATGCAATCCAGAGAGCTCAATGTAAAAACAGAGACAATATTATAACAGACAATGAATGTCTATTATGTTTGATAATGAGCCGTTCTTAGCTTCATATTGTGGCTTTAGTTTCGGGAGAAAAAAAAGACAAAAACTGTCCAACACAGCATAATAAAAAATATCCAAATGTTGGAAAGTTTTTGCTTTATTCTCTCCCGAAGCTAAAGTCACTATACAAAGCTTAGAACAGTTATGGTCAAACATAATAGACATTTGTTGTCTGTTATATTTAACAATATATGTTTGAACATATATATACATATATATATATATATATATATATATATATATATATATATATATATATATATATATATATATATATATATACATATATATATGTATATACACACACACTAAATTGGAATGAGTCAAAGATTTGTACCCCTAAGCCGTTGGCACACAGCAGGGAAGAAGGTGAATTCAAGCATATTTATTATTACACCTATATATATATATATATATATATATATATATATATATATATATATATATATATATATATATGTATGTATATATAAGGTGTGTGTATGTGTGTGTGTGTGTGTGTGTGTGTGTGTGTGTGTGTGTGTGTGTTAGTCTTAGATAATTGAATGACAAAGGGAGAAATTCTGTGTAATGTATTTAATCTTTTAAAAAGACTTTTTAATGTCCTTTCGGGGAGAATTTTATATGTGGTGTAGGGGAGATATAACTATAAACATTGGTTATAATTAGATACTAAAGGGAACTACTGAAAATGTGGGAAAGCAAAACTTTTTAAGTTTTAAAATTTTTAAGTTGGTTATTACTGTGTAGCAAAAAAAAACATATTTTAAATCAGTTAATTTATATAATAAATTATAATTATATTATATATATATATATATATATATATATATATATATATATATATATATATATATATATTGTATTGAGCACTCTTTTAAGAATAGTATTTTCGGTTATTGGAATTTATTCTGTGTACACCAATCCTATACTTGTATAGGATTATATATATAATTATATTATATATATATATATATATATATATATATATATATATATATATATATGTATGTATATTTATATGCATATACACCTTATGGAGCCTATTTTTTACCTATATGTATATATTTTGTGTGCCATGTTTCATCCTTTAGGACTTCATCGGACTAAATTTTTTATTTTGGTGTGACTACATATGTGCACGAACGAGGGATGATGGGAAATTAAAATTTTTATTTAAAACTTTTTTGTTTTTAATTCAGCCAATTTCATTTAGATTCTTTTTCTTTTTCTTTCCATCCTTTTTGTCAGTAGATATCCCATACTATGATAACAGAAGTCCTGCCAGTAATTGTTAAATCTTTTAAGAGCCAGGGTGCAAATTTATTGTGAATGAATCAAGGCTAAATTAAACATGTAGAATTGCAAAGAATATAATTATTCACATTGATATTTTTGTTTATCTTTTTATGAGTTTTACATTAAAAAATTTATTCCGAAATAAACTTTTATCATGTTTTCTTCTCATTGTCACAGAAAACCCAGCATAAAGTCAAATCTATTTTGAGAATATAGCAATATATCCAATTATTTATTAATTAATAAATTGATTGACTTTCACAGGAGAATTTCTTGTATATTCTATCAGGAATTGGCAATTTTCTTAAAATAGCCAAGATTGATAAGTCTTGTTTCATTAGAAAATTCCTCATTTCTATTTTATTTTCAAAGAATTGCAATTCAATATTTAACCAAAATTTTTATATAGAGAATTCCCAACATTCTTCTGTTTTCAAAATTTTATATTTTTATATTACTTTTATATTTTTATATTATTTATGTGTGTATAAATGTGTGTGTATATGTATCTCTGCACTCTTACACGCATATGCACAGATATGTGTCTGTGCATAGAAACTAAATTCTTTTAAATACCTAAAAAATTTTTATTTGATTTTTTATGGCTTATCAACCCTTTGCAGGTTATTTAAAGCCAGAAAATATTTTTAGATTATCAGAAGTTTTTTTAAAGATATTAGTGATTTACTGATACAAGTCCTACTTAACCCATAGTTGGGGGGAGAAGAAATTAATTCATAACTTTTGCAAGGTTATTTGTGTGTAAGTAAATATAACGAACCTGACTGGAACTGGAACTTGGATCTCTGATTTACAATTCTGTGCTGTTATCCATTAAACAACCTGTACATCCAAGCTTAAAGAACCTGGTATTTTTATATATATATATATATATATATATATATATATATATATATATATATATATATATATATATATATATATATATATATATATATATATATTGCAGATAATTTTTTACTCTCACTCTATCTCAATATATATTTACAGGTGAAATTGGCTCTCTGATTTAAAATTTCAAGCTGTTATCCATTACACAACCTGTACATCCAAGCTGGTATTTATATATATATATATATATATATATATATATATATATATATATATATATATATATATATATATATATATATATTATTTTAATATATATATATATATTATTTTAATATATATATATATTATTTTAATATATATATATATTATTTTAATATATAATGTTCATAAATTATCTTTATAGATACAAATATTTAAGTAAATGCTCTGTTTATAATAAATTGTATTAACTACTTTTACCGGCCTGAATGTCTTTGAAATTTTGTAGATAATATGTGGAAATTTCATAGAAAAATATTTCCTGGGAAATTTGCTGTTTTAAAACAGTAATTTGACTTTGCTAACCAGACCCTTCCTCTGTCACTAAATGGTACAGTAAGTCAGGTCAAATGACAGTTCCTGCAGGATACAGGTTCAATTACTGTCAGAGGACACATATTTTCTATGAAATTTCTCGAACATTTAGGCCGGTAAGTGTAGTTAATACTGTTTATTACAAACAGAGCATTTACTTATATTTGTATCTATAAAAATAACTTATAAACAGAATATATATATATATATATATATATATATATATATATGAAGAAATATAGCATATATGTTTTTATGTGCTATGTCCCTTCAGGACGTTGGCAAACCCAACTTTCTATCCTTTTTAGGCGTATCAATGTTTTCTTTACTATTTCTCCCAGTCCTTGTTCTGCCATCAATTTTCACATCCTCGTTAGATAGGTTACTCACTGTTTGCCCTGTCTCAATGCCTTCAGTATGTCCTGTGAATGTTAAAGTCTTTAAGTCCTCAACCCTCATTATGTGTCAGGAGAAATCAGTTCCTTGTACTGCTTGAGTAAATACCTGACTTCTCATTATCTACTACCTTTATAAGAGAATGATCAGGCCAATAATGCAGTACGGTTGTCCTTTTTTTCTTTTTTCTTTTTTAAGCATATCACCCCTAGCAAGGCTGGAAGCCACTAGTATGCAGGGGGTTACAGAAGGTTTGGAGGAAGAGCAGATAGGAGTGGTAAAGGAGAGGATGTGGAGAAAGATAGTGGATCGATCAAGGCAAGGGGGTTACAGAAGATTTGGAGCGAGAGCAGATAGGAATGAAAGGTGAAAGGATGTGGAGAAGGGAAGAGGATAGATCAAGGCAGCTTATAAAAAAGACAGAGCGAGGCAACATCGCATCTGTGAGAGAGAGACTGCAGATGAGATGATAGATCGGGGCCAATTACATCGTATATCTGTCTCTGGATCTTATCAAGAACCCTGAGGCAAACAGCAGGGGCTCCAGACCATATATGGCAGCAATACTCCATGCAAGGGTGAATGGTCGATTTATAGATTTGGAGGATAGATTACGGGGCGAAAAATTTCCTGGCTCGGCACAGGGAGCCAAACTTTCTAGTCTTGATAGAGTTCAAAAGTGTTTTTGTGGGTGACAAATTATTTTCCATCATCCAACATATCTCTCACAGGTGACATGTGGTGAGCCCCTCACTGCTTTATTGCTATTTCCATGGAAACTGTTTGGATGAACTACACTCCTGGGTTCTACCAGGTCTAAATGCCACTTCCATAGTAGCAAACCACCCACATTCCCTTCATATTCCATTGGTGAGAAATAAGTTCCACTCAAGCAGCTTCTTCCCTTAAACCTCTTCTCAGTGGAACAGACTCCCAAGAGAATATGTCCCTGATCACTACAATCGTAACCTGTTCAAGTCTAAAGTTAAACTCTTACCTTCCCCTCTTATCCATTATAAACTACCTCTTAATATAATCCTCTAACTTGAGTGCCCCCCCAGGCCTTGAACCTTACTGTAAAAAATTTTTTAAAATTCGATTTTCTTTCTTTTTATGTGCCATGTCCTTTCAGGACATAGGCAATCATGGCTCTCCACCACTTCCCTCTATCCCTTGCAGCTTTCAAGTTCCTTCCCTCTGCTTCCTATCCCAGACCATGATCTGTCATCCACTTGCTGAAGTTTGCCAGGTATGTCATGCATTTTTTCCTTGTCTCTCTTTCCCTCTATTCGACCCGTGAGTATCAGATTCTTTAAGCCCTCCTTCCGCTTTATGTGTCCCAGAAACTTCAGCCCTCTCTTCCTGATCTTAAATATAAGCCTCCTCCTTGTTTGCATCCTCTCTAAGACCTCATCATTGTTCACACACTCGGTCCATGATATCCTTAGCATACTTCTGTAGAACCACATCTCTGTCGCTTCGAGTCTCTTCTTCATCTTTGAGGAAATTGTCTCACATTCGCTGCTGTAAAACGGACTGATGTCACGTAATAGTTCAGTATTCATTTCTTTGTTACCAAAGAAATCTTCCTGTCTCACAGTACTCTGCCCAGCTTTTGGAATGTGTCTTGGCCATCCCAATATGCCTACGGATCCCAGTGTTGTACTTACTGTCCTCTGTCAAGATGCAACCCAGATATTTAAACTTCTGTGTCTGCTTGATTCTAGTGTTCCTGACCTGCAAATTGCATTTCAGGCTCATCTTTGGTATTTTCTTTTACTGATTGTAAGTATAAGTTTCCTTTTTATTTCCATGTTTGTTGCTCACATATCCCATCCATGGTATTTTCAGCACCCTTCTGTAGAACATAATATCTGTTGCCTCATGTCTCCTCTTAATTTGTTAGGAAACTGTCCAGCATTCACTGCCATATAGAAAGGATGATATTACATAGAAGTTCAACACTTCATTTCTAATTAAATTTTTCTGTTTCTTAATACTTTGCTTAGCTTTTGGAAGGCATTTTTATTATTTGGATGGCCCTTTCGATTTCTGTGTTACATTTTCCATTGTCTACAGAAACACTTTCCAGATATTTAGATTTCTGATTTTGTTTGGTTTTGGTGTCACCAGTTTGTTAGTCTTTCTTCTTTCTTTTTATTTACTATCTTACCGAGGAGGTCCTGCAGTTTTTTGTATCTACCATCAATACAGTGTCATTTGCATATCTTATGTTGTTCAGACTGTGCCCACAAATAATAAATCCTGGTAGAACTTCTAGTTCAGTTAGGAGCAGTTTGCTGCAGAGGTTAAATAAATCCAGTTAGAAGATGCATCCTCGTCTCATACAACGTCCTATTTTTTGCGTATTTGCTCAGTCTTTAATAATTATCAAAACAGCTAAATTTTCTAATATTTTGCATATATGCCCCAAATTAATAAAAACTTTTACATGCTACACTGAACAAAAAGGGCACTTCAATGTGGTGTAATGGTTAGCAAGCTTGTCAGTTATGTCTGAATTAATGAGTTTGATCCTCACTGGGTGCTCCATGCTTTCTGTCTAAACTACACTTAGAAAATAACCACACTAAGCAAAATTCAACCTTTTTTTTTATATTTCAATAAATTCAGATTAATTTTATATTTTTTTCTTTTTCAGTCTCTTTGCTCCAGTTCTGACACAAGGACTACCAAAAAAGTAATAGATAATATCTGTTTACATTTAAATTTGAAAATGTTTGATAAACTGGTTAAAAATATGACCGTAGCTTGATTTTCACCTGAAATTTTAATTATATAGTATTTTATCTATGCGAGTTATTAAATAAAGAATCAGGTGCCTTGAAAAAGAAGGAGATTATACTCAAAAGTAAATATCTTTTGTATAAAATAAATACTTTTTCCATTTTTAGGTAAAAGAGTTATTGACTTACAAATTCAAAAATGATATACTCTTCACTATTTTAATTTTCTTTTTAATTTTCCTAAATTTTTTAAGTGATCTAAATAACAATGAAATAAGACTAAATAACTTGAGTTCCTGAAAAATAATTTTTCTTTTGTTTTTATTTGTTAGAATGAATTGATAAAAAATCTGACATGCTGTGCCTACCATATACCGTATTTCTCAGCTTACACAAAGCACTTTTTTCTTAAAAAATACCCTGAAAAATATGTGTGTGTCTTTCAAGATGAATGTAAGTCAACACCCAGGTTTAAGTAAACTTGGACCGTCACCTAATTGGCTTGACTGATAGGGGTGTGAATTTATATGTTGGGTTACACTATAATGTTAGCTATCTAATTCAGCTTTTTATATGATATAACTTCAGCTGTTACAAGTATTTCCAAGACTATAGACCTTCCTGGAGCCGAGCCACACGCTTAAACATGCTCTGTTTACTAGCACCGGCAGATGGCAGTGAGGATCATTTATTGTACATGACTGATAGTAGTGATGACTCTGCAGATGATAGTTTAGAGCTTTTACATGAATCCAGTAGTGATGAATTCTTGGGATTTGAGGATGAATAAACTTTCTTTCTTTGATTGTTTTATATTTTTACATGCATATTTTTAATTCATTTTTATGAAAATAAAACCACCCACAGACAATGAAAGATGTATAGTATACTTACTACCTTCAAGCTAGTATGTCATTGCCATACAAACAAAATCAGATGAGTGATTAATGTAAACAATATGTGGCACCAGTATGTGAAGGATGCATGGAGAATGTGTTGTTGTTTGAGAATGACTTTTTTTTCTTAGAAATTTCTTTCCAATATTAGGGTGCATCTTCCAAGCCACTGTATTCTTGTAAGCCGGAAAATATGATAATTACATTTTAGCAGAAAGGATCTAAAAAGATATATAATAAGATTAGCTATGTTTGCTCATCTCCTAGTTTGCATTCCTCCATGATCTTTTGAAAAGGAATAGTGGTTTATCCCTTGTTTCCTGTTTAAGATTGAGTTTCAGCCTCCTTGTAAAGACTATTTCAACTTTATGCTTCTAATGTCACCACTGAACTCTGAAATTGTAGTTACTAATTATTTATTTACTTTTTTTTTCTCAATAGGGATAGATCGGTGAACCTATCATCCAGTTTATACTCCACAATGGTCATTTGAACAGTAGTAATTGTTTGTCCATTGCTAGAAAATACGGTATTTGAAATGTTTCCAAGGATCAAGACTCCTTACTACATTAGGATAGTATTTCAAAGTAAGTCAACTCTTCAGAGATCAAGAGCCATGTGTATTCTATACCATGAAGTTGTAGCAAGAAATGCAAGTGAGAAAGCAACTGTTACCTAAAATTAAGGGCGTAGGATCATCAAAAGACTGTAGTTCAGAAAGAGATATTGAAGGAATCAGGCTGATCATATATGGAGGGATAAGTGTAGTCATCAACTCTTGTGGAATTAATCCAAGAGAAAACAGAACTCCACTAGAAGATGGAATGATTGAAAGGATCAGTGCACATGTTAAACACTGGCAATTTCCTCAGTAGGCCTAGCATAGAGATGTTTACTATCTGGAAGCCTATGATTAAGAAAGAATTGACACTCAAAGAATTCACAGGATACTCATACAGTCTACCACCTGAGTAATGTCAAACATAGATTCCACTCCATAAGTACAGGCATGACCCTTAAAGCTCTAAACTTACACTACTGAATTGTCCAATAAATAAAGAGCCGCATGGAATAAATTATTGGTTAAAACATATCTGGTTCCCTGGTTGTTATGAGATCAACCTATGGGTGGAGTAGTGCTGTAAAGTGCGGAAATGGGGAAGCAACATAGAGGTGATTAGACAGGTGAGTATTAACAGATATGAAATGTCCCCCGAACGTGGAAAGTGAAATGAGAATAATCTACCACCATGATGTGAATTACAGGTTTGGCTTGAAATTCAAAGGTGACCAAGTACAAAGATGCCTGAAAAAGACTGGATCCACTGAAACAGTGAGAGTATAACACATAAAGTGAACATGATGATCGGAATAGCAAAACAATACAGAGTGTGGCAGAAATACTGCCCACAAATACCACACAGAAATACCCCTCACAGAATGGTAAGATATAAATTGGAGGAAGACACCATTGCCACTAATATCTTACCTTTATATGGGTGGTGTTTCTTGGAGGTAATTCTGCCACACCCTGTATCGGATTAAAACCATTTTCTATTCGTCAGCAGCAAAGAATAAATTGTTCAATGACAATTTGAGAATTTCAGTTGTTGCAAGAATTTACAACCATATACACAAGCTACCAATCTGCCACTGGGTGGAATACCATTAACATTTACTCCTGGTGGCTCACTGTCAAACTGCCAGCATGTTCCTTTTGGCAATGTTACAATTTTGAGACCACCAGAGATCCACCGATGGCTGCCACCAGAAGATTGCTGACATTGCCATCAGTAGCCCACCAGCATGTCACTAGCATGTACATAAATGTTTCAGTTGCAAAAGTCAATAAAAGTAAAAATCTAATAAGAAAGGATCTTGCCAGTAGTCATTAGAAATGGGGAAGCAACTCAAAATAATAAATATTAAGTATTTAAGTATGGAATGAGAATGACCTATCCTAAGCAGCATGTGATATGAATGACCTCTTCTAAGCAGCATGGCATGAAAATGATCTATCCTAAGCAGTGTAGAATGTGAATGATCTATCCAAAGCAATTTGGCATGAGAATGATCTATCCTTAGCAGCATGTGATATGAATGACCTCTTCTAAGCAGCATGGCATGAAAATGATCTATCCTAAGCAGTGTAGAATGACAATGATCTATCCAAAGCAATGTGGCATGAGAATGATCTATCCTTAGCAGCACGTGAAATGAATGACTTCTCCTAAGCAGCATGGCATGAAAATGATCTATCCTAAGCAGTGTAGAATGACAATGATCTATCCTAAGCAGCATGTGATATGAATGACCTCTTCTAAGCAGCATGGCATGAAAATGATCTATCCTAAGCAGTGTAGAATGAGAATGATCTATCCTAAGCAATGTGGCATGAGAATGATCTATCCTAAGCAGCATGTGATATGAATGACCTTTCCTAAGCATCAATGTCATAAAAATGATCTATCCTAAGCAGTGTAGTATGAATGATCTATCCAAAGCAATGTGGCATGAGAATGATCTATCCTAAGCAGCATGTGATATGAATGACCTCTTCTAAGCAGCATGGCATGAAAATGATCTATCCTAAGCAGTGTAGAATGTGAATGATCTATCCAAAGCAATGTGGCATGAGAATGATCTATCCTTAGCAGCATGTGATATGAATGACCTCTCCCAAGCAGCATGGCATGAAAATGATCTATCCTAAGCAGTGTAGTATGAGAATGATCTATCCAAAGCAATGTGGCATGAGAATGATCTATCCTAAGCAGCATTGCTTCAGCAATATGGAATGTTAATTTATATATCCTACGCAGAATGGGAAAAATCACTTATTGACTGAATAAAGGACTCAATTCAAAATATCAAGCCAGTTACTATGTGCAATGATGTCAAAAATATTGGCAAAAACATTGTCAATTGAACAATCAGTATGAGTTTTTTTTGTAATACTATTCATCCAGTAAAAATATCAAGAGCCACTCAAGGTAGTAGGCTACTAAATGAAAGTTGTTGTAGAAAAAGAAAGTAAGTGATGTATAATACAATGTTGTGTAGGATAGATAACAGGTGACCCTAGACTTGAAGAGGTTCTGATTGTAGTGATCATGGAATCATTATTTTGAGAGTCTGTCCCACAATGCAACAGTTCTAGGGAAAAAGCTGAGCAGAACTTCCTCCTTATCAATGGAATACAAAGGGAATGGATACAAGTGGACTCTGTGAACATGGCATGATAGACTCTAGCTACAAATGCCTCAACTGATGGTACTTGTCTAAATGTAAAGGCAAATAAAAAGGAATTCAAATTTTCAAAAGGTCTGACTCATTAGGAATTAAACTGCACTTAATTATTACAAATGATGACAATGTGTATTGACCTATGGTTAATCTTTTGTAACAAAAGACATGACTTACCTCAGAATTTGAAACGAGCACCAACGTGTCTTGTCTGCAAAGTGATGACAAAAAAGAAATATGGCCGCTATTGAAGACACAATTTATGTGCACCTATCTCGTCCAAAACGAGACGATATTTGCACACATGCAAATTTTGGCCGTCTTGGAATAGCATAAAAAGCGGGGTGTCAGCAGAACCAAAAAAATAGAAGTCATTTTGCGGAATGCGTGTGTTAGAGTTGGACATACGGATTGACAGACAGACAGACAGACAAAGACAAAGTTGAAGTAGGCGTGGCTGAGTTGGTGTCTGTTTCACAACTGTCCAGTGTAACGGCCGAGAAAGTATAGCCACACAATCCATTTTCTTGAGGTGACTGAAGAAGACAAAAAAAAACAGCTGGGATGCCGGCAAGCATCACACTGCACTTATTGACCCCCTTCATCATTTATTTTTTCCTACATATTTTACTGCTTTAGAAAATATAATGTGACTATTGCCACTTTTTGCGGTCAGAATCAACTACCCAAAAATGATTTTAAAAAAGTGCCAAAGATACTTCGAAACTTTCTTCAGCAAAGATATTCTGAAGAACTGCTAACAGACTTTGTATCTTACTGAGAAGATAAACACACTTGGGCTGGGAATCATTTCATCTATATATGCAATTGCCTGCATAAAAAAAAACTTCAAGTAAACAATTGGTTTATAAAAACAAAAGAGAAAATAACTCAGAACATTATTTCTTTTTTACTTGGTATTATTGACTACCAGTCTTACTCTGCACTTTTGTCTTCTTCTCTTAAATCATAAGCAGGGCATTAGTTTTCCACTTGCTCCACTTTTAGCTCACTGGCCTGGCTTTGTGCGTGTCTGTTGACCTGGCGATAGGATGTTTCTGCAAGACTGATGCAGACGCCTGTCCCTCAGGCAGTTTTATTGTCTCAATTAAGACATGAAAGGAAAAGTACAAGACAGGATATTTCCACCTTAATGCTGCTCTTAGCCCTCTTACTTATCAACAACAGTGGATCAGCCATTAACCTATATATATATATATATATATATATATATATATATGATAGACAAACTTAAATATATTTGTGTGGGTTTGTGTATGCATGTGTGGGGTGTTGAAGCAGGAAAGAGAAAAGAAGCAAAAAGGCCAAAAGATGGAAAAGTGAGGCAAAAAAAGCATATTCATATTTGTGAAACAAGAGTGTGACAGGAAAAGAAACATAATTTACCTTCCCTTTTTCTCTCTTTATCCTTCTCTCTCTCTTTCTCATATCTGTGTGTGTGTGTGTGTTTGTATGTGTGTGTGTGTGTGTGTGTGTGTGTGTGTGTGTGTGTGTTTAAAATATGATATAGAATCCTGACATAGTTCTTAAGAAATTTGGCAAATAGAAAATATTTCATTGAAAATAGACATGATTATGTGTTTCATCATTCTTGGCTTCACCAGATTCCAAAATGACAGAATATATATATTTATATATCTTTATATACCATACCTATGAACACTAATGGCTATGTCCCAATGCTCATAAATACGTTAGGGACTATTGTTAGTTGGGGTAATATGCTGTCTAAGTACTCCACCACTAGCAGTGGTTTACCTACTTCATGGCACTGGCGAGTATTGTATTTTGTTGATGTTATAAAGATTACATACCTCTGATTTGTTAATTCCCCATTTAGTAACATTTTCTAGGTTACTATATATATATATATATATATATATATATATGCAGTAAAGGTAATAAATCTGTTGGTATATAATCCAAGTGGGTCCTAGTAATATAGAATATTAAAACTGATTCACAAAAAGAGCTCAATGTATTTATTATTACTGAGCAAAAATTAATATGCAATAATATACAAAATCACCTTATATGGGGTATATATATATATATATATATATATATATATATATATATATATATATATATATATATATAATATAATATAATTATAATAATCTTATAAATATAAGTAATTATACTCGTCTGGAAAAACCTTACGTGTTTTGTCTTGTAAATGAACAAACCAATACCCAAGGAAAAATAAGGGATAAAAAAAGAAAGAACTAAGAACATGTAATTGAGGCGAAAACAATCGTCCAGAATCCAAGCTCAGAGTCCACAGAAAAAAAATCTCCAAACCGAGTAAAGCAAAAGTAACTATGTAAAATGCTCAATACACTAAGTAGAGCAAATCTAACTATGAACCTAAAGAGCCAGGCAAACCTACCTAGGTTTCGCCTATGTGGATCGTCAGGGTATGATCTACGTAGGTGAAACCTAGGTAGGTTTGCCTGGCTCTTTAGGTTCATAGTTATATATATATATATATATATATATATATATATATATATATATATATATATATATATATATATATATATATATATATATTACATATATATATATATATATATATATATATATACACAGTTCCCTCCAAAAGTATTGGAATGGCAAGGCCAATTCTTTTGCTTTTGCTGTTCACTGAAGACATTTGGATTTAAGATCAAAAGATGAATATTAGACATGTGTTTCAGAATTTTAGCTTTTGCAAGTTTGCATTCTGGTTGAGTTCACCACATTCACTTTTGTACAAATACCCTTGGAAAAGGTATAAATCCATCTCTTCTCCTACCATCTGTGGGTTAAATGGCAGGGCTTACTGGGTACTTTAGTCATGTTTGGCAACCAGTTTGGAGAAGGACAAGTGCATTCAAAACTCAGCCACTTGAGTCTGTACAATGATGGTTAGACATTGCATATAATGCCTGACAACCAAAAACATGATAGATTTCAACAACTGTAGATGATCCCATTGGGGAGAGATTATCCAGAATGCTGATGACACCAAAAGGTCTGGGCCCAAGTAAATTGTTATCTATCTATCTATCTATCTATCAATCTCAGTCTGTTTATATCTATCTCAGCTTGTTTAAATCTATCTTTCACCTTCTTATAATCTATTTTTCACACTTTTATCATCTATCTATCTATCTATCTATCTATCTCAGTCTGTTTATATCTATCTATCTATCTCAGTCTGTTTATATTTATCTATCTATCTATCTATCTCAGTCTGTTTATATCTATCTATCTCAGTCTGTTTATATCTATCTATCTGTTAATTTTCATTTTGTTTATTTATCTACAATGTAGTAACTGAAGACCTTTCCCACCAAAATCTAATGTTCAGTCATCTGGTCAGATTTTAGGAAGTAGACTGGGATGAGAACTTTCCAATATCCCTTGTATCTGACTTTCTCTCTATATCATTTTGATCCTATCTATCTATCTATCCCAGGCTGTTCATTATCTATCTATCTATCTGAATACATTGCTGGCCAAAATCTTAAGGCAAGTGAAAATAAAGAAATAAATATACACTTTGCATTGTCAGACTCAACCACTTATTTGTGTAAACTTCAAAATTTGAAAATAAAAGGAAAAAATAAAAATAAAAATTGTTTTAGCATTTAACAAGGGAAATTGGAATTATGGGGAATTAAGATTTTTTCCAGCAGTGTATCTATATGCGTGATCTTAACATTTACTCATATTTTGAATGTGACACACTTGTGTGATGACAAGCAGACACAAGCCAAATATGTTTTGGATGGAGTCTGGTAAGTTTGTGTGTGTGTTTAAATGGGTTCTAATAGAGCTTCGGTCAGATAGGTGTAATGCAAGGCGTCTGGATAGGCATGTAGTCGTGTGACTGTTGTAATTATTTATGAATTCAGTTTGATCAGGAACACATTCATGTAGAAAATAAAAGCACAATAACCTCATCCACATATAAAAAAGATTAAAAATAATGGAAGCCTTAATAATAAAAAAGAAAAAGCCAACACTTAATAATATTAACTATGAACACAGCCACAATGTGCTGTGTTCTGAAAATAAAACATTTCTATAACTCTAGAAACATACGCACAATCCATACACCCAAAATTTATATTGATATTAACATAAGAGATGGAAGTTAATATGAGAAGAGATAGAGGGCCACTAGACTTGAAGAGGTTAATAATGTAGTATCCAGGGAAGCATCTATGTGGGAGTTTGTTCCACAAAGTAGCAGTTCTTGGGAAGAAACTGAGTGGAACTTCCGTTTTACCAATGGATTGCATAAAGAATGAGGGTGATTGAACCTTGGGGATGTCTTGGCCTTCAAAGTTCTGAACTGATGGAACTAAAGAAAGAAAAATAATGTGAAGGTCAATAAAATACTGTTACTCTAAGTTGGTGTCTTTGATGAAGAAATGGATGATTTTCAGACAGACCACATATAACTAATGAAATCAAAATTATTCTATTATTTTATGGCCACAGGGGTCAAAATTATGAACTAGGAAATCAATTATGACAGAGTGATTGTAAACAAAATGTTCTTGCAGGCTAGTTCTAAGTCGGTCACCCTTCACCATAGACTTATGCCAGACTGAGTTGAATATGATAATAACGAATGAGGCACATACTGTGGTATGATGATTGATTCCTTAGTAAAGAAAGTTTTATCTTCACTATGTGGCTCACTACTTTGGCCTTATGCCAGACTATATGTAAAGTTAGCAAATGAACAAAAATATGAACTAGGAGAACTTATGATAATGGAGTGATGATTAACAAGCTAATCTCACAGACTTATTCACTAGAGGAGTGAATCCTTATTAGGTGTTCCTTTGTGATGGCCTTATGCCAGACTATGTAAAGTTAGTAAATGAACAGAAAGATTAACTAAAGGAACTTATGATAATGGAATGATGATTAACAAGCTAATCTCACAGACTTATTCACTAGAGGAGTGAATCCTTATTAGGTGTTCCTTTGTGATGGCCTTATGCCAGACTATGTAAAGTTAGTAAGTGACCAAAGTGATGAACTAGAATTTACCTTAATACAGTAAGAGAAATGCCTGAAACGTCTTCTTAAAGTGAATGTTTTTTTTGCTATTTAAAACTAGTTTTTGATAAAATTGTGACACTTCTGTTTGCGTCTTAAGATTGCCATTGCAATTTGTGTGATGTTGAAAACAACAAAAATAAAAGAAAAAGTAGAAAAATGATGGCTATACACTTTGTCTCTCATATTACACGGGACATTGGTTACTTTGAAAACTTTGTCTGCATCTAATAAATATTGGATCAAAGAAACTTCAAAGTTGTGATGTTATCTATCACAGAGCAGTCTGGATTCTTTTGTTTCTCTATCATTTCAGTCTGATGATAGCAATCCTTACATTCATCTATTGATCTATCGATCTGTTTGTCACCCTCTTTGTTTATCTCTCTAACAGCTTCAACCTCTTTATCTCACTCTCTCTTTTTTATTCTTTTCACCTACTTTTTCTATCTCATACCTCACCTTTTTCCTTTTTTTCTTTTTTCCTTTCTCACTCTATTTCTCATTTCTTACTCTTTTGTTTTATCATTTTATTCTACTCACACTCTTTTTATCATCTCTCACCCTTTTTCTCATCTCTTACTCTTTTTCTCCTCTCTTACTCTTTTTCTCCTCTCTTACTCTTTTTCTCCTCTCTTACTCTTTTTCTCATCTCTCACTCTTTTTCTCCTCTCTCACACTTTTTCTCCTCTCTCACTCTTTTTCTCCTCTCTTACTCTTTTTCTCCTCTCTCACACTTTTTCTCCTCTCTCACTCTTTTTCTCCTCTCTCACACTTTTTCTCCTCTCTCACACTTTTTCTCCTCTCTTACTCTTTTTCTCCTCTCTCACTCTTTTTCTCCTCTCTCACTCTTTTTCTCCTCTCTCACACTTTTTCTCCTCTCTCACTCTTTTTCTCCTCTCTCACACTTTTTCTCCTCTCTCACACTTTTTCTCCTCTCTTACTCTTTTTCTCGTCTCTCACTCTTTTTCTCCTCTCTCACTCTTTTTCTCCTCTCTCACTCTTTTTCTCGTCTCTCACACCTTTTCTCCTCTCTCACACTTTTTCTCCTCTCTTACTCTTTTTCTCGTCTCTTACTCTTTTTCTCCTCTCTCACTCTTTTTCTCCTCTCTCACACTTTTTCTCCTCTCTCAAACTTTTTCTCCTCTCTCACACTTTTTCTCCTCTCTTACAATTTTTTCTCGTCTCTTACTCTTTTTCTCATCTCTCACTCTTTTTCTCCTCTCTCACTCTTTTTCTCCTCTCTCACACTTTTTCTCCTCTCTCACTCTTTTTCTCCTCTCTCACTCTTTTTCTCCTCTCTCACTCTTTTTCTCCTCTCTCACACTTTTTCTCCTCTCTCACACTTTTTCTCCTCTCTTACTCTTTTTCTCATCTCTCACTCTTTTTCTCCTCTCTCACACTTTTTCTCCTCTCTCACTCTTTTTCTCCTCTCTTACTCTTTTTCTCCTCTCTCACACTTTTTCTCCTCTCTCACTCTTTTTCTCCTCTCTCACACTTTTTCTCCTCTCACACTTTTTCTCCTCTCTTACTCTTTTTCTCGTCTCTTACTCTTTTTCTCCTCTCTCACACTTTTTCTCCTCTCTCACTCTTTTTCTCGTCTCTCACACTTTTTCTCCTCTCTCACACTTTTTCTCCTCTCTTACTCTTTTTCTCGTCTCTTACTCTTTTTCTCCTCTCTCACTCTTTTTCTCCTCTCTCACTCTTTTTCTCCTCTCTCACACTTTTTCTCCTCTCTCACTCTTTTTCTCCTCTCTCACTCTTTTTCTCCTCTCTTACTCTTTTTCTCCTCTCTTACTCTTTTTCTCCTCTCTCACTCTTTTTCTCCTCTCTCACACTTTTTCTCCTCTCTCACACTTTTTCTCCTCTCTCACACTTTTTCTCCTCTCTTACTCTTTTTCTCGTCTCTTACTCTTTTTCTCCTGTATCTCTCTTTTTCTCCTCTCTCACTCTTTTTCTCCTCTCTTACTCTTTTACTCTTCTCTCACTCTTTTTCTTCTCTCTCACTCTTTTTCTCTCATCTCCTACTCTTTCTCTTATCCGTGACTCTGATTCTCACATTTTTCTTTCTTTTTCTTATCTGGCACGTATTTCTCAGACTTTTTCTTTTTTTTCCTTTTTCAATCCTTTTCTCATCTTTTTTCTTTTTTCATTGCTCACTCATTTTGTCTTATCTCTTCTTATGGATATATATATATATATATATATATATATATATATATATATATATATATATATATATATATATATATACACACAAATAAATGTACATATAGATGTATATTTATATACATATATATATATATATATATATATATATATATATATGTGTGTGTGCATGAATGTATATATATATATATGTATATGTATATTTATATATATATATATATATATATATATATATATATATATATATATATATATATATATATATATATATATGTATATATATATATACATTCATGCACATGCATGCACCATAAATTGACCAATTGATTGTAATGGCTAGTTCTTATGAATAATTCTGACTCAAATTGTACTTGATTTGTTCTTTGCATACAAATGACCCTTTCACTGTTTTAATATTTCTGATAATTTCTACGCCTTGCGTCCCCATAAGCAATCTTTCAGTCCAATTTAATCAGAACTCTTACTGTTCTTTTCAAATCCATCTTTCACTCTTTGCTTTTCTCAATCATTTTATTTTCAAGACACAATCAGAAACAATAAAAATACCTTTCTATATCATTTGCAATGCATATTTCTTATCTCTACTTATTTGGTTCCCTAAAACGATTAACATTTTCCCAGTAAGGTTCAGTAAAACAGAAAACAAAATAAATTTATTAAAAAAGAAAAACATCTTATAGAAGGCATTTCATCTTTCAAAAGGTCTTCATCAGACAAAAATGATTTTCTTGTTAATGGAATTATGCAGAGGGAGGGGTATGAAAATATAAAGAAAATATTGATTATAGTTATAATTTTTTTGGTTATATTTTCACCCCTCTTACTACATTTATATAATTCTATTAGTAAGAAAAAGTGTGACTTTTTTCTTCTTGATGATTTCACCCCAAGCAAGATGTTATACTCTGCTGCAGTTAAATCTCTTTTTGATTCACTCTACATATCAGCCAGATGTAAGCACTAAGAAAGCAAAAGATGAAGAAAAAAAGTTGTTTTCTGCACATAGGCTCTGAGTATCATATCCAGTTCGCAAATAAATCCCCACAATAAATTACAATAGCCAATCACTAATTTTTTCATGAAAAAAATATAAGACCCTGGGGACCACCAGATTTGCTTAAAAGGAAGCATTTTGTAAATGACTCTCATAGTTGCAAGCCAAAAGTTGCAGGTGTGCTGTCACCATTGCCACCGTGACTCCTTATTGTCGATACCACATTTGACTAAAATCCAACAAAGACATTCTACTTGATCAACTTTCACTATCCACTTCAGTTGTCACTCATCACTTGCATAAGCCTGTTTCATTGAAACCACAATTGAATCCAATGAAGACATTCTGCTGAAAACTGCATTCAAACATGAAACAGATTCCGTTGCCACCCAGTGTTGACATCAGTGTCTACTCTTCTTATATATACACATACTCCATCCAAGATATTGAGCACTTTTACCCTATAAGTATAACATTTTTTAAGCATTTCACCCCAAGCAAAGCAAAAGTGACACTAGTACACAAGAGACCACAGAAAGTGTAAGTAAGGGAAAAGACTGGGTATAGATGGTGGGTTGAGAAAAGGATAAAAAGAAGAATGGAGGGGGTTAAAAAAAAGAATGGGAGATCAAGGCAACAGAAGATGTCGATTGACATTACATTTAAATTTTTGAAGATTATAGTTATCAGGGAAACAAGTAAGAGGAAGCAAGTTCCACTGTTGGGAAGTGCGAGAGAAGAAGCTGTTAGAGTAGAAGAGGCAGTTACATTTAACTATTTCAGCACAAAATGTATTTCATCATATATATATATATATATATATATATAGATAATATTAGTGGTCAATATACACACACACATATATATAAAATATATAAATACATCGGTAGCGAATTATACATCGAAAAATAATTCATATTTATCTGTATCGCACACATTTAAACCGTTATTTAACTCCTCTCTTTAAAACTTCTCTCTGTTAAATTTTAATCCTTACCTTCACCTTTAGGCCTTCCTGTTCTTTCTTCTGTTACCCCTCCCTAGAGCTTTCATACATTTCCTTCTCACACTTGTTTCCCACTCCCACACATACACTCTCACTAAAATTATATTTTTTATACCCGGAATTATATTTTCCGATTTCTTTTTGAATTTGTAGGTCTGATGAATTGGATTGTGATTATGATTCCAATGTAATAAATTATAACCATGGAATATTAATGTTTGAGCCTTTTTTATTATTTATACATATATATATATATATATATATATATATATATATATATATTGAGACTACCCACACATATTATAGTGCTGAAGCCTTGTGCAGAACCAACCACACATTTTAAAAGAGCTGAATACAGAGAATTGGTGCACAGTATGCCACAAAGTCCCCAAACTACCCTCTGCAAGTTTTGAATTTAGAGTTGTCCTTCTCCTAGACTGTTCATCAACCAAGGCTATAGGACCCAGTATGTCCTGCTATTTACACATAGCTGGGCGGGGAAAGAGATGGATTCATACCTGTCTCAAGTGTTTTAGCATGTAAGTGAATGTAATGAAATTGACTGTAATTTGAACTCATCTTTCTGAATCCTCAATCCAAGTCACTATCCCTACTCCACTGTGCCTCCATATATATATATATATATATATATATATATATATATATATATATATATATACATATATATATATATATATATATTAAAAATGACTGACAAGGTGCTTTTATTTAGTTTTTTATATAATTTCTCATGCGATCTAATAAAGTTTTTTTTTTCAGAGGATAAATTATATAAAAATTGTCCGAATGTTCTTTTTATCCGAGCGCTTTCGGCTATACATTTAGCCATTATCAAGGATTATATTTCAACTATTAGAATTAGAAATAATATATATAATATATAATATATAATATATAAAATTAGAAATAATATATATAATATATAATATATAATATATAATATCTTGACCGTGTTTTGAAACAAAAAAATGAATAACTTTATAAAACATACACATAACAAACTATTTCTAATTCTAACAGTTGAAATATAATCCTTGATAATGGCTAAATGTATAGCCGAAAGCGCTCGGATAAAAAGAACATTCGGACAATTTTTATATAATTTATCCTCTGAAAAAAAAACTTTATTAGATCGCATGAGAAATTATATAAAAAACTAAATAAAAGCACCTTGTCAGTCGTTTTTAATGAAATGTGCTTGAAAGAAGGATTGCTGCCTAAATACACACACATATATATATATATATATATACGTATATTTGTGTTATATATATATATATATATATATATATATATGTATTTATGTATATATATTAATTTTTGACTATGTTTAAGTAATAGAAAAGAAGGTATAATAAGTTATGATCTCAGCTACAGAGAAAAATGTACCTTTGACATTTTTAGAGAGATCACTAAGTTATTCGACTCAGGGCAGAAAAAGAAAGTTTTGATCAAAATTATAGTAAAATTTTTTTAAAATAATAAAAAGCAAATACACATTTTTTCTGTCTTTTTTTTCCTAATTTGGTTGAAATAAATGTGTAATAAACTTTTTTTATTTAAAAAAACTTTCTAAGACTTGTTCATTATGCACAGACCAATTCTCCAAGAGTAAAAAAATAAATAACAGGAAGAAAATAAAAACCTATTACTGTTTTTGACAGTATTAAAATAATACCTGTGGTTTATATCAGCAACAAGAGTTAACAAATGGATAGTCTTGTTTGCTTAAAACAAAAGACTTCTGACAATTCCGTTAAAATTTCATATAGAAGTGTCATAAAAATATTCATACTGACGTTAATATTGTCATATCTCTACACACTCACACAAACACATGCACACAAACATACACATATATACACATACATAAACACACATACATATATACACATATATAATTTACTGCTACAAAGTGAAGATTACTAATATATCAAAATTATTATGAGTGTAATCAGTGTGATACTTATTTAGTATTCTACTATAGAGGTGGAGCTCAGCAGCTGAGGAAGGCAGTCGATCTAGGGGAAGGAAAACAAAGAACAGGCTATGAAATTAAATCCTGAAAGAAAACCCAGAGTGGACCCCCAAAGGCGGTTGGTTGTCAAGCCAAATGAAATGCTCTGTATTCCTTTGGATCTTGTCAGTAAAGCTAAGAGGAGGTGGTGGCATGTAGTCTGGGTGACTCACGGCCTCCATATACCATTGCTAGGCTAAGAGAAGCTGCTGTAGAGTAATAGTTAATGTCAGTCAGTCAGTCAGTTATGTGCCATACGTGATACATGCTTAGGCAATTATATATCTTTTGATACATGACTGACGAGGCAGATTTTTTCCCGCAGTCTGTGAGTCACCTTGTTACTTTCTGTCCTGGAGCAACAAGGGGACTCACAGACTTCACGTATGATTTCCTTTTCAAGTCTTTTTTCACTGCTCTTTGGACTGTCATAGCTGAAACTCCTCTCTCATATGCCAAACATGAACTGAGTTGGATCTTTTCTAATTGATCTCTTAACTCTAAGCTGAAATGACGATCCCTCTTCCTGTTGTGACCTCCTGATTCAGTTTCCCTCTCTACTGTTCCCTCTTTTTTAAACTTATTCACCGTTCTTTTGATGGTTCTTGAATGGACTTTGAAAATGGAAGCCAGAGTATGAATGTTGGTATCATTACCGAAAGCCTGAAGCTCTTTTTCTTCTCACAGTTTCTCAGTTGGGAAGACAGTGGGTCTGACACAAAACAATTTTAAACTGCTATCTTTCTAGCTGGATAACTCAAAGGGTTTTTCAGGGATTCTTACAGTAAAGGGTGTCAAGATGACTAAACATCTTATCTGAACACCTGGAAAAAAAGAAACTCAATTAGTTCAGCAGTTATTTTAGATATTAAACATTTTGTGGGATGGAAAATTATGCAGTTACATGATTTAGAGAATTTTGCTGTTACATGATTTGGACAATTTTGCTGTTACATGATTTGGACAATTTTGCTGTTACATGATTTGGACAATTTTGCTGTTACACTTGGTACATGACTTATTTTCACTTTTCATTTCTTTGAAACCATCAGGGAAAGCTATGTCTTCATTTCAATATGTCTGCAGGTGAATAATGAAAAAAAGCATTGATTTTACACAGTAAATATTTACTTTTAACAAAATCTCCTTCTTTATCAATGCAATTAATTTAGTGTTGATGATTAATCACAGTCCTGGGTATGATGATAAACTACATCCAGCAGCAAGGCATCTGATTGGGAGATTGGAAGTTCTGAGGAGTGTGGAATCACCTCTTGTTGTTGTTCCTAGGTCCAGCCTAGGTGGTAATACCTATCAGGTTCCCAGCAATGGGCAAATAGTGAACCCCCAAACAAAAACACTATGAAAGTATAAAAATACATTTTTATTTAAAAAATATTACCAACAATACATATTTATAGTAAATTTACCAACAATTCATATTTATAGTAAAATTAACGACAGTTCACTTTTATAGTAAAATAACCAACAATACACGTTATAGTAAAATCACCAGCAATATATTTTATCTGTAGTTGAAGGCATACAACTGCATTTAAAATATTTAGATTTCAGCATTAAATAATGCATAGATGTTGAGAGAAAATCAAACCAACCAAAATTAATCATGTAGATCAAACGATATACACTGAAAATCTCAGAGCAAAATTCAGGCTATGAAGTATTATGCACCCTTACATGGATCATAACTGAAAATTGCAGTCACATAGTTTCTTCAAGCCTTGTACCAAACATAGCTTTCCTCAATAGCTGGTTGAGGAAAGCCATGTTTGTTACAAGGCTACAAATTAGAGTCATTCGGGAAGAAACAGATACACTTGTTTTTGAACCTTGCTTGTTAAATATAACTCCATGGTGAGCAAATATTGTCAACATAACTCCCCTTTCTGTGAATCCACAATGGTTATATATTTGGTTCCAGATAAATGCTTCTCTTTTCAGAAGAAAATTCTATAAAAAGATTCCTTAAAAAAAACTATAAAAATCTTATTTGGTCATACTTCCTTATCTTTAACATTATTTTTCTTACAATATTTTTGAAATTCTGAACTTGTGTACATTCATCATTTGATAATATTTTTGTTCATTTCCAATCGTCACTGGTGATGTTTACAACAAAATGTTTAGGTCACGTAAGCGAGTGAAAGAAATCACTACATTCTCAATTAACATTTCAGAGCAATTAGGGAAAAGAGTCAAAGATTTAACGACAATTATTGTTCATTCTGAAAGCATTAAAATCAATAATCAATAAATATTGGCTTAAAGACATCCAAATTTACAACCTGACAAGTAAGCTATTCTGCAAAAGTAATTAACCCATTCTATACATTCTATTGGATTTTTACACAAACAATTTTGTAGTATTATTTTTTATATTAATCATATGCTAAGATTTTTAGTAAACACTAAATTTTAGCTTTTGTGGTTGGCAAAAGAAATATCCTAAAAGTATTAACATAAGATAAACAACTGGAATGGTAATGATGATATTAGCTGTTTCCTTATAAGGAAATATTCAGCATTCACTGACTGAGCAGTATCCTGGGTTAAAAAATATTACCAACAATACAAAACAATTTTAAACTGCTCTCTTTCTAGCTGAATAACTCAAAGGGATTTTCACTGATTCTTACAGTAAAGGGTGTCAAGATGGCTAAACATCTTATCTGAACACCCGGAAAAAAAGAAACTCAATTAGTTCAGCAGTTATTTTAGATATTAAACATTTTGTGGGATGGAAAATTATGCTGTTACATGATTTGGACAATTTTGCTGTTACATGATTTGGACAATTTTGCTGTTACACTTGGTACATGACTTATTTTCACTTTTCATGTCTTTGAAACCATCAGGAAAAGCTATGCTACTACATCCACGTCCTAGGTATGATGATAAACTATATCCAACAGCAAGGCCTCTTAATTGCTGGTGTTCCCAGGTCCACCCTGACTCGAGGTGGTAGCAGGGTCACAGCTATGTGCAAATAGATAACCATCCAAAAGTAATCAAAACACTATGAAAGTATAAAAATAGGTTTTAATACCAACAATATTTTTTTTTTTAATTATTACCAGCAATACATTTTTGAAAAAAACATATTACCAGCAATAAAAATCTTGTCAGCATTAAATAACCCATTAAGGTTGATATGCTGTAAAACAAACCAAACCAAACCAAACTAAACCAAACCAAACCAAACTTGACCGAGCAGTTTGTACTACTTTTGTTTGAAATTTATAAAATCTTTCTCTTCAAACTGTTTTTTAGGAAAAATGTGTTTGAAGGGTAATTGGATATGGTTAAGTTTAATTAGTAAAATGCTCAACAAATGGAATTGACAAACTTTCCAATAAACAATAAGAAAATATTGAAAAAGAACAAGGCAAAATAAAAGTAAATACAATATATATGCAAGGCAAAACTTGGCAAAGCAACAGTAATAAGGCAAAAAGTTCACAATGTCAGAATGGTGCTAATACACAAAAGTCAATTGATTGTAGCATTCTGACTTCAAGACAAGAAAGAACAAAAATGTGGTAGATGAGACCAAGAAGTGGTCCATTTTATTGGTTAGGATGAAATCCCAGCATGCATTTGTACAATTTGTCTATAAATTGGAACCAACAAATTTTCTCAAGTCTAGTAGCTATTACTTTGTGCCACATTCGACCCGTGTGGTGGGGTTGTTAAATATACCAGTAGCTATTACTATTCCTTCAAGTATTGATGAGTGTTTCCTGCCTAACCTTTTATTTGAAGTAGGATGGAATTTTGACATCTTGATTATATCATTATTTTCTCTTTGTATTACATGTGTTATTCAGTTAAGATGTTGGAGATTTTGGTAGTCCCCAAGAAATGTGGTTTCTGTTATTTTAAAAAAAAAAAATTTCACGCCAAGGGAATAAAACCACTAAGATGCAAGAGGTTACTGAGAACATGATTAAAAATACTATTAAGGAGAGAGAGAACAATGAAAGAAGTGTTAAGAAGACAGAAGCTAATGAGTGATATTGCATTTTAATTTTTGGAGATCAAAGTTCACTGGGAAGCAAGAAGCCACAAGAGAAGTCTGAGAGAAGAAATTGGCAGCATAAAAATTACAATTACCTCCCCAGCCAATTCAACTGCAAAATGATGAGACCTTACCACCAAGCTAGTACTGTGCATAAAGTCTAGGTACGATAGAGGAAAGTTCATCAGAACAATTACCATGAATGTATTTATAGAAAAGGTGCAGGGAAACTACATTACAGCGGTGGGAAAGTGACTGAAGCTGAGATGCCAGGTCTAGACCAATAACATTGCGGATTCTTTTTTGGATATTATCAAGAATTTCTAAATATACAGCAGGAGCACCAGACTATATGTGGCAGCAGTATTCAAAGCAAGGATGAATGCTATTTGGTATAGTTCTTTGTGATTCTGTAGAACCAGTCCACAAGGTTCGAAAAGGGGTGGTCATCGCCAAGACCCACAGACTTCACTTGTTTAAAGCCGTTTTTAATCATTGATCTGAGAAAGTGGTTGTATGTGGCTGACAGTTTAGATATTTCTGAATGGGTTTGGTTCCATGTAAACCATCCATATGAAAGTCTTGATCTGACAATGCTATTTAAGAACATGACTTGCACATAAATTAACAGTTGACACTAATCCTAAACCTAACAGATAAGCTCTTGCTTTGTATAGATCTAATGATTTTCTTGAAAGGATTAGATGTAAAGGAGTAAGCAAAAATTTTGACTGGGGTTTTCTAATAAAAGATTTCTTAATAAATAAGTTTAATCTCTTTTTTTTTTTCGAGAAAAGGAAGTGTATTTTCTGAGAATTTAAGGAAGAAGATTGCAAAAGAATCATTTTTTGTGGAACTAAGAAAATGGCAACCCTAATGATTTTTGCAAATTATTTCTCTCGAGTAAATCGGAAAAAAAAACCTTTTTCCATGATTCTTCAGAATTTCTATCCATAACTCGCTCATCAGTAAAAGGTAATAAGCAGCAGGTTCTAAGCTTCCCCAGTGGTATTCAAAACTCTGACACATTTGGACAGTCACATATTTTTTGTAAGTCTCTAAGAAGCTGTCTATGTCAGTTGTCGGTTGAGTAGCCATAAAACTCTTGTTGTTACTCCAGAGTGTTCTTGAGTTCCAATGTCCCCCAAAACATTTTTCATTCTCTATTTTGACACTTTTCTCTTCATTTGTTCAAATGTTCATCTATATTTTTTAATGCTTTTGGATGTGAGGCGGGTGTTTCTCCATTTTATTGCATGTCTAGATTATTGCTTTTGTTATTTGAAATATGCTACTCTCTTGTACTTTTGACAGATAATTTTTTTCTTTTTGGTGATAATCGCGGCAACAAGTAGGAGGGTTCCCTTAGAAATGAAGTTTTGACTCTTACATAAAATAAATGAACAACAAAAAGATAAAATTTGAATGAAGAAATGTTGAAAAATTTCATCACACTTTTATTTGATGAAAAAACTCTTCCTCTCATATTTTATCATTGCTTCCCTTGAATGAAATAAATAAATTGTTTTTGCAGTTGTTTTAAAAGAAGGCTGCTTATATATTTTATGTTAGAGAGAGAATAGAGAGTGTTAGAGAGAGGGGATGAGAGAGAGAATAGAGAGTGTTAGAGAGAGGGGATGAGAGAGAGAATAGAGAGTGTTAGAGAGAGGGGATGAGAGAGAGAATAGAGAGTGTTAGAGAGAGGGGATGAGAGAGAGAATAGAGAGTGTTAGAGAGAGGGGATGAGAGAGAGAATAGAGAGTGTTAGAGAGAGGGGATGAGAGAGAGAATAGAGAGTGTTAGAGAGAGGGGATGAGAGAGAGAATAGAGAGTGTTAGAGAGAGGGGATGAGAGAGAGAATAGAGAGTGTTAGAGAGAGGGGATGAGAGAGAGAATAGAGAGTGTTAGAGAGAGGGGATGAGAGAGAGAATAGAGAGTGTTAGAGAGAGGGGATGAGAGAGAGAATAGAGAGTGTTAGAGAGAGGGGATGAGAGAGAGAATAGAGAGTGTTAGAGAGAGGGGATGAGAGAGAGAAAGAGAGTAGGGTGGAGTGAGAGAAAGAGGAAGGCGTTGGGAAGAAGGAACAGTAGTCCCTTCTTTTTTGCTTTTGTTTCAAGTATTTTTTAATTGCTATGTGCTACATATATTCTTAAGAATTGAATCGAAACCTCTAAAGTCTCGTCTTTGAATCAATAAAAAAATTGCTTTGTTTTTGTATTTTAATTTTTCTTTTATTAATTTGTTTCTTTTTGTTATTTCAGCTTTTTTCATTTTTCTGATGAGGGTAAATACATGGGGTCTGGTGTGATGGGGTTAGCTTTGTTCTAGATTAGCAAAAAAAGGTTTTCTTTTTTCCTATCATTCTATTGGTAGGTTTCAATGCTTATTTACCACTACAAAGTCACCCACACATTAAAACACACAAAATCTATCATTTTTTCTTTTACTATATATATATATATATATATATATATATATATATATATATATATATATATATATATATCACACTTTCTTTCTCTTTCTCACTAAAGACATTCAAACTAAGCTGTGCTTTTACTCATTCATTTTGACCCCCACCCACAACCAAGACTCTAGAGACACCTCCCAAACATTCTAATACTGTATATGCACTTCCCCACCAACAAACACATCCCAATACCCATATCTCCCTCCTGATTCAGAGTCAGTCACCTCAACATTAAAACTTAACCTGAAGTTACAGAAGGGAACTCTTGTCTCACCTGTTAAAATCAATATGGGTTTTACAGTTTGGTTGGGCTCAAACAAAAATAACTTTTATTTTTTCTTGTTTTTAAGTAATGTAAGTATCTTGGCAATCATTGTTTTTATATATATATATATATATATTTTTTTCTTTTCTTGCATTTTTTTTGGTGCTTTTTTTCTTTTGTAATGCATAATGCAAAAAATGCTTTTGTTTGTTTGAACTTAAAAAAAAAAACAAAAAAAACAATTTTACTTTTTGCCAATTCTTGTCACTTTCTTTCATATAATGTTAAGTTTGCAATTTGTATTTGGGAGGAATTTGAAAGAGAGGGTTGATGCCCATAACCTTAGAAAGGTCAGCTATTTTTAATATTTATTAGACACAAGAACATTCAAGTCTAAGACTTGTTTAAAATGACATCATCATATTTGAAAGTTTTATTACAAATTTTTGTCTGTTTTCCAAATAATCTTTAATTTTCTTGTGTTGTATGAATGTGTGCTTGTGTATACATATGTGAGTGCTTACATGTAAATCTTTATATGGGATTTTACTTGTACTTGTGTATTTAAATGAACCTACTCAGAAAATTATCTATCTCAGTATGTTCATGACTATCTATCTGTCTGTCTATTTATCAGTGTGTTTGAGTGTATATGTGTGTATTTATAAAAAGGCCCAAACGATAGCCAATATCTTATATGTGAATCAAAAGGAATGAATATAGAAAAATGTTTGTGAGTGCGTGTATGATAAAATATAGTTTAAGGTATGCTATATTTATGTGTAAAAGTGGTCAGTATCAGGGATAGAGCATGTATATATATATATATATATATATATATATATATATATTTAAATAAAAAAAACATTTTAAAGTTCCATATAATAAATTATTTCCGTGGTCCTTTAAAAGGGCTGTGGTGAAATAATTTATCATATGGAACTTTAAAGTGGTCTATTTTTATTTAAATTATTAGCTCTGATTTACATTGAGCTCTCTGGATTTTATTCTCCTTGGGTCTACCCATACGGATTACCTAGTTTTTCGTAAACTAAATATATATATATATATATATATATATATATATATATGAAAAAATATAGTCTTAAAGTGTGCTATATTTATGGGATAAAGTGCTCAATATCAGAGATAGAGTATGTGTAAATATAAAAGTGAACATAGAAGTCAACACTTCGAAGTGACAGTCTGTTTCATGCTAGTGCAATCGTCTGATTCATAGATATGATTAATTAATGATGAACATGACGATTGCACTAGCATGAAACAGACTGTCACCTCGAAGTGTTGACTTCTATATTCACTTTTATATATATATATATATATATATATATATATATATATATATATATATAAGAGTAGATACTGAATTCACACTGAGTAGTGACAGTCTGTTTTATGCTTAAGGAAATCTTTAGGCCATGTGTGTTAAGTGGTAGCTTGACTGTTTATTTATGCTGGTTAATGGAGCAAGTTCAGGTATATCCAGTTTATTGTGTAAATCTAACAGTTATTGGATAGGTGGGAATGGTTATAGACAACAGGCAAAAAGATGTGGGTCACCCTGCATATCTTGGTATAGAACTTACAGTTACATCTAACAATTTCAATATTGTAATTGTCAGATGCTAAGGTCAATCTACTATTGCACTTATACTTTAAAAAATACAAAAATATTTCATTTTAATAAAATTTCAGTAACTACAGTATATTTGCTTTTATTTTTCATTCCTTCTCCAGAAACCAAAGAAATAGAAGGAACACTGCTCCAGTGTTGACTGCTGAACTTAACTTTAATAAGCAGACAAAGACTGTTATGTGCAAAAGAAATTACAAGAACTGGTGACTGAAAGAGTGACAAAATGTATTGTGGACAAATGAGTCCAAATCTGAAACTTTTGGTAATAAGAGGAGAGTGCATGTGCAAAGAAAGCCAGTAAAAAGAGTGAATGGTGAATGTGTGGTTCCATCAGTTAAACATAGTGGTCTGTCCATTAAGGTGTTGGGGTGGTTTGGTGGAGAGAGGGCTGGAGATTTGACAGAGGTCAAGGGAATCATGAAAAAAGGACAATATTATTTTATTTTTCAAAGACATGCTATATCATCTGGTTTACACATAATTGGAAATAAGACAATGATCCAAAACACGCTTCTAAATTATTTACTCTAATAAAAAAAAGAACAAAATTTTGCTTCAATCTCCTAACCTCTCTCTCATTGAATTATGTTTGGGATGAATTGATTTGGAGAGTTCAAGAGAATACCCAAAGAGTGAGAGTGAGCTTTTTCAGTGCTTGAAGAATGCTTGGGGAAGGTTTCCCATCTACATTTTTTCCTAAAAATTTGGAAAGAATGCAAAGAATTTTTAAAGCAGTAATTAAAGTAGGTGGTTGTTTTATTGATGAAATCAAAATATGTTGCTGTTGTCTGATAATTTTTTTATAGATAAGTGCATATTTTTCTCCAAATAAAAGCAAATACACTGTAGTTAGTGAAATTTTAACTTTTACTTTAAAAAATACAAATATCTCATTTTAAGGTGTGGGATTCAGATGATAATGTATATTTATAATTGTGTGTGTATATGTAGAGTTGACATTATGTTTGATGCATTTTCACATGTTGATTTTGGAGTGTTTTTACATATATACTCTATGTTTTAGATAAACATACATTAGATTCTTTAAGAATTGATTCAATAAAGGTTGATGATGTAATATAATGTTTTTGATGTGTGTTTATAGTTGGTAATATTGTTATTTGTTGTCTCTCAAAGTACTTTCAAATATACATCATCATCTGAATCACACATAGAAAATCTAGAATCATTATACACTTACATACATAAAGCAATATTAACATTTTTTTCAGTTGGACTTGAAATTTTTAATTTTTTGAAACTTCGAATCAATGCACATCATCTCTCCTTGAATTCAGAACACAACAAATTATGTCTATAATTGTTTAACAAGTTGAATACACATGGAACGTGATTAACCAATGAAAATTAAATATGAAACATGATTAACCAATGAAAATTAAACATGAAACATGATTAACCAATGAAAATAAAGCAGCACAGATATAAAAATACTAGAATTTCTTTCTTCATTTTCTCCATATCTAATTCTCTGCAGAAGCTTTAATAAAATTGAAACATGTTAGATTGATAAATGTTTCCTATTTGTTCATTATCTTATCATTCTGTTGGATTTTGATCCATACTGGATCAATATTTGATCCCAACTAATATATATATATATATATATATATATATATATATATATATATATATATATGTATATAAATCAATAAACTAACTGAGTTTCTTTTTTCCAGGTTTTCCGATAAGATGTTTAGGCATTTTCACACAATTTGCTATAAGAATCACTGAAAAACCCTTTGAGTTATTCAGCTAGAAAGAGAAACGGTTTAAAATCATTTTATGTTAGAGCCACTGTCTTTCCAACTGAGCAATGGTGAGAAGAAAAAGATCATTCAAGACTTCAG
>OZ038480.1:19963953-20048953 GCA_964036315.1 Acanthosepion esculentum
TTATATCATATAAATGGCTGAATTAGTTAGCTAACATTATAGTGAAATGACTCAACATACAAATCCATGTCCTTATCAGTGAAGTCAATAAGGTCACCATACAAGCTTACTTGGGCATAGGCGTTGTGTTACATTTGTCTTGGAAGACACACATATTTTTCAGGATAAATTTTAGGAAAAAAGTGTCTTGTAAGCCATAAAATATGGTAATTTATGTGTTTTTTTTTTATTGATATCAGGTTAATTTTTCTTTTTCTGTATATGTGTGTGTATATTGGTGTGCATGTGTGTCTGTGTACACCTGTATGTGTGTGCATGTGCACATGTGTAGTATGTTGTGGTCATTTCTTCTTTTTGTTCTTTTCTTCTCTCCTCATACTCTCTCACTATTCTTTTTCTTTCTTTTTTTCTTTCCTTTTTCTTTCGTTTTCTTTCTTTCTTCTATCTTTTGGCTTTGATGTATAATAGTTAATACTATTATACATCAAAGCCGTCATTTGGCTATCTACTGAAGTCATTGGGTCATTTGGCATATGGCAGCTACTACTTCTATGCACCACTGGCGAATCTTATATGTGTTGTTCTTGTCCTAAGTATTATCATTCATTACCAACCTTTGTGTGATTATTCTATTCAGTAACCTAATTGCTGCCTGAATATACTGGATTTAGAATCTAGGAACAAAGTAAAAACTAAACAAAACACATTTTTAGCCTTCATTTCCTGTTGAAAACAAATACTTATGTTTAACAATGATAGATATTAATTATTTTCCAAGCTACAATAATCTACATTTAAAACAAATATTTCAGAATGGTGGAGATTGCAGACTTCTTTCTTTTAATTATTTCAATCCAAGCATGGCAATAATGCCACTAGGACACAGGTGATTATGGGAATTGAAAGAGATAGAGAATACTTTCGTGAGGAGTAGTAAGGAAAAAGAAAATAAAGACAAGATTCAGGAACACGGAAGATGTTGATTGACATTGCATTTACATTTTTGATGATTTCAGGTGGGCGGAAAGCAAGAAATCAAAAGAGAGTTTCACAGGTGGGAAGCATGAGAAAAGATCTAGAAAATAACAGCTGGTTTTATCTAGATAGTTCAACAGTAAAATGGTATGACCTAATTGCCCTTATAGTAGCAGGCTTAAATTCATACACTTGTGGCTCCAAGCTTATTAGAACAATCACTAGGAAATATTTGTAGAAAAGACAGAGGAAAGCCACATCACTTTGTTGAGAATGTCAGAGATGTTGAGATGCCAGGTCAGGATCGATTACATTACAGACCCTTCTTTGAATTTTGTCAAGAATCTTAAGATATATTTTAAAGTATAGACATTTGCATATAGTCATAGTTTATCTACTGAAGTCATTGGGTCATTTGGCTAATAAAACTATGCTTGAACTTTCATTTAAATCAATAGCTGTCTGCCCTACCCAGTTGTTCACTTGTTGAAATCACTGAGCTTTTACGAAGTTGCCTGTACAATATAAGCTATTCAGGAAGAGACTTCTAAATGACCTTCTAGTTTATGTGTCCATAGAAAATCTAACAGTTCACATATATGTCACTTGTAGACAAAAGTTTCTTGTACAATCTGCAATACCTGATTATACAGATGTCAACTAATAAGTGATAGTTTAACTTTTGGTGTTTGTTACCCTAATTAGTAGTTAAATATAATTGACTATATTAAACTTTCTCAGTTTGTATTCTCAGAAATCAATGCTTGTGAAATTTATAATGATATATAATTATAATATAATAATATAATCTATATATAGCTGTGAAATCTATAATTCTCAAAGAATGAAATATCTACATATATTAAACTGATTCTAGCATATAACTATTATAATGTTTATTTAAAACACACTTTAACAAGGATACATAATTGTAAGCATATATATATATATATATATATATATATATATATAAATGCTTACAATTACACATATATATGTATATGTAATTGTAAGCATTTGCATATATATATATATATATATATATATATATATATATATAAAACAAATTAAAATGAGTGACTAAAAAAATTGTTATAATTTTCAATAATTTATAACTCTGTCAGTATCATATACCCCATTTATGTAATATACTATCGACATGGAGAACACCTGGATAAAAATGAATCTTTTATTTATTTTCTACCCATTCTGAAGGGTTCTGTCTCTTGACTTGGAAACTTAAAACAAAGAACACACACACACACACACACACACACACACACACACACAGACAGACAGACACACACACACACACACACACACACACATATATATTGTTGTGGTAGGATCCACCTAATTTGCATAGTGGAGTACCGACGATATCAATATGGTTGGTACCAGGAAGACAAGGAGGCGAATCAAGAGATTCACTAGAGACTCTGCCCGACTGCGACTTAGTCAACACATTCTCCAGGAACGGTCTTCCCAGAAATATACAAAAGACTATATGTAAATATTGTGTACACTTTCTTGTTTCAATACATTTTATTCTAAGTACATTTTGTGTTTGCATTATTATTCCATGCATTAGTCAAGTTTCAACATATATATATATATATATATATATATATATATATATATATATATATATATATATATATATATACCGAGTGTAACAGGAAAATTGTTAAATTTATGTTAACAGAAAAATTGTTCAATTGTTAGATTAAGCTTTAAGCCATTCTATCTTAGAAATGATTAAAGATATATTACTGGAATTCTCTGAGGTTTTTGTAACACTACTGAACTCTACTTTGAACGATAAGAATGTATTTAGATTTAAGTTGAAAGGGTGATCCCTCTTGCTGTTGTGACCCCCTGATCCAGTTTTCCTCTCTTCTGCTCCCTCTTTTTTAAACATTCACCATTCAGACAAAAAGAAAACTTTTCTATATCAATCGTTAATGTGGAAATTTTATTTTGTAACTTTTACTTATATACAGTAGTAACATGGAGAAAAAATATTGTTACGTTTTCAAATTCTGATTTTGACAACATTCTAAAATATTCTGAAAACTTGCTGCATAAGGAATGGTGATCTATGAAGGATGCTAAATGATGTAATTTATTGTGTAATAAACGAAAGTGAGTAAATGCAGTTGATGAATTTTTATTTCTTTTGATGTAATTATTATTCATTTCTACGTATTTTATTTGTGTTTATTTAAAATATTTAGAAGTGTTAAATTAACTTCTTTCTTTTAATTTTTAAACTTTTATAAGGCCATGTATGTTGGCTTGAGAAAGGAGCAGTTTTAAAAAAAAAAAGATATTTTAATAAATCCAGAGCATATGTTAACATTTTGGCAAGAATCGTTAATTGCACTCTCAAGAAATTTTTTCTAAGTTATATTCTCTTTTTATAAGTATAGCATTCTTGGGATTGAAGTAGAGGTTGAAATTATTTCTATGTATAACTAATGCATTGGGTAAACTGTTATGTGGGAAATCTTTCTTACTTTGATAAATGCATTTTTTGAGGACACATAGCACAGTGGATAAAGGCGTTAGTTAGATCCAGTGACAGGACCCAAAGAGTGTGAGTTCAATACCCGACTAAGGCAGTGGAGAACTTTCAGAGGGAAATTAACAGGAGATAACTGATAACTGATATCCATTAAAACATGGAACGTGGAACTAGAACAGTCTACCCCACTGAGCAAAATAAAGTTCGACATTGCAACCACCTGAAGAAGGCCATAGTGTACAACGGCCGAAACGATGTAATAAATATGGCAACAAAGATGAGGACAATAGTCCGAATAATGGAAATAAAAGCACAGTTGACATTTTAAATATTTCTGTTTAGATATATAGTTGAATTTATATGCTTATAGACACACACAGACAGACACACCTATATACATATATGTTATTTCTATATAGATGTAAATATATACACATACTCTTGTGATATATATATATATATGTATATATATATATATATATATATATATATATATATATGTATTTAAATAATATTAATGCACAAACGCTATTCTACTTACATACCAAATTAATATGTACATATATGCATTTACAAATGCTAAAATATACATATTAAATTGAAATTATATATATATATATATATATATATATATTGAGAGTAGTCCATAAACAAATATACTTAAAATGATTTGTATAAATACTAATGTACATGTTCCTGTATTCAACTGAAATGGTCTTCTCACAATCACTTCTGATTTCAGGAACACACGCACCCCCAATATATTCATATGTATATCTTAATTTACAGTTCTTGATTGGAAAATGTCAGCATAGAAATATATCTAATTACTCAGAGAGTGCCATATGTATGCTAATTAAATTCTTTAATGGTCCTTCCCAGAATAGAAACTCACCATAGACAATAATTTACAGGAATCTTTGAAATGAAATAGTACATTTCCATATCATACAAAGAAAATAAAATGACAGATGATTTAAAAAATGATTTGGTTTCTAGTTAGCATTTTGCCATAGATGATACTGAAATCATATTTTCATGCCAGAATGGAACTTAGCAAACGGTAGGCATAAATACTTGAATACAATCATCTATTTACATTTGGCATTGAATCTCGTTTAGTTTAAGTGATTTTTTTTTTCAAATCATAATCAACCTCCAGAATCTCTAATCCATTTAATATCCAGTTTGGTTTAATCTACATAAAACTACTAAAGCAGTATTCATTCAAGGAAAATATATATTATTAAAGGTAAGTTTATATTTCTTCAAGCACATTGGTTGATTTTCAGCCTCAGATACTAATTACCACTTTGCACATACTCTTTTTCTAATATTCTTTAATGACATGTGCCTTCAGAATGTAGACAATCATAGCTCTCAACAGCTTCCTTTTCTTTATTCTATGTAAAAATGCTATGAATTCTTGGGAAAAGATAGTGGGGAAGATTCACATTAGATTCTCAGTGGTTTAGAATGCCATGTCTCATCTGAATGTAGAAAATAATGGCATATGAGAGATTTCTTTTGATTATCATCTATGAATTCTTGATAGAAAATAGAGAAGTGGTGTCTCATTGCCCTCTCAATGGCTTTAAAATGAATATTTCTTCAGCATGTAGGCAATCATGGCACTTCAGAGATTCCTTTTCTTTATTATCTGTGAATTGTCATGATTTCTTTGGAAAGATAGTAGAGTTGTTTCTCATTGTGTTCTCAAAGGCTTCAAAATCCATATCCCTTTAGAAGGGAGGCAATCATGGCTCATCACAGATTCTTTTTGTTTATTATCTGTGAATTGTCATGATTTCTTTGGAAAGATAGTAGAGTTGTTTCTCATTGCTTTCTCAATTAAAATCCATATCCCTTCAGAATAGAGGCAATCATGGCACTTCACAGATTATTTTTTTTATTGTCTGGTAATTGTTATGACTTCTGTGGAAAGATAATAGAGTTGTTTTTCATTGCCTTCTTAATGGTTATAAAATACATATCCGTTCAGAACAGAGGCAATCATGGCACTTCACATATTCATATTGTTAATTATCTGTGAATTTTCATGAATTCTTTGGAAAGATAGTAGAGTTGTTTCTCATTGCCTTCTCAATGGCTTCAAAATCCTTATCCCTTCAATATGGAGGCAATCATGGATCGTCATAGATTGCTTTTCTTTATTATCTGGGAATTGTCATGATTTCTTTGGAATGATAGTAGAGTTGTTTCTCATTGCCATCTCAAGGGCTGTAAATCCATATCCCTTAAGAATGGAGGCAATCATGCCTCTACACAGATTCCTTTTTTTTTATTATACCTGATTTGCTATGACTTATTGCGAAGATAGTAGAGTTATTTCCCATTGCATTCACCACTTTTTTTCTTATCTTTTTATCTGGGTTCCACCCACTACTTTTTACCCAATGATTTTCTACACATTATTTTGGAAAGAGATGGATTGATGCCTTTTTCCAAGATATTAGTGTGAAAGTGAATGCAACAGTCTAGACCAAAATTTAAACTCTGCTCCCTGATTTCACTTTCCATTATGTTACATGCACCCCAACTTTTTTTAAATACTGTACATAACATTCATATTTCATATTCACTCCACTTACCTTCATGACAGCTAAAATATGTCTATGCCTCAGATACAAATGAGAAAATAAAAATGTGTGTCCTTGCATGTGCATGTAAAATTTATATATGAGTGTGTGCAAGTGAATCTGTGTGCTTGCATGTGTGTGTGTATATCGATAGGTGTATATATGTGGACTAAAAGATAAGGAGATGGTGACATAAAAGATGTTGATGACAACATAAAACTTCATAGAATTTATTTTTTTACATTGAAACAAATAAAAATAATTGAATTGAATTAGATTCCAAAACAATTTATTTAAAAGTTTTTCTAGGAAGAATGAAAATGTTTAGGTTTTAAAGTCATTGAGGAAATATTTATATATATATATTATACCTTTCTTGCTATGAGATTTATCGAATAAACTATGTCCTTTCTGTAAGTTGTTTGGGACTTTCTCTTATTGTTGAAATTAGTAATATTTTAAATCTTAACTGATTGAAATATATCAGGGAACACATGACTTTTTGTTGCCTGAGAATTTTAAGGAATAATTGTGTTTTGCTAATTTTGTGATTGACCAGATTTATGTCATTGAACACTATCTGAGTTTTGCTAAAAACCTATCTTGATTCAAGCCATCACTGGTATTGTTGGTGTTCATATTTGACTGGATGTAATCCCTATAAAACTTAAATTAGGAACATGATAGGGGAATGCTTAATTTTACTTACCAGTATTTGTTTTACTTACAGTAATCTGTTTCAATACAAATGTATGTATGTTGTATCGCATTGTATCTAAATATTCTTTGTTTCTTTCTTTTTCTTCCTCAGCTCAGCAAATCGTATACTAGAGACCAACAGAATCGCAAGACTATGTGATGAGGATTCCTGTTAGTAATGTTAAAAAATAACAGCTGATATTGGAAGAGCTTCATCTAAATTTATTAGGAGAATTATCTATGAATAGTTATAAAGTAAATGATTTTTTATGTATAAATTTATTTAAAATGTCAATTATTTTAGTATTTCTTACATTGCACAGCTAAAAATACATGTTCTGGGGATACAACTTCCAGTAAACAAGTTCAATTTCAGTATCTGTCTATATTTCTGTATTATGTACACTATTTACATTATTCGGACTATTGTCCTCATCTTTGTTGCCATATTTATCACAACGTTTCGGCTGTTGTAGTCAAGGACACATGGCACAGTGGATAAAGGCGTTAGTTAGATCCAGTGACACCACACAAAGAGTGTGAGTTCAACACCTGGTTAAGGCGGTGGAGAACTTGGAGAGGGGAATTAACAGGAGATAACTGATAATTGACATCCATTAGACATGGCACATGGAACTAGTCTACCCCGGTGAGCAAAATAAAGAGTTCAGTTCAACATTGCGACCACCTGAAGAAGGCCGGAGTGTACAACGGCCAAAACATTGTGATAAATATTGTAACAAAGATGAGGACAATAGTCCGAATAATGTAAATAGTGCAAATTGAATTTGTTAGCTGGAAGTTCTTTTTTCCTGTCACCTTTTATTGCAAAATTGTATTTCGTTAAGTATCAATGAATAAATGATTTACTTTTCATCTTACAATAACAAAATCTACTGAATTATAATCATCGGAAGGCAAAAAAAAAATTACTAAAAAATATAATTTCAACCCAGCCAATAAATAGTCATTACTGTTCTTTAGTTTTCTGGGTGTCATGTGATAAATACCACCACCACCACCACCACCACCACCATCATCATCATCATCATCATCATCATCAGTCCTATGATTAAGTGTCATTATAGAGTTGCTGCACATCTAAGCCCTTGACTAGATCTCTCCACATATCTGGGATGAAAGCTGAAAAGATATTGTTCAAGCATTGTGAATCTTGGGTAAGGAGATTTAATGAAGCCCATCCCTCTCCAGATCAAACCACAAATGATATTCTCCAACTTTAAGGATCACTTTAGAAACAGGCACATGACCAATGATTCCATCAGCAAAAACATTTTGCCATGGCCGTTGTCTTCAGCCCTCTAACCAGCGATGTCATATCATTACTGTACTAGTTGTATAAAACCCAGTTTACCCCATTGTGCTAGAAGGCTGTTGACCCTACAAGTACATCCATCCATCCTTTGACAGGTGTTCCTTTTTTTTAATACTTCTGTGTATCTAATCATCTTCTTCACGAGAAAAGCCTAGTTTAGTCATTGATGACTAAACTTTGTAGGAGGTATACTAGGTCACTCTGTTAGTGCAACTAGTACCATTTAGATACCAATTGCACTAATAGAGTGACCTATCATGTGATAAATATATTCTATTTATAATTCTATCATTTTGTTTATTTAAATTTATTTAATATTCCTTTCATAAAGGTGAGAAATGACCGACTTATCAGCTCGTCATTTTGGGACTTACTGCAGTATGGATTGTCCCAGAAGAGGCAGGTGACTCCACTTCAACTTGTGACATAGAGATGGAGATAAGAAAATCCCAAGATGATGCAAGAAAAATCCAGTTCAATAGTAAAATGGAAACTGGAAAATATTGGAAAATGAGAAATTCCAAGTGAGAAAGAAAGCTGGAATAAGTACACAGAATCCATCTGGGAAACACCTGGAAATTTTGTCCAATGAATATTAGTGTGAACAGTGATATTGATGTGGATCTTTTCAATGTATACTCATGTACCTGATAATTTCTTGCATATGTGCTTTTGAGCCATAATAATTACATATATATATATATATATATATATATGTATATGTATGTGTATATATATATATATGTATGTGTGTATATATATATATATATATATATATATATATATATATATATATATATATATATATATATATGTGTGTGTGTGTGTGCGTGTGTGTGTGTGTGTGTACTCTACAGGAAAAAGTTTAGGGCTACCCTGCATTTCTTTAAAAAACACCATGAAATGAGATATTTTTTGCAGAACATAAAATTTCACTAACTACAGTGTATATGTTTTTATTCTGACAAAAAAAAAGCAGCATATTTTATTTTCAATAATAAAACAACCATCTGCCTTAATGACTACTTTACAAAATCTTGTCATAATTTCCAACTGTTTTTGAAAAACATTTTTATTTAGTGGATACACATGTTTGAGTTGCTAACCCTGTTTTTTCATTTAGTGGGTACATGAATTTGAGTTGCTATCCTTGTTTTTTTTTATTTAATGTGTACACATGTATGAGTTGCTAACCCTGTTTTTTTCTCATTTAGTGTGTACATGAAGTTGAGATGCTATCCCTCTACATACCATTTTTGAATTAGTTGGTACTTTTCATCATTCATAATAACCATAATCATGGGGAAGCCTAAAAAGATGTAAGTTATAGATATTTGTTAAAGTCTGAAAAATATTTTCAAAAAATATTTCATAAATAAATCAGTTAAAAAATTTAAGCTTATAGTGATGAGTGAAGCATGGATCCACAAGGCAAGCTGCTTGAATAGATTTTAGACTAAGTTCAAAAATTTTCTGATATGAGGACATGTGATGCCACTTCCATAGAACTAAAACAGCTTCATTTCCTCTGTGTTTCAAATGTAAGAAGAAAGTTCTCATACAGCTTTACCCAAGAATCTCTACTTTGTGGAAAAAGTTCCCACATGTATGCTTCCCCAATCACTTCAATCCTCACCTCTTCAAGTCAAAGTTCAATCATTATCTTTCCTTCTCATATGTATAATCTTCTATACCATATACCACATCTTATTCAGCATTAATATTTTGACTTTAAAGCTCTGGATTAAGTGGATCTCGAGACTTGCATTGGGCAAAATTTAGTATAAAGCACACATACCTGCACATACGTTCAGACATGTCTCTCTTTACCAAATGAGAAGGCATTCCTGTTTGACAGGCTGTTGCCTAGTCCAACGAAAAGAGTGGTAAAAAAAACATTGTGATCAAATTTTACAAACCAGGAAACAGAGATTTCTTCAGAAATTGTAAGGGTGGAAAAACCTTCTGGGAAGACAGAATTATCACCAAAAGACTTGGCAGAGTCATATACATGCTCAAAGAAGAAGACTTGAATGTAAGAGACATTTAAATCAGTTAAGACTTGGCAGAGTCATATACATGCTCAAAGGAAGAAGATTTGAATGTAAGAGACATTTAAATCAGTTAAGATTTGGCAGAGTCATATACATGCTCAAAGGAAGAAGATTTGAATGTAAGAGACATTTAAATCAGTTAAGATTTGGCAGAGTCATATACATGCTCAAAGGAAGAAGATTTGAATGTAAGAGACATTTAAATCAGTTAAGATTTGGCAGAGTCATATACATGCTCAAAGGAAGAAGATTTGAATGTAAGAGACATTTAAATCAGTTAAGTTTCGGCAGAGTCATATACATGCTCAAAGGAAGAAGATTTGAATGTAAGAGACATTTAAATCAGTTAAGATTTGGCAGAGTGATATACATGCTCAAAGGAAGAAGATTTGAATGTAAGAGACATTTAAATCAGTTAAGGCATATACATACGAAAGATGTCCCACCTCATGAAAAATTACCAATGGAGGTAATATATGACGCATATGAAATACCAGTTCCCATATCTCTACCAGTACCAATGGAATTATCTCCAACCCTGCCAGTGCCGGAAATATCACCTCCCTGAAAACTGCTAATGCCTCAAATCTCACCAGCACAAAAATTGGAGAGATGGAAAAGTACTAGGAAGAGGAAAAAAGTCAAACAATTATGTCCTGACCCCCAAAAGAAGACATATTGAGCAAAATTTCATGGGAAATTTAGCTCAGGGGGAGGTGTTGTAATGGAATGTCCCACACACCCTATCGCCTATGCAGACTGACTATATCAGTAGCTATATAGGGTGAGCACAGAATATACATGGGGGCTTGCTTCAGGAATTAGTTTGAGATTCGTCTCCAGCTGCTAGTTGAACTCTCTGCCTTCGGACAGAGAGGAACCCAGATGAGACTCTACCCTTTGGCATAGCCTTGTCTGTGGTGGTAGACAGCTACCCGACTCTGTTTTTACAGGCTCTATGGAGAATTTTTGCCTGAGCCTAATGGCTCGGTTTTACCCCACATTAAATAACGGCTTTGCGCCACATCTTGCCATGGGGGAGGTGAGGTAAATAACCATGCTTTGGGAATTAGTAGCCTGCCACTCAATACCCTGACTTTCAGTAGTGTATTCTCTTTTACAATAAACCTCTCTTCTTTCATCTATGCATGTGTTGTTGTTCCTTCACTTGAGTACCACCTTTGTCTGTTTGTAACCTCTTTAAAGATACAGCAATTCCAAGGAACGTAACATCTTTCACACTATTGTTTCTTATATTTGTTTTGCAAACAGGCACTAGATGATGGTACAACATCTGTCATAAAATCTTTTTCATCAGGCAAGTAGTAGGTCAGAAGGAACTTAAACACATATATACTATGACTTCTTACTTTTGCTCTTTTGGAAGCCATGATTTGTTTTGGAAATAAAAATTGTGCTTTCCTATTCTCTTCTCCACAGTGACTTTATTGAGACATCATCTCTAGTTAACTGGCTGTTGACTCCTTATAGTTCTTCTGCCATTGATAGTTCTTATTTTCATCCTACAGGTTTCTTAATCAATCTGCTCCCACCCTACAGAGAGGGGCAAAAGTATTATATATGCTCACAGTACAGAGCACGGAAGAAGAAATTTATACATTCTATAGCACACAGGATAATGTCAATTCTTAATGCAAATTGCAGGAAATTACTATCCTCATGGAAGATCAAAATGCTGAACTAGAAAGGAAACAGGACATTGAAATAGTATATAAGTATGGATTGGATTCCATAACAAACATAGAGAAAATGCATCCAATAGTGAACGGTAAATGGTTAAATAATAAGCAACACTTGTAGATATGGAAAGCCCAAAAGGAGACATGAAAAAGCACATAGACTAGATAACAATCAATACAAGGTTCATGAATGCAATCCTATATTCTAAAACCTATTCAATTTCCTACAGTGGAGACACTGATCTTTAGCCATATGTTAACTCAGACTAAAACTATGGAAAGTAAAGAAATCCAAAAGAATTCAGGAACTCCAGGATGACTCAATTGGCAAAAATATATATACTGACAGAGTTAAGAGCAAATTTAATAGCTTAGATGAAGCTATAAATTCAAAGTGGAATGCCGGAAAGAAAGGGAAGACAATGGCAAGGAAAGAGAATCATATAAAAAGTAGATGACAGATGAAATCCATTATATAATGAAAAAGGAAGAGCAATCAATGCTGAAAAATAGAATATTAAACAGAAACATGACAAACAAATGCAAAAGTCAAAGGATGAATGATTGAATCAAATTTATACAGAAGTAGAAACATTGGGAATCATGTATAAAAGAAATCACAGGGAAAAAGACAAGCTCCTCAACAGATTCATTCATAAAATCTAAAGAGGGAACACTCAAAATATAGAAAGAAAAATACTTCAAAGCTAGAATGAATACATTGAAGAACACTTCCCCAATGAAGGAGGGAAACTTGCCATACTCAAAAACATAGTAAGCTTGACACTAAGCTGAAAATAAAGCAGCAGGACCTGATGAGATTGTCATAGATATGCTATGAGTCTTGCATTTTTGTTTTTTTAATTGAATGCATGGTAGTAAAGCCACTAAGACACAAGGAGGTTATTGGGTGTGAAAGAAAATGGAAAACATTATTAAGGAACAAGAACAATAGAAGAGTGATCAGAAAAAGAGTAGATAATGATTGACATTGCATTTAAATTTTTGAAGGTCAAAATTGGCTGGAAAGCATGAAACCAGAAGAGTGTTCCGCAAGTGGGAATTGTGGGAAAAGAAATTTTCAGCATTGAACTTATAGCTATATCTAGCCAATTCTAATCTAGTATATAAATGCAAAAAGTCTAGAAATCATAGCAAAGAGATCATCTGAACAAATACCATGAAAGTATTTATAGAAAAGACACAGGGAAACAATTATACACTGGTGGGAAGGTGTTTGAAGCCGAGAAGCCAGGTCAGGATCAATAAAATTGCATTTGAATTTTATCAACGATCTTTAGCTTAATGAGCCACAAAATTAAGTTTATTATCCACATTGTTAACAGTTGAATGCATATGAAGGATAGGAAATTTTGGAGAGCCATGAATGCCCCACATTTTGAAGGGACTTACATATAGAATAAGATTGTAACGTCTTTGTTAAGGTTTGAAATCCATGTTGCTTTCAAATTTTTTGATAAATTTTCACCCAGAACATGGCTCAAGAGCAACTCAAGTTTCTAAATGAGGTTTCTGTATTGACATAAGATGAGGAAGCAAGTATGAAGAGAATCAGGGTAACTCAACTTTGTGGACATAGCTGTACAGGCTTGAACTCGTGGAGCTAACGAATGATGTGAATCAGAGCATTTTCCATGGAAATAGAGAAAGTAGTGAAAGGCTTGTGACATTTTTTTGTCTGTGGAAAAATATTTGTAGGGTGGAAATAATTCATCACCCACAAGATCACATAGGCATTTTTGAAATCTGTCAAGCCTGGAAAGTGAAGATTAGGCAGCTGCAGCTTAAATATGGTACCAATATTCCATTTATAGTCAAATCTGACTCTGGGAAAAATAGAACATGGCAGGTAGAATTACGTACTTTCTGTAGCAGCAAAGGGAACAGACTATTTTCCAGTATTTTTAGCAATGGATTGTATATATATATATATATATATATATATATATATATATATATATATATATAGTAAAGGTAATAAATCCATTGGTATATAATCCAAGTGGATCTTATTGATATGAAATATTAAAACTGATTCACAAAAAGAGCTCAATGTATTTATTATTACAGTGCAAATAAATAGTACACAATAAAATCTAAAATTAACTCATATGAGGTATAGACTTATTTCAACCAACAGAAAATTTGTCAGTCTTATTCAACTCCAGCATAGACTGAGTTTGTATTTGAACACAGGACACAAACTCAGTATATACTATGGTTGAATATAACTAACAAATTTTCTGTTGGTTGAAATAAGCCTATTCCCCATATGAGGTAATTTGGGATTTGATTGTGTACTATATATATATATATATTTTTTTTTAAGCTTTTCACCTCAAGCAAGGCTGGAAGCCACTAGCACACAAGGGGTTACAGAAGGTTTGGAGGAAGAGCAGATAGGAGTGGTAAAGGAGAGGATGTGGAGAAAGATAGTGGATCGATCAAGGCAAGGTGGTTACAGAAGATTTGGAGTGAGAGCAGATAGGAATGAAAGGGGAAAGGATGTGGAGAAGGGAAGTGGATAGATCACGGCAACTGGAGATGTCGATTGATGTTACACTTAAATAGTTGGAGATTATATTTGTCAGGGAAACAGGAATAAGGAAGGGAGTTCTACAGGCGAGATGTGCGAGACATCTACATCTAACAGTTTCAATGGTGAAGGGGTGGGAATGGGATTCCAACCTCGTAGGACGCTTAAATTCATGAGCCCTGGGAACCAGCAAAAGCAGCTCATCGGAGCAATTACAGTGAAAATATTTGTAAAAAAGACAGAGCGAGGCAATGGCGCATAAGTGAGAGAGCGACTGCAGATGAGATGACAGATCAGGGCCAATTATGTTGCATATCCGTTGCTGGATCGTATCAAGAACCCTGAGGCAAACAGCAGGGGCTCCAGACCATATATGGCAGTAATACTCCATGCAAGTGCGAATGGTTGCTTGATAGATTTGGAGGATTGATTCCGGGGAGAAAAATTTCCTGGCGTGGCACAGGGAGCCAACTTTCCTTGCGGGGGATGAAGCAATTGACTCGATGTATTTGTTCCATCACAGGTCAGTGGACAGCATGAGACTGAGCAGCCGCAGAGAGGAGCTCTCGAGAAGTTGGGCTTCAGACATTCTAATGGGATGCAGGGATGGATCCCTGTGGTGGTTAATAGAGAGCAGTTTTGTTTTAGAGGCGTTAAAGTTAACCATCCATTTCTTGCCCCAGTTCACAACCGATTGGAGGTCCTTTTTGAGATGAACTGCCAGGTTAACTTTGTCAGCATCACTAGAAATTGTTTTTGAGGCAGGAGTAAATTGTGGTATCATCCGCATAGATGCCGATGTGGGAATCTATGGCGTCAGGAAGATCGTTTATGAATATGAGGAACAGAGTAGGGCCTAGGATGGAGCCTTGAGGAACACCTGCGTTAGTGGGATAGGAGCTGGAGATGAATCCATTGAAAACGACCTTCAGTTCATGGTTTGACAGGAATGATTGTATTAGGTCAAACAATCGACCTGTAATACCATAACTCTGAAGCTTGCAAAGAAGGCCGGCATGCCAAACTCTATCAAACACTTTGGAGATGACTGGGGCCACGGCACGAGCTTCACCGTTATTATGAATAGCTTGGTAGACAAATTCAGTGATGGCCATAAGCACACCGGCTGTAGATCGGGCAAAGCGGAAACCATACTGCTTGTCTGAGAGCAGATCATGGGATATAAGGTGATTAATCACTTTGGTGTTGATAATGGCCTTGAAGATTTTGCCGAAGAGGGGTAGGAAACTGATAGGACAACAATTAGAAGGGTTGGAGGGGTCACCAGAGTTCTTAAAGACAGGAAAAATGGATGAGGACTTCCAGCAGTCAGGAAAACAAGACTCCTTGAGGCAGTAGTTGTATAATTTAGAGAGGGAGGGCACCAATTCAGGCACGCATTTCTTCAGGACAATGGCTGCTATCCCATCACCACCAGTAGCCTTGTGGTGATCTAAGTTAGAGATAATGTCGAATACCAATGATGGGGGTATGTGCAATCCGCTCAAAAGGGCCTGAGTTCTGAGACGGAAATTGGGCATGTGTACCCCGGAAGAGTCAAGCGTTGAATATATATATATATATATATATATATATGTATGTATGTATATATATATATATATATAAAAAGAAGAGAGAAACCGCAAACATTTTTGGTTGTAATGTGGATTTTTTTTTAAAAACATTATGCTTTATTTTCCATAATTTGGCTACACATGTTTCTGGCCTCACGGCCATCATCAGGAAAAGGTGGAGATTTCTACATATTATTAAAAATAATTAATTTTTTCATGTTTTTCAATGTTAAATATTCTCGATGTGAGACAGTCTCTTTTTTGTGTGTTAGTAACCCAAATGTCTTTCTTGAACTGGCAGTGAAAAGTTCTTATCTTTTAATATATATATATATATATATATATATATATGTTCTGTTTGTAAGGAGTCAGTCTGATGAGTTGAGATTGAACGCTCGATCTCAACAAAATAAATATCACTATTGTCTTTTAAGAGTTCGTTTTCTTTATAATTATAATAATTATTGCTCTGTTTTTGACGGATTAACAAATATTATCATTATATATATATTCAAGGCAAGGAGCCTCATTAAGATTACAACCACTTATCATGGCTAGAGAAAATGCAGGATCCACACGGAGATGATGATGGAATGTTGCCAGTTTTATTTGGGAGGTACTGAATGTTACGAACCAGTTTTATTTCTCCATTTGAGCTGTTAGAGCTAGATCAGAAGTGATTTGGTAATGAGTATATCCAACAAGGCATTTGCAATACAGACAAAGCTATTGAAATGTTATTTCAATGTTTTATCATGGAGCTATTTCATCAAGAATTTTATCCAAAAGGTAAAAGTAAATAAAGACAATTGAATCTCTAAGCAACACACAAAAAAGAAAGAATACTAAGAAAATAAAGAGAATATTTTGATAAGTATAATAAACAAAATTAGGTGATATCCTCAGAGGCGAACTGTTTTTATTTGTGTTTTTGTTTTTCTAAAACTCATTTCGGCAAAGCAAATAAAAGGAAAACATTGTTATCTTGTTTTATTTGGCTAATTTATCAATATGAGTTTTCTGCAGTAAATGAATTTTTGTCCAGAAATTCTGTTTTCTTTTTGTCAAATCTCTCAAGATTTTACTCTCTATTTCCTAAGTATTCAAACTGAGAATATGAAATTTAATTATCTTTGCACAGACTCGGGCAAAACTAAAAAATAGAAATCCTTTTATCTACCTAACTACCTACCTACCTACCAACCTATAACCATTTATCTACACACACACACACACACACACACACACACAACATACATATATATATATATCAAACAAAATACATATATATATATATATATATATATACACAAACACACATGTGAATAAATTCCTGTATGTTTCTGTAGAAGGAGAAATAAATGTGTATGTGTTAGAACATATGTATATATATATATATATATATATATATATATATATATATATATATATATATTGCTTGGTGCTTCTTTGTGTGTGTGTGTGTATATATATATATATATATATATATATATATTGCTTGGTGCTTCTTTGTGTGTGTGTGTATATATATATATATATATATATATATATATTGCTTGGTGCTTCTTTGTGTGTGTGTGTGTATATATATATATATATATATATATATATATTGCTTGGTGCTTCTTTGTGTGTGTGTGTGTATATATATATATATATATATATATATATATTGCTTGGTGCTTCCTTGTGTGTGTGTGTATATATATATATATATATATATATATATATATATATATATTGCTTGGTGCTTCTTTGTGTGTGTGTGTGTGTATATATATATATATATATATATATATATATATATATATATATATATATATTGCTTGGTGCTTCTTTGTGTGTGTGTGTGTATATATATATATATATATATATATATATATATTGCTTGGTGCTTCTTTGTGTGTGTGTGTGTATATATATATATATATTTATAAACATACATTCATTGAATATACACAATATATGTACAATTATATATGCACATACACACACAGCACATATATATACATCTCTCTCTCTTTCTGTATATATACATATATATATATATATATATATATATATACATACATACATACATATATATATATATAAATATATATAATATATATACATATATATATAAATATATATATATATATATATATATATATATATATATATATATAAGCAAAATCTTACAATGTTGTAGTAATTTAAATATGACTTGAAAACATTTACAAATACTGCACACCTTTTTTACTTATTTATTAACATATATACATATTTTTTCAAAATTTTAATTTTGTTCAATACACTATCTTTGGAAATTTCTTTTAATATTAAACTTCACACGATACAAAGCACAAGAGGTGCTCAAGGTAGAGGTTTACAGTTAAAATTGTAATAATCTGTGTGAAATGAATGAAAGCGGAGTTGGTTGGTAGTGAAGATTAAGAGGATAATGAGGTCAGATAATGATTGACCCTTGACTTGAAGAATTTAAGATTATAATGTTCAGGTAAGTATCCACACAGGAGTCTGTTTCACAAAGTAGCAGTGAAATTTCTCCTTACATTCGAAATATGGAGGAAATAATGATGATTCCACTTTGTTCAAGTATTCTGGCATGTCTGAGTTGTACATGTCTGAACTGGTATAGCTAAAGAATGGAGTTGATGTGAACATTTGCCATGGAAATGTCTGTTCGTTTAACGGCATATCAACTCCTTATGGGTCATTTAATGCCAAAATTTAATTTTCTTGGGAGCTTGGGAGTTTTTTTTTCTTACAAATGGAATACAAAAGGAATGAGGCTGATTCAAGTCGGCATATGTGGCATGGTGGGTCCTAGTTCTAAAAGTCAGAACAGGTGGAAGTAAGGAATGAAGATTATCTGAACATTTGCCATGGAAATAGTGATAGGCTTGTGAAAAGTTCATTTGTGGAAAAAGGTCAGTAGTGTTAAATATAATTAATTACCAACAAGACCACACAAATGGTTTTGAACTTTGTCAATGCCTGAAAAGAGTGGATTGAGGAGCCCAGATTTAGGGTGTGATTTCCTGCTTGTAAAGATAAAGCATGGAAGATGGAGTCAGGTAATTTCTGGTACAGTACAAGGAAGCAACAAATGGATCTTACTTTTTTCTTCTTTTATTACCTAGTACTATAAAGAGATATAACAAGGAACTGATTATTTATAATGTCGTCCGGATGACATAATAATTTATAATCAGTATTTAATCAACTGATAAGAAAAAGCATGAAAATTTGTCCATTTTTTTTTTAACTTCATCTCTATAAACTTTAAGTCTCTTATCACAAGGACAAAATAAAAGTGTGTACATAGGTGAATCTTTCAACATGTGTATTTTCATGTACAGGCTAATATTTACATGTGTATGTATATATGCATACAGGGTGCAATGAATAAATTATTGCCATTTTTAATTTCAGGCATGCAAGTTGTTTGGTTTTTGATTTTGTCAACTGAACATTACAGAAGGGTCAGTTGGGATTCATCTGTGAGAAAAAGAGCACCATGACGTAATTTACTCTGCCAGAAATTTTGAAACAATATGATGTACTCATGCCAGAACATATGAACATTTCAGAGTGTTTGGGTGTCAGAAACATTCTGATCATTCTTCTAAGAAAAGAACTCCTGTATTTATTTGTGATGGCCTTTAGATTCAACATGGAGGCCTACATCAAGTGTTTTGCTGGGTCAAGAGGGTGGCTGCTGGAAGATCCTATATCTGGCAACATGGATTCTGAATCATACCACACAGGCAGGCGAGCCCAGTAATGGTTGTCATACAATTTCTGCAACCACATCACCCCTTACATCTGGCCACCTAAATCCCCAAACTGCAACCCACTTGATTTTTATGTGTGGGGCACAGTTGAGGGAGAGACCAACAAAACTCCTTGTAATACCAAAGATAAACTGAAAACAAGGATTATGCCAACTTAAACAAGGAGACATCCAGAAGATTTGCAGGAGATACCAAAGTTATCTGGAGGCCATGGTTCAAGCCAATGGTGATTTTATTGAATAAATTTACTCTTTAGTATTTCAAGATATTTTTGTGTAATGTAGGTAAATATATCTGCTGAAATGAGATGTCAGTATTATTTTCATTTTTGCATAATTTAAATGACAATTTATTTATTACACCCTGTAAGTATATATGTATGGACTAATAGACAATGGAAAAGCTAACATGAAAGATGCTGATGACAAAATACAAATTTATAAAAATTATTTTTTATAATAAAAAAGATTTTAACAAAATTACCAAATGACTTGTTTAAAAAAGTCTGTTGGGGAACAAGGAAAATATTTAAGCTGTCATGACTGGTTGGAATTTCAATTCTTTAATGAAAGTGCTCACTTCGACATTCACAGCTCATATGATGAAAAATAGATCTTAATTTTATATGGCTCCACACACCCACTTCTGGAATACCATCCCAAAATACTTGGGTCATAAATCTTTTCTGACTAATCAGAAAAAAAAAACACATGTTTTTCTAAGCCACTGACACAATATAAAACCAATGTGGATTTCACTCACGAAGGTAGATCTAACAAAACTGGCATTAAAGATTGACCCAAACAGCAGGTAAGCTTAACCAAGCCATCAGCAGCAATACCAAGGTGCTTCTATCAACAGCAATGCCTTCAGGAGGTGATGAAACCAGAAGCAGCAGGGACTAACTACAATGGGATGGAAAATTTCTCCCCCAAATCTATCTTACTCTATGACATATGCATGTTGATTTTCACCATGTGTCTATCTTGACCACTATCTTACATCAAGCCCTGAACAAACTCTCAGTCTCAAATTTTGCTCATTATATAAATGATAATTGCTCGATTGCTTCATTCATTTTCTGAAGCTTATAAACACTTGCAGGTTATTTAAAGCCAGAAAATATCTTTATATTGTAAAAATTGTTTTTTGGAGATAATAATTATTTAGTGATACAAAATTTACTTATTAACCCATAGCTGGGGTGAGAAAAGGTGGATTCCTCCTTTTCTCAAGGGCATTTGAACATAAGCGAATATGACAAATAAGTGAACATAACAAATGTGGCTTAACTTCAGTGAGCATACAGGAACCGGTATTGCAATGTGATGTGGCTGTAAGCCAGGTATAATTGATAATGTTTTAGGATTTTATACTAAGAAATTCATCATGAGACCATTGTTATGTTGACAGGCCAGATTTAGGTAACTCAACATTGTTAGAGTTTTGCTACAACTCTATCTTGATTCAAATCAGTATCGGTCTAAATGATTTGTATACCAATCCTCCTCTATATATGTATATAACTAGTATATAATAAATTATAAATTTTCAGAACCATTCACTATATTATTTACTTAAATTTATTTAAAAATATATTTACTTAAACTTTTTAAACATTTTTAGGAACATTGTTATTATTATAAATCAAATTAAAATATAAAATAATAATAATAATGAAAATTATAAATAAAATAAAATAAAATTGAAAGGTCATTTATAAATAAATTAAATAAAAATAAAATTAAAATAAAATAAAAATAATCAAATTACTCCCAGCATGCAACAGGGACTATTACTGCTAGAAGTACAGTACGCCAAAAGATGTGAGATTCAATCTCTTCTCCCAAGAACAGTCAGGATGACAACATGTGATATTTCAGAGTGACTTACTCCCTTTTATAACATGAACATTATCACAATTGTAATGTAAAACACAAACACATCAATGCACACAAATATAAATAAAATTGTATATGAAATTATCATACAATTTGTCAGGCGTTCTCTGTATTTTATACATTTATTTTTCCTTTTTTTATATCCATGAAAACAATGCCTACAATTCTGCTACCACTGCTTCTATGGTCTGAGTGAATACACACCACAAAATTATGGTGGCCGCAACATTCCTATTAATAACAAAACTTTGATTATAGAAAAATATCTAATATATAATTTCTTATTAAATTATATCAAACCATAATGTTTTTAAGAGAGAACAAATTTAAAAGAAGTTGATGTAAAAAATTAACATGATATTAAGAAAATTTTAATATCTAATCAGAATTATATGATATCTATCAATTTGCTATCTAACCCCCTGATGAGTGAATGAGAAGGTATCATTATTACATTCTGACTATTGTCTACACCTTTGCTGTTGTTGTAACATTTCAGCCATTGCACACTCCAGCCTTCATCAAGTGTGAGGATCTTTGCTGTTGCTATTGTAACATTTCAGCCATTGCACCCTCCAGCCGTCATCAAGTGTGTGGATCTTTGCTTTTGCTATTGTAACATTTCAGCCATTGCACTCTCCAGCCTTCATCAAGTTTGTGGATCTTTGCTTTTGCTATTGTAACATTTCAGCCATTGCACCCTCCAGCCGTCATCAAGTGTGTGGATCTTTGCTTTTGCTATTGTAACATTTCAGCCATTGCACTCTCCAGCCTTCATCAAGTGTGTGGATCTTTGCTTTTGCTATTGTAACATTTCAGCCATTGCACTCTCCAGCCTTCATCAAGTGTGTGGATCTTTGCTTTTGCTATTGTAACATTTCAGCCATTGCACTCTCCAGCCTTCATCAAGTGTGTGGATCTTTGCTGTTGCTATTGTAACATTTCAGCCATTGCACCCTCCAGCCGTCATCAAGTGTGTGGGTCTTTGCTTTTGTAACATTTCAGCCATTGCACCCTCCAGACTTCATCAAGTGTGTGGATCTTTGCTGTTGCTATTGTAACATTTCAGCCATTGCACCCACCAGCCGTCATCAAGTGTGTGGATCTTTGCTTTTGCTTTTGTAACATTTCAGCCATTGCACCCTCCATCCTTCATGAAGTGTGTGGATCTTTGCTTTTGCTATTGTAACATTTCAGCCATTGCACCCTCCATCCTTCATGAAGTGTATGGATCTTTGCTTTTGCTTTTGTAACATTTCAGCCATTGCACCCTCCATCCTTCATGAAGTGTGTGGATCTTTGCTTTTGCTTTTGTAACATTTCAGCCATTGCACCCTCCAGTCGTCATCAAGCATTCATAACTTGTATGGGGATCTTTTTCGTTATCACAACTTTTTGACTGTTGTGCCATCCAGCTTTAATCAGGTATATGTGTATCCAGGTAACCACAAGCAGGTTTCTAACTGGACCTTTTATTTGATCTATAAGACAAGAGCCTAGTGAATTAAAGCATTGATTCATTAATTTGGTGATATGGTAATTGTGAGTTCAATCCCTGTGCCTGACAGTGTGTACTTGGACTCAGTAGAAATAGGGTGAGTAATAACTGAACACTATTAAAATAAAAACTATATGTGATATCCCTAGACATGGACAGTGGAACAAGAACAGTCTAGCCCTGTAGATTAAATAAAGTGTTCAGTTTGAAATTTCCTTTAGGCTACCCAGATCAATACACATGATGGCAGAATGGCTGAAACATTGTGAGAGCAACAAAGGTGTAGACAATGGTCTGCATGTAAATAATTTAAATAATTTTTAATCCTTTCTTCATATACTTATTGTTAACACATTTTGGTTGGCCATTCTTCATCCCTTGTCAGGTTTATTGAGTGTTTTCCTTGAAGGAAAGGGATTTCTTTTTTTCTGCATAGAATACACTTGATAAAAGCTGAAGAATAGGTTGACTAAAACGTGTTAATAACAGCAAATATATGAAGAGGTTTAAACAATACTATGAATGGCCAATAGAGATTTTTAAAAAAATTCTTTTCAATATAAGTAGCCGGTAAGTTTGAATAAAATGGTTATTATTTTTTATTTCATTTATGAGACAAAGAATTGCCAATGTTGTTTAATTTTATTTGAGCTGTTGTTCTCATATTCATTCTGTCATAGTGGAAGAAAATGAGTAACTACCAACACCAAGGACTTATGAATATATGTTTTCCACCAAGTGTATAAATAGTGGTGTCAGGCTACTGACTGCAGTGATTATTCAGTGACTATTGAGGGGAAACTATCCAGTTGAATTAGTGTGAATAATTGTGTGTTGAGGATTTGACTTTTGTTTAGGATTTACCGGACGTTAAGCCAAGCTGTGCTACTAACAAGGTATTCACTGAAATCGTTAATTATCTCTGGTTCACTTTTACTTCTTTGTTCCTGTTAAGAATTTATTTGCGCTTGTAATTAAATACTGTTTTAATTTAACATTGAAGTCTTGAGTTATACTTAATCATTAACAGCCACTGTACATCACAGAATATTCTTATATATGTTATTATAGACAGCATTTTTATATATTATGCCTATAATAACATCTATAATAATCAAGACTTATTGCCATATTATGTTGTAACTTCAGTTCTCGTACAATCTCTGAAGTTAAGCAATGTCAAGCCTGGTTAGTACCTAGATTGGTGATCATTTTTTAAATAGCAGGTGCATTAAACTTAAATGTATGGGTGATGCAATGGACAATGGCTCAGAATTGAAAATCAGAGAGTCAAATTCCAATTCCAGCCAGGTCTATTATATTTATATACATGCAGATATCCTTGGAAAAAGTGTGAATTTACCTCTTCTCCTCCAGCTATGGGTTAATTAGTAAGAGTTGAATCAGTAAGTCATTATTATCTCCAAAAAATTCTTACAGTCTAAAAATGTTTCCTGGCTTTAAATAAACTGCAAACGGTTGATAAGCCATAAAAAAACAAATCAATCAATTATAATAATCAAGATGGGGACAACTATTCAAATAAATTAAAGTAGTAAACCTCTGTCAGTTAATGTCGTCTATGGTCGTGCACACTGGTGTCAAGTCATATCAATGCTCTGGAACAGTGTCGACTGTGGCTCGTCATGGGGTTGTCTACATGGGCGTATGGTTTCTGCCTTGCTCTCTTTTCCTCAGCTATGAATTTTCTCTTACCCAACCTGAGTTGTTTCCAGAGCACACTGTGCCATCTGCTGCAGTCAGCTACTGCATCTTCCTATGTTTTTGTGTTAATGTTCAGAGCTTTCATATCATGCTTGATGACATCTTTGTAGTGGAGCTGGGGGTGCCCAACAGGTCTCTTGCCAGAGGCTGGTTCACCCTACAGGATGTCCTTTCCATCTGATACTCACCATTCATCCATATATTGAATACTGTTGCCTGTTCTGGTGCTCCTGCTGTGCATCTACAGATTCTTGACAAAATCCAGAGAAGGGTCTGCAATACAATAGGTCCTGACCAGGCATCTCATCACCAGTCACTTTCTCACCAACGTGACATGGCTTCTCTTTGTCTGTTCAAAAAATATTTTCATGGTAACTGCTCGGATAAGCCTTTTTTCCTGGTCTCCTTACTAAATGAATTTAAGGATGCTACTAGATTGGCAATTAGGTCTCACCATTTTACTGTTGAACTCACTAGATGTAACTGTCATTTCTACCCTAACGTTTTTTTCTCACATTTTCCACCTTTTGGAACTCACTTCCAATTTTGGGATTTCCTGATAACTACAATCTTCAAACATTTAAATGCAACTTTATTTGCCATCTTCTGTCTACTTGAAGCATGTTCCTTTTTTGTCCTTTCCTCAATCCACCCCACTTTCATTCTTCTCATTGTCATTAACTTTAATTCCTTTTAACACCTGTGTTCTAGTGGCATCCACCTTGCTTAGGGTGAAACGGTTAAATCATTAAAGAACAAAGGAAGCATGCCTAAGCCACTGTAGCTCACGCTATCTCAGAAGCGTACATGGTGTGAGCACCTGGGTGTTGGGTACTTTGTTACTCCAAGTAAGTATGCAATAAAGGCAGTACCCATGAAAAATGTTCATTATTCACTCTTGTTTGGCATATGTTGTCCATGTTTCACTGCCATACAACAGAATGGTGATGATGCAAACATCTTAAACTGACATTTTTGTAGGAGTTGTCAACTTTGGGTTCTTCCAGTCATGAGTTATAAGTTGGCTTTGGATTGTTTCAGAAATACTAATAAACTTATGGATTTCAGTATTGCACCCTCCAGCCTTCATCAAGTGTGTGGATCTTTGCTGTTGATTGTTACTGGTATTAAATAAACCCATTACCTGCCATGAGCCGCATTTGGGGATCTGTTAAAATTAAACTCACTACATGTCATTCCTTGTATTTACATTGAATTGCTGACATACATTGCATTTGCAGAGGTATATTTTACAACACATAGCCTTTAAAGTTTTTTTATTATTAGCCGTAAGAAGACACTTTCTGTCATAATTTTACATTTCACAAGTACAAAAATAATGACTATTTTGAAAAGTATTTTTTTATTATTTCTAATCAATATTAATTTTGATGTTTTATACACATATATATTTGATGTTCTAGTTTCTATAAAAACGACAATGGTAACTACTGAAATTAAACATAAGGAATAAATAAACTCTTAAGACACCTCACCTGTCTGGGCCAAAAATGCGCATTAAAAATATTTGGCAGTTAATGGGTTAAAGTTGAATTTTATTTGAACAGTTGTTTTAATCTTCATTATTATAAATGTTATTATAGACACAAAACTTTGCCTATATTATGTCTATAATAAAATGTATAATAATCAAGGTGAGAACAATAATTCAAATAAATTAAAGTATATTGACAATATTTATTACTTATTTTTCATTTGAAGTAGCAAGTAATTTTAAATACAGTGTTCATTACTGTAACAGTTGTATTTCAAGACATTTATAGCTTTGATTACAGACTATTATTCTTTCTACATATTTTGATAGATGTATTATTGTCTCTTGTAATAAGTAAATTAAAGAATTTACCCATAATAGGATAAAAAAATTTAAGTTTAATTGCTTCCTCTTAATCTTTTATAGATTTGGTTTAAAAACATTTCATGTTCTATAATTAAATCAGAGAGTTCTAATCGAATTTAAAAATAAATTATACTTTTTTTTCTTGGATATTTTTCATGATCAGTAAAGTTTCAATTAGTGCAATGAATTTGTAGACCATATCATTTACTCAGGACAAAAATGTATTCTTGTGTCCTATATATATATATATATATATATATATATATATATATATATATATATATATATATATATATAAAACTTTGTCTGTACCTTCTGAAACCACATCCATTCCATAAAAGCAGGAACTACAAAAGGAATTCAATTACATATTCAGTGTTTTGCATTGATGTATGCCCATAAAAATAATCAAGTTGTTATGATACAATTATCTTAAAAATAAAATTCAAAACAAGAACCAAGTGAGTATCATTCATAAAAAAAAATCTTCATTTAAAGACTATTTTTAAATGAAGTGACTTTTATCTGGTTTTATCTAATTCTATATTTTAGTATTTTGTTTGACATGTTTGGGTAATTATCTTTTAATAATTCAAAGAAGAAAACATGTTTTTTATATGTTTGTATTTTAATTACAGATTCTGATGCCATTTTGAGGAACCAACTCATTAAGTGATTTTTTTCTCTCTGGTTTTCTTGCTTGAGCCATTATTTATTAATTTATTTCCCAGTTAACTTTCTCAGAATAATTTTCAGAGTTGCGTCTTTTGGTAGAATATCACTTTCCACAGGTTCATAGCAAGATTCTTCATTTATAATTCAGCTAGTGAAAATTTGGGAATTTCAAGTAAGAGGCTTCATTCTTAATTCTTTGACTGAAATTTAAATTAAATTTCTCCAGGTTTTCTTATTTAAGTTTCCTCATAATAATTATGAGGCTACTACTATGAGCCCCTATTAATAAAAACTTAACAATATTTTTTAAGCAACTATTTTTTGTATGTGTATTACTGTACTATGTTACTGGAATTAAAATATTTTTTCTCTGCATCTCTGTTGTTCAAACAAGAAAAAATTAAATGCTATCCCAAAATAACATTAAGTTATCAAAGTAAAAATGCTCATCAACTAGCCCTATGTGGTAAATAGAGAGAAGAGACAACTTAATTACATGGACAATGGGAGGTACTGGCATAGTTCCCAGTGCTGAAGTGAAACAAACAAACCATATATATATATATATATGTGTGTGTGTGTGTGTGTGTGATGTGTGTATGTGCGTGCGTGTGCGTGTGTGTGTGTGGGTGGTAGGGGAGTGTTTACATATAGGAACTTTCCTCTATGGTACTTAGATTTTATGAATTTAAGCTCAGAACTAGATTTGCAGCAAGGTCTTATCATTTTACAGTTGAAATGTTGAAATGTTTAGATGTAAATTCTATGCTAAACATTGATTTTCTCACACTTCTCACCTGTGAAACACTTTTCTGGCTTTTTGCTTTCCAGTCTAATTTGATCTTGAAAAATTTTTTACACTATTTACATTATTCTGACTATTGTCCTCATCTTTGTCGCCATATTTATTACAATGTTTCGGCCGTTGTACGCTCTGGCCTTTTTCAGGTGATTGGAATGTCGAACAGAACCCTTTATTTCTCTCACTGGAGTGGACTGTTCTAGTTCCACATGTCATGTTTAATGGATGTCAGTTATCAGTTATCTCCTGTTAATTCCCCTATAAAAGTTCTCCACTGCCTTAACCAGGTATTGAACTCACACTTTTTGGGTCCTGTCACTGGGTCTAACTAACGTCTTGAGAATACATGGATAAAGGCATTAGTGACAGAAATATAGACAGATACTAAAATAGCGCAATGTATGAATAGAGCAGACAGATGGACAAAGAGAGAGAGAGAGAGAGATAGAGAGAAAGAGAAAGAGTGAGAGATAGAGAGAAAGAGAAAGAGTGAGAGATAGAGAGAAAGAGAAAGAGTGAGAGATAGAGAGAAAGAGAAAGAGTGAGAGATAGAGAGAAAGAGATAGAGAGAAAGAGAGAGAGTGAGAGATAGAGAGAAAGAGTGAGAGATAGAGAGAAAGAGAAAGAGTGAGAGATAGAAAGAGAGAGAGAGAGAGAGAAAGAGAAAGAAGGAGAGATAGAGAGAAAGAGTGAGAGAGAGAGAGAGAGAGAGAGAGAGAGAGAGATCTAAGCAGTCTAGTTTGATCTTCAAAATTTTAAATGCCATGCCAGACATTATCTTCTATCTTTTTAAGGACCTTTTTTTTCGTATATTCTTTAACAATAAGTAACCTATTTTAGTGGCTTTATTAACTTGCTTAGGGGGAAATGATTTATATATATATATATATATATATATGTATATATATATATATATATATATACGAAGGTCATTCAATAGATAAGGTGAATTTTTCGGTATAAGGACTTCTAATACAGATAGAAGCTTACGCTTTTTTATTTTTTTTTGTTTTACTTCTTTTTCACATGGATTTAATTTCTTTTGCAGATTAAAAAAAATCTTTGAGAGTTTTGGCGATTAACAAAGATGGCTGACCAAGAAGCATGCTCCAGGATTGAACAGCGGTCAGTTATCAAGTTTTTGGTTGCTGAAGGGTGCAAAACCAGTTGAAATTCATAGGAGAATGTCAACTGTGTATGGTGCCACATGTTTCAGCCAAAAAAAATATCTACAAGTGGGCTAAATTGTTTAAAGAAGGACGGAGCAGTGTTGAGGATGAAGACAGGCCCGGGAGGCCTACAGAAGTGAGGTCTCCTGAGGTGATTGAATCAGTCAATGACCTTATTCAGTCTGACAGAAGGGGGACAGTGGATGACATTGCAAGGACTTTGAGCTTATCTGTTGGGACAAACGCAGGGGTCATCAGTCAGAAGGAGTCATCTTGCATCATGACAACGCAAGGCCTCACACAGCAGCCCAAACGGTGCAGACCATCAACGAGCTGGGCTGGGAACTGCTCCCTCATCCCCCTTACAGCCCAGACCTTGCTCCTTCAGACTTTCACCTGTTTAGTGCCTTAAAAGCGTTCACGAGAGGCACGAAGTTTAAAAGTGACGATGAAGTCAAAAGTGTTGTGAGCGACTGGCTGAGACATCAGTCCAAATATTTTTACGCTGAGGGAATACGGAAACTTGTGCACAGATAGGAAAAGTGTGTGACAGTGCTGGGAGACTACATTGAAAAATAAATAAAAAGTAAGCTTCTATCTGTATTAGAAGTCCTTATACTGAAAAATTCACCTTATTTATTGAATGACCCTCGTATATATATACATATATATATATATATATATATATATATATATATATATATATATATATATATATATATATATATATATGTATGTATGTATGTATGTATATATGTATGTATGTATATACATTGAGAAAGAGAAAAAAATGCTACCTGGTAACACTAACAAATAATATATGTAAGATTATGTAATTTAAGTTACATAAAATTGAACAGAATTTCTACTAATAAAAAACGAGTGATAATTATTATTAAAATTAAAATTTTAATAGAATTTATAAAATTCTATAAAACAGATTATCTGTGTTCAATACAATAATTCTTGACTTGATTAGTGATTGAATGATTATGAAACTGAGTTGATCTTTGATAAGTATTGCACATTTTTGCTTCTATTTTAATTATAATATATGTGCATGTATATATATGTGCATGTATATATATGTGCATGTATATATATATGCACAAATGTTATTTTAGAGGATAGATATATTTGAGTATACATAACAAATGTTTTTTCAAAATGTGAAACTAATGTGAACTGGCGTAAAAGCATTGAAAATCATATTAAAGAAACTATACATCTTGGCAGGGATTGAATCTGCATTGCCTTTATTCTGGGAAACTGCGTTATGGCCAGGCATGATTTACCATTCTAATAAGATATAGATATGTATTAGAATGCATATATATATATGTTGTAACCTAGGTAATGTTACTGAATAGAATAATCAATGGTTGGTAATGAATGATAATATTTAGGACAAGAACAACACATATAAGACTCGCCTGAGGCACGTGGAAGTAGTCAACTCCTAGAAGTGTGTCAAGTGAATTTCACAATGAATCTCCGAATCTAGACCATGTACAGTATTCACTATTGTATTTATGGGAATAGGGGCATCCCCATTATCATCCGTAGGTATGCTTAAAATAATATATAATTATGTATTTGGGCAGGCATAGCTCAATTAGGTCCCATTTAAATACACATGGAGACATACTACACTCCATCGACAACAAACTCATGGATAATACAAATATAATAGCTGTATTGACATGTAAGAAATGGCTAAAAATAATGGAAACATTATGAATAAAAAAGGAAGAGCCAACACTCAATAGCATCAACTATGAATACAGCCACAATGTACCGGCCATGTTTGGAAAATATGGGCAGTACATTGTGGCCATGTTCATAGTTGACATTCCTAAAACATTACTATAACTCTAGATACATATATAATAAAATCCATACATTCACTTAAAAGTAAAAATAAAAATCCTCCTTGATAATGTCTAAAATTATCGTCAAAAGCACTAAGACATACAAAATATTCAGACAATTTCTGCATAAATTTATGGCCAGAAAAGAAGAAAATTATAAGAACACCACAAGAAATATTTTAAAATAATCTTATCAGTTGTTTTTAATGAAACTGGTATATACATACATATATATATATATATATATGTATATATATATATATATATATATATATATATATATATATATATATATATATATATGTGTGTGTGTGTGTATATATATATATATATATATATATATATATATATATATATGCAGAAATATAGTCTTAAAGTGTGCTATATTTATGGGGTAAAGTGCTCAATATCAGAGATAGAGCGTGTGTAAATATAAAAGTGGACATGGAAGTCAGCACTTAGAGGCGACAGTCTGTTTCATGCTAGTGCAATCGCCTGACGATTGCACTAGCATGAAACAGACTGTCGCCTCTAAGTGCTGACTTCCATGTCCACTTTTATATATATATATATATATATATATATATATATATATATATGAAGAAATAAAGTCTTAAAGTGTGCTATATTTATGGGATAAAGTGCTCAATATCAGAGATAGAGCGTGTGTAAATATAAAAGTGAACATAGAAGTCAACACTTAGAGGCGACAGTCTGTTTCATGCTAGATGCAATCATCGGGCCCAATGATTGCATCTAGCATGAAACAGACTGTCGCCTCTAAGTGTTGACTTCTATGTTCACTTTTATATATATATATATATATATATATATATATATATATATATATATATATATATATATATATATATGAAGAAATATAGTCTTAAGGTGTGCTATATTTATGGGATAAAGTGATCAATATTAGAGAGCATGTGTAAATATAAAAGTGAACATTGAAGTCAACACTTAGAGGTTCTAAGTGGCTCAACACTTAGAGCTTTTAAGAACTTCAATGTTTATTTTATATATATATATATATATATATATATATATATATATATATATATATATATATATACATATATATATATATACTCCCTGTCTCTCTTTTTATCCTTTTCTTTTTCCTTTTCTGTCTTCCTCTTCTTCTTGTCTTATTCCTCTAATGTCTAGATTCTCACTATAATATTGGATGTTTATATAAATTTTATGTCTAGATCTTCATCTGCTGCTCCCTTTTTATTCTTCTCTCTCTTTCTTTTTTCTTTTTTTCCTTTTCTATCTTCTTCCTCTTCTGCTTTTATTCTTTAAATGTTTAAATTTTTATCTCCTATTTCAATTCCTTACACCTCTAATTGACATGGCTTACAAGTAAAATCTTGTGGGTTGAAATAGCTATTCAGAATGAGGTGATTTTGGATTTCCATTCTATGTAATTTATATGCTCTTCGAAGGAGATTAAATACTGAATTGATATGTGTTGTAATTTTCTCTTCATACCACCAGTCCTGATACTTTTTGATCAGACCCCTATGTTTTACTTTATTGTTGTTTCTTTTTTATTTTATTATTTCTCTTATGTTTTTTATTGTCAGGTTTTTATATTGTAGGCTTTTTCTTTGAGGCTTTTCTAATTGCTTGGTTTGTTTTAGTGTGTGTGTATATATATATATATATATATATATATAAATATAAAAGTGAACATAGAAGTAAACACTTAGAGGCGACAGTCTGTTTCATGCTAGATGCAATCGCCAGGCAACTCACAATTGCTTGACGATTGCATCTAGCATGAAACAGACTGTTGCCTCTAAGTGTTGACTTCTATGTTCACTTTTATATTTACACACGCTCTATCTCTGATATTGAGCACTTTATCCCATAAATATAGCACATTTTAAGACTATATATATATATATATATATATATATATATATAAAAATAAGTACCAATTGAATACTTGGAAGAAAGGATAATAGATGGAGCAAAAGGATGATTGCAAGGTACCCAGTGGATTGCAAATGGTGTAGTCAAAATCCATGCAGAAGACAGAGAAATTAGAAGGATTTACAGTTAAACATCATAGACTAGCATGTGTTTCATGGAAAGATTTTTCTCTGGCAGTGGATTTACAATGACTCCTTCTGCTGCTGCTACTGTTGCTGCAGATGATATATGCTATCTATCTATCTATCTATCTATCTATCTATCTATGTTTTTATTATCTCTCTCTCTCTCTCTGCATATATATATATAGAGAGAGCGAGAGATAGATAGATAGATAGATAGATAGAGAGACAGAGAGAGACAGAGAGAGACAGAGAGAGACAGAGAGAGAGACAGATAGATAGATAGATAGATATGTAAATTATTTTCATATAGAGTGTATCTCTGAAGGAAGAAAATGAATAAAAAGACAAGAGGAAAAACTATTCTTAGCTTGATAAAGTCCCTCAGGGGATGGAACATGTCAGCTAAGAATAGTTTTCCCCTTGTCTCTTGTTATTCATATATATATATATATATATATATATATATATATATATATATATACCTGGGGTTACAGCAAAATTGTACAAATCAGGTAACAGCATAATTGTCCATCCCACAAAATGTTTAATATCTAAAAACCACTAAACTATTTGAGGTAATTTTTTCCAGGTTTTCAGATAAGATGTTTAGCCATCTTGACACCATTTGTCATATAAATCACTGAAAAATAAGTTATTCATCTAGAAAGAGAACAGGTTGAAATTGTTTTGTGTCAGCCACACTGACTTCACAAATGAGCAATGGTGTGAGGAGAAAAAGATCATTCAGGCTTTCAGTAATGCTACCAACATTCATACTCTGGCTTCCATCTTCAAAGACTATTCAAGAACCATCAAGAGAATGGTGAATAAGTTTTAAAAAGTGGGAGCAGTAGAGTGGAAAAATGGATTAGGAGGTAAAACAGGAATAGGGATCATCATTTCAACATAGAGGTAAGGAGATCAATTAGAAAAGATCCAACTCAATCCATAAGATGTTTGGCACATGAGAGAGGAGTTTCAGCTATGACATTCCAAAATACAGTTAAAAAAGCCTTGAAAATGAAATTGTATGTGAAGCCTTTGAGGCACCATGTTATTCCAGGATAATAAGTTAGAAGATTAGAGTGGGTGAAGATAATCTTGAATATAAGTTGGAAATTGATGTTGGATTAATATATATATATATTTGAACTTTATTTTAATGCTTCAAAAGTGTCTGATCCTTAGCTATGATTAATTAATGATGATCATATTATTTTCATTAATGATTAATTTCATCACAATTCTTCTGTTAAGATTGGAGAGTAATTATACATTCTTGTTGCTCAAAATCCAGTCCAATAGTCTTATAAAATCCTTGGATAATTCCAGTAAGATATCTTTCGAAGTTAAAACCATTCAAAGCTTAATCTAACAAATGGACAACTTTGCTGCTACACCTGGTATGTGTATATATATATATATATTTATGTGTGTATATATATACTTCGTTAATTTACATATACTTGGTGCTGCCCGTCAGGGCATGTGTGGATTTCTTTTCATTTATCGTTTCAACCTTTGGAAGTAAAGTCTGATGATCTGCGGACCTTTAAAAGGGCTGTGGTGAAATAATTTATTATATGGAACCTTAAAGTGGTCTGTTTTTATTTAAATTATTAGCTCTGATTTACATTGAGCTCTCTGGATTTTATCCTCCTTGGGTCTACCCATACAGATTACCTAGTTTTTCGTAAACTAAATATATATATATATATATACGTGTGTGTGTGAGTGTGAATCTTTATATAAGTATGTATATATGTTTGTGTGTTTGTATATATAAGATGAGGTTGAAGAGTTGGCTTTAAAGAATTTTATACTAAAAAATTTAAAAAATATTTGGACAATTGGTCATATTTTGGGAATTGGGCCAGACTGAGAATTTTTCAGCATCCTCTTTGTCTACAGGTATTTATATATATATAACGTTTTTTGTCATATATATATATATATATATATATATATATATATATATATATATATATATATATATATATGGTTACACAGGAAGGTTGGTTTCTAACGATATAATATGTTTGTTTAGTCAACTACATGTATTGCTATTGGCAAATAAAAATTTTCATTGAGATTTATTAGTTTTTGATACAATTTTATTCACTCTGACTTTGTTCTTTAGTTTTTAATATTCTTTTGTTTCTTTCTTAGAAAATGTCTGCAGTTGCATACAAACAACTAATATCTGCTCCAAATTATTAGGTATGCAAATAAAGATACAAATATAAATCTGATTGGATTTTTATTTTAACATGTTCACTGCTGTCCCTAAGCAGGAACCCCCCCCTAGTTTTTGTCTTCCGGCAATATAAATAATTTTTTTCTGAATTTTTTTGTTAAATCTCAGTCCTTTTTGATTTCATTACAGCTTCCTCTCCATCTGTTTTATATTAAGCAATCCATATATTGGAGAAAAAAAAAAAGTTTTTAAAATCTGCAATTTAAAAAATGTTAAAAAAAAAAAGAAATTGCTGAAATCAAAGAAAAATACTTTAGCAGAAATCATTCATTAGAGTTTATGATCCTTCACGTTTATTTGTTTCTATTTTTGTGACAACATAAGAATTGGCAAAATTGCGTGGCAGATATTAAAGAAAAAAAATGAAAAGCATGAATTTGTATCAAAATTTATGTTTTGTTTAATGGAGATTCCAAACATAAGGAATAAAAATATTAATAAAGATGAAATATTAATATTAATAATCATATAGCACACACTCACACACACACATACATACACACACATACACACACATATCTATCTATATATATATATATATATATAGATATATATATATATATGTATGTATGTGTGTGTGTATGTATGTGTGTGAGTGAGTGTGTGATATATTATTAATAATATAGGACACACCCACACACACACATATACATACACACAACAATGCACACACAACAATGCACACACACGCACACACACACGCACACACACACACATATGTGTGTGTGTGTGTGTATGTGTGTGTGTGTGTGTGTGCTATATTATTATTAATATTAATATTTCATCTTTATTAATATTTATAATTTTATATATATTATATATAATGTATGTATACTTTTAATATATATATATATATATATATATATATATATATATATATATGTATATATATATATATACACACACACATATATATATATATATATATATATATATATATATAAAACATTAAAATTTAAAAATCAAACACCAATAAGAAAATTAAAAATGTATGAAAGGCCAAAAAAATAAATTTTATCAATAAATAAAACAAAGTGAAAAATAAAAAAAATACAAATTAAAAACGACTTACCCACTCAAAACTTCCTCCTCCACCAAATTTTTTGCCAGGCCACAGAAATGTAAAAATAAAAATGCGAGAGCAAATAATTTTTATGTACAAAACTCCAAAACATTGTTTCACTCTGAAATTATTGTTGCTTTATTTTTACTTATATCATTTTCATTTCATGTGATAAAAAGTTATAATTTTTTGCAAATATTTTATTTCCGGTCAAGTTTTCACTTCTCCATATGACCCACCAACATCACTCTCAGTGTGTTTGTTTGCATTTTGATCAATGACCATTAATTTTTTTCTTCTTAATGCTCCTTGTCACCATATCCTCTGCCCAAGAACAATGAACTGGTATTTTTTTTTAATTGTTAATTTAACTAACCCATTCAATGACTCTAACATATATTGCATGAGCAATTCTGTGAAGAATTCTGCTTAGTCACGACTCCCCACCCATGGCAGTTTCAGGTTTTGTTTTGCATAGCCATTAAAAGTTCAAACATTTCATTTTCATTTTCACATGCTGTGTTTTTATTTTATTTTTGAAAAATATAAATAGCCTTATTTTTGGTGAGTTTTTTAAATTATGTTCTCTGAATTAAAGCAAAACAATCATTTGAACCAGTAACCAAAGCAATATATTTCTTTATTTCAGGTTTTTAATCTCATTTTTGCTTCAAAATTTTAGTTATTGCTATAGTGAAAGCAAAACAAGTCAACAAAGTCAGAAAGAGGAACAGCTGTTTCATTTTTTCTATTATTTCATCCTAATTATCTTATAAAAAGGCATGATCTTTAAAGCTTACATATATTTTTCTTGAATCAATCACATAACCAAACCAAAAGCAATCAGGCTACGAGGAAATGATGTAAAAGTATATTAGGCTTTATTTGAAAAAATACAGTTTAATATACAGTGGGGGAAATAAGTATATCATCCTCTGCTGATTTTCTGAGTTTGCCATCTTACAAAAATAGGAATGGTCTATAATTTTCAGGGTAGGTCCATCTTGAAAGCAAGAGATAGAATATTAAAAAAAGTTCTAGAAAATCACATTATATTAATTTCTGAACATTTATTTCTTTTTTATTGAAAAATAAGTATTTTACGCAATAGCAAAACCTAACTCAGTATTTGGTGAAGAAACCTCTGTTGGAAAGCACAGCAGCCAGATGTTTCCTGTAGTTGGTTACCAAGTTTTTACAGATCCCAGGGGGGATTTTGGCCCACTCCTCTTTACAAATCCTCTCCAAGTCTTTATGGTTTGTAGGTTGTCATTGGGCAATTTGAAGCTTCAGCTCACAAAACAGATTCTCTAAAGGATTAAGGTCCAGAGACTGACTAGGCCACGCCATTACCTTAATGTGCTTCTTCTTGAGCTACTCCTTTCCTTGCCTTAGCCATATGCTTTGGGTCATTGTCATGGTGGAACACCCATCTATGACCTATCTTCAGTATCCTGGCTGAGGCAAGGAAGTTTTCACTCAATATTTCCCTGTATTTGGCTCCATCTGTCTTTCCCTTGACTCGGTGTGGTTGTTCTGTCTCCTTAGCAGAGAAACAGCCCCAAAGCATAATGTTTTCACCCTCATGCATAATGGTTGGGATGATGTTCTTTGGGTCCAAGTCAGCTTTTTTTTCCTCCAAACACAACGTGTCATGTTGATGCCAAAAAGCTTAAATTTAGTGTTGTTTGACTACAGCACTTTATCCCAACCCTCCTCTGAATCATCCAGGTGCTCATTTGCAAACTTCTGATGGGCCCGTACATGTGCCTTCTTGAGTAGGGGAACTTAGTGGGCACTACATGATTTCTGTCCACTACAACGTAGTGTGTTACTAATCATCATATTGGTGACTGTGGTCCCAGCTGCCTTGAGACCATCAACAAGCTCTTGCGGCATATTTCTGGGTTGTTTCCTCACCTTTCTCATCATCAGGTTCATTCCATGTTGGGAGATCTTGCATGGAGCTCCAGACTGAGGGAGATTAATAGTCAATTGGTGTTTCTTCCATTTTCTTATTATCACACCAACAGTTGACTCCTTCTCACCTAGCTGCTTACCAATTATCTTGTAGCTCATTCCAGTCTTGTGCAGGTATACAATTTTGTCCCTGATGTCTTTAGACAATTCTTTCATCTTGCCCATTGTGGAGAGATTAGATTCTGATTCATTGGAGGATTCTGTGAACTAGTGTCTTTTATACAGGTAATGAGTACTTGATTAGGAGTAATAATTGAGTAATAGGACTAGTCTATATGCCTCCTGGTCACATAACCCGTCTTGTGGGGCCTGAATCATTGCTGGTTGGTAGGGGGTGAAATATTTATTTTTTCAGGAAAAAAGAAATAAATGTTCAAAAATTAATACAATGTGATTTTCTAGAATTTTTTTTTATATTCTATCTCTCACTTTCAAGACGGACCTACCCTGAAAATTATACATTGTTCCTATTTTTGTAAGGTGGCAAACTCAGAAAATCAGCAAAGGATGAAATACTTATTTTCCCCACTGTAGATATATTCTTTTATATGCTATCCCCCTTAAGGGCAATCATGGCTCTCCACAATCTTCTATTCTTTGTAGCTCATAGTAAGTTTTACTTTGTTACTATCCCTTGTCCTGCCATCTATTTACAAAGCATATTAGGTACATTAATTAGTTTCCCTCAGTGCCTTTTAGCTTCAATATATACTCTGAGTATCAAATTCTCCAGGAAAGATACTCATTATGTGTCCCAGGGATTTCAATTTTTACTTTTTTACCCTAATTACGAGTGTCTTTTTGTTCCTATATTACTTAAGACTTCCCCATGTTCTGTCTATTACATTCTCAAAATCTTTCTATCGAACTATGTCTCTGTTGCCTCTTTTCTTCATTTGTAAGGAAATTGGTTCATATTCTCTGCCATATTGGAGGATCGGTTTCTTGTTTTCTTATTTTATAATGAAAATTTCTGTTTTTTTTTATTTTTGTAAGCATTTTTCACTATTTTTTTCGATTTTGGATTTCTAAATCGCATTTTTTGTCGTCTGTAATAACACTTCTCAGATAGTTAAGCAGACATAAACAAATGAATATCATGGGAAAGACAGTTTACTTAAAACTGAAGTGAGAGGCAAGTGAAGATTATATAGCATAATTCACATACAAGAAAGAATTTGTCCAATGATACAACAAAGAAAGAAGAAAGCAAAATGTCAAATGTAGAGCAACAGCAGAAATGATTCAGTTGTTCCTAAAATGAAAACAGGAATCTTATTAGAAACGTTAATGAATTTGGTGCAGACCGATACCTGTAATCTAAAAAGCTGATGAATTTGCAAATCTTGTTCTTTTTTTTTCTCTTCTCAAAAACGTTTATTTAATTAAAGGTATATTTTTAAGACAATTTAGAGTAAATACTTAAAACTGAATACATGAAAACCAGCTGGATGTTGAAAATTTTTATTTTCTTTGACGTTGCACTCTTGAGTGAGTATTATCAAAACATAACTAAAACAAAGTTGTGTGAAGTTGTTAGCATGATAATTCTTCTGTCGAGAAATGCTGTGGTATATTTGAACAATTTTAACAATTAATGAAATATTAGTACATAGGAAAGATGTTAAAATGTAAATATAGGGATTAGTTCTAAAGAAATAAAAATAAACAAAAGAAAATTTTGGTGAGGAAAATAAATCATGTGTATCCAAAAACATAATTATGGTGATAAGAACAGTATAAAATTTAATTTATTTTGATATTTTTTATACAATGATGTTAAGATAAAATAGTATAAAATTGAATTTATTATGATGATTTTTATACAATGATGTTAAGATAAAATAGTATAAAATTGAATTTATTATGATTTTTTTTCATACAATGACATTAAGATAAAATAGTATAAAACTTAAGTTATGTTTTTTATACAATGATGTTAAGATAAAATACTATAAAATTGAATTTATTATGATGATTTTTATACAATGATGTTAAGATAAAATAGTATAAAATTGAATTTATTATGATTTTTTTTCATACAATGACATTAAGATAAAATAGTATAAAACTTAAGTTATTTTTTTTATACAATGATGTTAAGATAAAATAGTATAAAACTAAATTTATGTTTTTTATACAATCATGTTAAGATAAAATATCATAAAATTTAATTTATTATGATGTTTTTTATACAATGATATTAAGATAAAATAGTATAAAACTTAATTTATGTTTATTAAACAATGATGTTAAGTGAAAAAAGTATAAAATTTAATTTATTGTTATGTTTTTTATGCAATTATGTCAACAGAAAATAGTATAAAACTTAATTTATGATGTTTTTAGACAATGATGTGAAAATAAAATAATATAAAACATAATTTATGTTTTTATACAATGATGTTAAGATAAAATAGTATAAAACTTAATTCATGTTTATTATACAATGATGTTAAAATAAAATAGTATAAAATTTAATTTATTATGATGTTTTTATACAATGACATTAAGATAAAATAGTATAAAACTTAATTCATGTTTATTATACAATGATGTTAAAATAAAATAGTATAAAATTTAATTTATTATGATGTTTTTTATACAATGATATTAAGATAAAATAGTATAAAACTTAATTTATGTTTTTTATACAATGATGTTAAGATAAAATAGTATAAAACTTAATTCATGTTTATTATACAATGATGTTAAAATAAAATAGTATAAAATTTAATTTATTATGATGTTTTTATACAATGACATTAAGATAAAATAGTATAAAACTTAATTCATGTTTATTATACAATGATGTTAAAATAAAATAGTATAAAATTTAATTTATTATGATGTTTTTTATACAATGAAATTAAGATAAAATAGTATAAAACTTAATTCATGTTTATTATACAATGATGTTAAAATAAAATAGTATAAAATTTAATTTATTATGATGTTTTTTATACAATGATATTAAGATAAAATAGTATAAAACTTAATTTATGTTTTTTATACAATGATGTTAAGATAAAATAGTATAAAACTTAATTCATGTTTATTATACAATGATGTTAAAATAAAATAGTATAAAATTTAATTTATTATGATGTTTTTATACAATGACATTAAGATAAAATAGTATAAAACTTAATTCATGTTTATTATACAATGATGTTAAAATAAAATAGTATAAAATTTAATTTATTATGATGTTTTTTATACAATGATATTAAGATAAAATAGTATAAAACTTAATTCATGTTTATTATACAATGATGTTAAAATAAAATAGTATAAAATTTAATTTATTATGATGTTTTTTATACAATGATATTAAGATAAAATAGTATAAAACTTAATTCATGTTTATTATACAATGATGTTAAAATAAAATAGTATAGAACTTTATTTATGATGTTTTTTTTATTTATACAATGATGTGTATCAATAAAAAAAACATCAGAATAAATTAAATTTTATTTATTGGATTGAATTTATGTTCCTATAAGCCTGTGGTTCGCAAACCTCATTGTTATGAAAGAAGAGGATAGCAGGTGGTGAGGAATGATTGAAAGGCAAATCAAAGATTTAGTATTAGTTTAAAAAATTAATATGCCAAAATTGATTTCAAAATTTAAAATATTATTATTGATTACTCGTAATTTCATGCATGAGTCCCAGTATAAATAGTTATGAATAATTATTGACTGATTTTATCATTGTGATATTTTTGTATTATATCAAGTATTAAGAATATTGTAACTAGTGTCCACAAATTGGAGGAGAGAGTTATCAATGATAATGTTCTGACTTTGAATCCACGGTTATCTCCCTTTTGTCCTCTCTTTGTTTCTTTTAATTTTTAAATGTACTTTTTATCACATAAAATTTGGTGAGGTGCAAACAAATTTTCATTCCCAAAATGCAGCCCAGAGAAAAAAGTTTCAGAACTACTGCAACAGATGCTCAAGCCATGCGGCCACCTTGAGAGAGCACTCATTCATCATGAAAAGTGAAAATTCAGGGTCTGATGGGCAATGGTGGAAGGCCACTAGTTTGGTTTTCAAGGCAATGAATGTGACGAGCCAGTTATTCACCCACTGAATAGAGCTAGGTCAGAGGAGAGATCAGCTGCTTGGCTCTGGTCATCTAGAATTCACTGTTCTCTTGATGGTTGTTGAATTGACTTTGAAGATGGAAGCCAGAGTATGAATGTTGATACCATTTCAGGAGGCTTGTATGATCTTTTTCCTCTCACCATTGTTCATTTGGGAAGTCATTGGGGCTGACACAAAACAATTTTAACCTGTTGTCTTTTAGCTGAATAACTACAAGGGGTTTTCAGTGATTCTTACGATAAATGCTGTCAAGATATCTAAACATCTTATGTGAAAACCTGGAAAAAATTACCTCAATTAGTTTAGTGGTTTTTTAGATATTAAACATTTTGTGGGATGGACACTTATGCTGTTACAGAATTTGAACAATTTTGCTGTTACACTCGGTATATATATATATATATATATATATATATATATATATAAAAGTGGACATGGAAGTCAGCACTTAGAGGCGACAGTCTGTTTCATGCTAGTGCAATCGTCAGGCGACTAGTGCTGTTATTTTTCTCGGCTATTTATATAAGGGTCAGTGGTGCATTATGGGTAGTCTATTTTGGCGGTTACTTTTACCGGAAGTGGCTTATTTGTTTATTTATTTATGTCAAATTGTTTTGCTTGTTTTTTGTTTGTTTTTTTATTTTTATTTTTATTTTTTATCTTATATATTTATTTATTTATTCTTTTATTTTGATCGGTGTTTTTGGTTAACGTAGTAAAAATTTGTTTATATAGCTTATTGTTGGTAGTCTATAATGGCCGTCATTACCGGAAATCGCTTGTTCGCTTATTTATTTGGGTCAAATTGTTTTGCTTGTTTTTATTTATTTTCATTTTTATTTTTTATCTTATATATTTGTTTATTTGTCATTGATTAAATCTGTTTGTTGAATTTGTGGTTTTTTCTGACTATTATTTAGGTGGGAACAGTTTTTAATTTATCTATTTAGGTTGATTATCTTTATTTGTTTTGTTTTGTTTTTTAAACGGCTAGTTTATCGTAATCCGTTGTTAGTTTATTTATATATTTGGATGTATTTAGATCGATTTATTATATTTGTTGTTATTTATTTGTTACACTATATCTTTTTGGCTTTCGGTTTTTAAGTAACGTAGTATATTATCTTTTATTAATGTTTTTTTTTTTTTTTTTTTTTTATTATTATTTTTATTTGTATAACAGTTATAACTTTCGTCCGTACTTTTGTTTTGATTTTGTTTCGTATATTCTGACAGGTGTGGTTTTATGATTTGTTTGGAGTAATTTATTTTGCTTATTTTATTGTTGTTTGTTTATATATTTATTTATTTTTCTATTTTAAGTTACGTAGTAAAAATTTGTTTTCATGTCTACATTTTGAGATTAGCTCGGATCTTTTATTTAATAATTTATTTTCATCTGGGAAGGTAATGATAGCTATTTTTTCCTCCAAGCAAAGTTTGCAGGTTTTTGATAGGCTGATGATTTTTTCCTTATTTTCCAAGATATTTTTGGTGTGGTGTGTGTTTTGTTTTTTATTTCCCACATATACTTAGAAAGCATTGTGCTGTTCGCATATTTACTATTTGTGAAAGACAATTTGTGTACATAATTTCTTTGTTTCCATGGTCCTTCGGTTACTCCTATATATACTTTTTCTTCATTATCTGCTGATTTTGTCGTGGCTTGGTAGATTACGTTGTTTTGTAAGCAATTACCGTTTAAGGGACATTCGTTTTTTATTCTGCAGTTGCACGTGGGTTTAATTTGTTCGTGTGGTTTGTTAATAATTTTTCTGTTGTGCTTTTTTATTATTTGTGCCATGTTCTCGGTGCAACTGTAGCTGATTTTTACTGTGTTTTTGTTGAATATTTTGTGTAGGGTGCTTGATTCCGGGAAGTGTTTGTGTAAAAGCTTGAAGAATATTTTTCCTATGTTTGTTTTTACGTTTTTGCTGTACGGTGGGTTGAACCATATGATATTTCTTTTTCTGTTGGTCTTTTTTGTGTTCTGTGGTGAGTATGTGAGTGTTGCTGGGAATCTTTTAGGGCTGTTTCGTAGTCTTTCTTGGCCTTGTTAAATATAGATTCATCGGAAGAATTGTCGGAAAGCCTGCGGTTAATCGATTTAGGTATCTGTTTGATTATAGAAGGCGGGTGGTTGGAGTATATATGTATGTACTGTGGTTTATCATTCGGTTTTCTGTATGGTTTGTGTGTGCCTTTTCTTAGGTTGAAGGTGACATCTAGAAAATCTACTTCGTTTAGGTTAGTTTTTATATCTATCTCGAATCCGTTATTTTTGAAAATTTTAATTATTGCTTTTCTAGTTTTATCAGTCTTTTGTTTGTTGCAGTTTCTTAAGATTATGAGACCGTCATCTCTGTAGAGCCCTGTGTCATTTCTATCTATTATTTTGCTTAGTTCGTGTAGTAAGTAAATGCCTACGATTTCGCATGTCTCTGCACCGTCAAAGCTTCCCATTGTAGTGTCAAATATCCCATCTTTCTTTATCCATGCTTCTTCATAGTGAAATAATAATGATTTACGTGAGTGCTTAATGATGTCGATTTCGTTTGGTTTTATTATTATTTGTTCCTGAGCTAAGTTGATGGCCTTATCTAGTGTACGTTCTGTTATGGATGGGTAAAATTCTTTTATGTCTAATTGTAGGAAGTGGCAATTTTGTTTGTTATTTATGCTGTTGAACCAGTCAATGGTTGTTTTTGTGTTTTTCCACTGGTTTACTCCTAACTTCTTCCTAAGTTCAGAATTAATTCTTTCTAGTATTGTTTTACTTATTTTACCTAGTTCGCTTTTGGCTGGGTTTATGAGTCTGCATGCAGGGTTGGTTTTGAAATTTTCCTTGTGGTCTTTTAGTGTGATAAAGGCTTGCGTCTTGCTCATGCAACTTATTCTGTCATCTAGGTCTAATTTTTGAGCGATTGCTTTAGCTTCTTTATTTATATCGTGTTCTATTGTTTTGGGTGCCTTTTTGTATGTTTTGGTTATGTTGTTCTTTAGTAATTTATTGTGCGTAGGAGGGGTTAGTTTGTATAAATTTCTTGTTTTGTCGGCTGCGATAAATACATTTGCTGAACTGTTTATTTTAGCTATATCTTCTTTTAGCTTTTTTTGGAATGCAGTGAACTAGGTAAAATAAGTAAAACAATACTAGATATAATATTAAATTATATATATATATATATATATATTATTCTTATATATATATATATATATATTATTCTTATTTATATATATATATTATTCTTATTTATATATATATATTATTTATATATATATATATTATTTATATATATATATTATTTATATATATATATTATTTATATATATTATTTATATATATATATATTATTTATATATATATATTATTTATATATATATATTATTTATATATATATATATATTATTTATATATATATATATTATTTATATATATATATATTTATTTATATATATATTTATATATATATATCATTTATATATATATATCATTTATATATATATATATATATATATATATCATTTATATATATATATATTATTTATATATATATCTATTATTCTTATTTTTTACTTATTTATTATGTCTACGATGGTATGTACTATGTTCAGATGTTTCAGATCAATAATTTATCACTAAATATTTACTAAATTTATTTTAGTCTAATATAGAATTGCAGTAGTGGAGCACTTGTTGAGGAACAAACTCACCTGTCTTTTAGATAATCATCAGTTTATTGCAGGTGCTTTTGCATCATTTAGAACTGATCACCTGGATTTAGCAACTGAATTATTTTAAAAAACAAACAAACCAATAATGATTCTTTTCATCTGCAGTTCCAAAGTTACAAATTCTTTTTGCAAAAATAGTTGTCTGATTATTCTGCAATCTCATAATCAGAAAATCTGGAATTGTTATCACCTGGCTAGATTTTTTTAATTAAAATATGAATGTCACCAAAAACTGATATTCTCACATATCCCCAGCAATAAGACCAGCAACATAGGTCTAAAGTATATTTTTATCCTTTTAGATTTATGATATATCTTTTTAATTTGTTTTACTGACTGTTCAATCTAAACTGTTAGCTCTAAATAACTGCATTCTTGAATCAATGGTTAAAAATGTCTTTAATGAAGCAAGGATCATCCTTCTTTGAACATTGCCAACTGGTCCGACAGAATGACAAAGAACTTTAACAAATGGCAGAAACCACATCACTTGAAAACTTCCAACAGCAGCAACATCTGAAATGGTAAAGTAATAATAATGGAATAGTAAAGTAATAATAATGCAATAGTAAAGTAATAATAAATGAATAGTAAAGTAATTGTAATGCAATAGTAAAGTAATAATAATGCAATAGTAAAGTAATAATGATGCAATATTAAAGTAATAATAATGCAATAGTAAAGTAATAATAATGGAATAGTAAAGTAATAATGATGCAATATTCAAGTAATAATAATGCAATAGTAAAGTAATAATGATGCAATAGTAAAGTAATAATAATGGAATAGTAAAGTAATAATAATGCAATAGTAAAGTAATAATAATGCAATAGTAAAGTAATAATAATGGAATAGTAAAGTAATTGTAATGCAATAGTAAAGTAATAATGATGCAATATTAAAGTAATGATAATGCAATAGTAAAGTAATAATGATGCAATAGTAAAGTAATGATAATGGAATAGTAAAGTAATAATAATGCAATAGTGAAGTAATAATAATGCAATAGTAAAGTAATTGTAATGCAATAGTAAAGTAATAATAATGGAATAGTAAAGTAATAATGATGCAATATTAAAGTAATAATAATGCAATAGTAAAGTAATAATGATGCAATATTAAAGTAATAATAATGGAATAGTAAAGTAATAATAATGGAATAGTAAAGTAATAATAATGCAATAGTAAAGTAATAATAATGGAATAGTAAAGTAATAATAATGCAATAGTAAAGCAATATTAATTCAATAGTAAAGTAATAATGATGCAATATTAAAGTAATAATGATGCAATATTAAAGTAATAATAATGGAATAGTAAAGTAATAATAATGCAATAGTAAAGTAATAATAATGCAATAGTAAAGTAATAATAATGCAATAGTAAAGTAATAATCTAGGACATAAAAACAAATTTCTTTGACCTATGATAACATAATTAGGATTAATCTTGTAATCTTCCATCATGGCATATATTCTTCTACCATGCTTTTTACAGCATATGTACAAGGTAAATGGCATAATTAAAAATAAGAATAATGTTGATTTTGTCGTAATCACAACTTGTTGTAGGTCAGGACTGTCGTAACCTAGAGAATTACTGTTTAGGGCCAGAAGTGTAATATTTCAATAGAAGAAAGATATAAAATATTTCAAGAGGGATAAAGAGACATAGAATATTTTAACAATTAAGCTTCAGATAGACAGAGAAAGAGAAAACATTTCTGCAGATTATAATAATATTGATTTTGTCATAATATTTCTATTTATTATAATAATTAATAACTAAATGGTATCATTAATTATTTATTTAATTTGTTATTATATATTTATGATTTATTTATTAATTATTTATTAATTTATTTATTAATTATTTATAAATTTATTTATAAATTATTAAATTAATAATTTTATAAATTATTAACAAAATTAATAATTTAAATTTATTATTTAATTTATTATTAATTATTTAGGATTTATTTATTAATTATTTATTAATTTATTTATAAATTAATAAATTATTTTATGAATTATTAATAATTCAAATTTATTATTTAAATTTATTTATTATTAATTTATGATTTATTTATTAATTTATTTATTATTTAATTTATTTATTATTTATTTATTATTTAATCTATTTATTATTTAATTTATTTATGATTTATTTATGACTTATTTATTAATTTATTTATTATTAACTTTATTATTATTTATATATACTTTATTTAATTTACTTATCATTTAATTTATTTATGATTTATTTATGATTTATTTATTAATTTATTATTTAATTTATTATTATTTATTTATAATTAAATTATTAATTTATTATTTACTTTATTTATGATTTATTTATTAATTAATTTATTTATTAATTTATTTATTATTTAATTTATAATTATTTATTTATAGTTTATTTAATTAATTTATTTATTATTTAAATTATTATTATTTATTTATAATTTATTTATTAATTTATTATTTAATTTATTATTATTTATTTATAATTTATTTATTAATTTATTATTTAATTTATTATTATTTATTCATAATTTATTTATTAATTTATTATTTAATTTATTATTATTTACTTATGATTTATTTGTTAATTTTTATTCTTTAATTTATTATTATTTACTCATTATTTAATTTATTTATTATTTAATTTATTATTATTTACTTATGATTTATTTATGATTTATTTATGATTTATTTATTAACTATTCATTAACTTATTTATAAATTAATCAATTATTTCATAGTGTACCAAGGATTATTTTATGAAGGTTCTGTCTTTTGCAATGATATCTGGATTTGAGAATCATCTTGCCTTTTCATAAAGATTGCAAGTTTTTAAAAGGACCAATTATTATTTAATATATTAAATATATTTGTATTCCATTTTATGTTGCAAAACCACCCTAAAAAAATTTAAATAATTAAGTTTTTATTAACATACATATTCATTAAAGCAGCATAACATCGTCTTTATTTTTTATATCTTCCATTCTATTTACACTATTTATATTGTTCAGACTATTGTCCTCATCTTTGTTGCCATATTCACAATGTTTTGGCCATTGTACATTCCAGCCTTCTTCAGAATTTCTCTATACTTCAAGTAATTCCCCACCTGATGAGATTTCTAAAAAAGGTTTTCCCTTTTTTGATGTGGAAACAAAAATGTACAATTTTGTAGTGGATATGTGCATGTTCTAATGTAACACTGCATAAGATCAATAAATATTTATAGCTCTACTTCATGTATTGAGCACTATTTTTAAGTTAATGTTTTGAATGCTGTAATCCTACTGTTGATTCTCCTACACTTTGATATATATATATATATATATATATATATATATATATATATATATATATATATATATATATATATATATATATAACAGAATAAGAAGCCACATATACTTTCTTGATATGTATATAATATGGAGAAAACAACTGAAAAGTTGCAAATTAAAAAAAACTTAATAACCGATAGTGTATTTTCTGTACCCAACACCAATATCAAGATACAGCCACCTCTCCTCACCTGTGATAGCCATAACATAATCTACTATTTATTCTGTACAATATGTCCCAATAGTGGATATATTGGTGAATCTGGAAATAATTTTAGATTTTGCTTCAACAATCATAAACTAACCATACGTCAAAACAATCCTTATTCCCCCATAGCTGAACACTTTAATCAATCAAGACACTCATTAGACAACTGTAAATGTTTATTGATGGATTCTGATTTCAGTTCCACATACACACGCAGAAACAAAGAAAAATACTGGATTTTAAAATTAAACACACATAAACTAGGGTTAAACAAAGACTTGGGAATTTTAAATCTGTATAAATATTTCAATAGTTAAAAATTTTTTTAGATATAGTTAAAAAAACCTTTTTAAACAACATCTAAAATATTATTATCGTTAGATTTACATTAGAAATATTCAAACAAAGTTGCAACTTGTAAACAAACTTCTGAATACAGTTATTTCTGATGAAAGATCGGGGCAGATCTGAAATATCAAATATATATATATATAAAAAAAATATAAATAAATACTTTCACAAAACAAAATTCAATTTTTTTTAATTTGCAACTTTTCTGTTGTTTTCTCCATATTATATATATATATGTATGTATATGTATACTGGACTCTCCTCTCATTTTCGACATATGAGGATCAAGGAATTCAGTTCCTAGAAACCGACAGCTAGACTATATATATATATATATATATATATATATATATATATATATTCAAGATCTGATCAAACAAAAAGTATTAGGACTATTGCTATGGCAATGGAGCTAAAGTACACAGAATGAAGCCAGTTGGCACTAAATGACTTTGAACTCTGTTGTGCATACACACCAAGTTATAACATTGTCACTCACTTCCATTGTTTATAGAAGTGCATGGAAGGAGAGTGTGTAGAGTGTGGTCATCTTATCACATGATGGAATTTCCATCAGTGACAATGGCAGAGAAAATTGTGCAGAGACCTATGTAAGGTTGCAGAAAGCGTATGTAAAGGAACGCATTAGCTAGACATGTGTGTACAAAAAGTTCCAAATGTTTCCAAAATGGCCAACAAAATGTCGACAGTGACACACAACTGATGAAAACATTGCAGTCCATCTGTTCTGAAAGACTGTCAAATCACTGTGCATGAGTTTAAATTCAAAATTTTAGGTAATACTTTCCTTTTTTTGTTTAACCTACCATGCTGGCTAATGATAATCTTACAGCTGGTGGATTTAAAATTTAGCTAACTTCCTCTCTAAAGAATTGAACGCTGTGTACTATTGAGTTAAATAGTTTCAGCATCTTAACTAGTAGGATTTAATTAAACCAAAAAGCGTATGAAATTTGCTAATTATTAAATCCAGAGGGTGTCCCCAATCTTTTGGCCTATAGTGTAGATAGATTAATACAAAAACACCTTCAGCTCTAAAATGGTAAGGTAATAAAGCTGCCACATTCTGTTCCATTATAGAAACATTCACTCAGATTAATTAAAGTGATCGTTTTTTTACACAATATTAAATCTACCAACCCTCAGAATTATTTCTGTGAATCCTGCAAGTTCTTTGGCTAAAGTTAGACTCTTACATTATCTCAACTGTCATGCAAAATCAATTCAACATGGTACAGGAACCATAAAGGCAAAGACAAATATTTTGCATTCTCTTTTTGCAAGAATCATGTTCTTCTGATAATAAACAAATTTCTTGTGGACCATTCCTTCTTTTTTCTGACTGACTGTGTCAAAGTATTTAAAAAAAAAAGAAGTTTTTATTTAGTTCGTTTTTCCTTTCCTCCCGTTATCTGTAATTTTTTTTTAGCCTACTAACCTTCATTTTAAGCCCAGGTGTTTTCTTCTTATTTTGAATTTTATTTCACGTTTTGTTCAAATTTACATTCAATTTCAGAATACAGAAAAAAGAAGGAAAAAGAAAAAATTACCCCGGATATTAGAAGCAAGAAAGAAACTGAAGTAAAAAAAATAAACCCAGAAATTATTTCAAGAAGCCAGAGGAAAGAAAAATTTACTCTAAATGAGAAAAAAAAGTGAGTCAAATGAAAGTAAAAATGCCTCCCAGGTTTTTTCTTGTTTTAATCCCAAGTTATAGATCTTTTGTAAAAAAAACAAAACAAAAAACTGTACATGTAGAATTATATATATATATATATATATATATATATATATATATATATACGACTCTTCGACAGAATTGAGTCACTCTCAGTCACTGTGTGTTTATCCGAATCTAAAAATAAACATGCTAAAATTCACCTTCATCCCGTACCGTAAGCTGATGGCTTAGTGGGAGAAGTTCGGACTGACGCAAATTCAGTCAGGTTTCGATCCTAGCTAGAGGCAACTGGACGTCTAGCCACACTGATGAGCTGTGAAACAGCGAAACAGTTTGTCTGTGGATGACAAATATATATATATATATATATATATATATATATATATATAGACATTTACATTCTCATCTATAAGTATCTATGTAGACTGCTAATTATATACCAGGTACCCCAAACACTTTTCTTTATGTATGCAGTCATATACACACAGGAAAATGCACACAAATGCACATACACATATACACACATTGAATATTTGGACTGTATATTTTTTTAATATATTTCATTAAATATAATAGACTATTATTTCTGAATGATACTCTCATTCTTCCCATATCTTCAGACAGCTCTCTGAAACTCATGGTTTGTATAAAATGGGAGGTATTCAAACAGAAATGTAATATTTCAAAAAGTAAATATGGAATGGTAATAGATTAAGTACTGAAATAATTTATAGGATCTTCTAATCTTCAAAGTACGATGTCTTAGAAATCACTATATCTCGTACTCTTATAGATTATATGTTGTTCCGGTTTTCCATATATTCTGCTCCAATAGGCAATTCACTTGTTTTTACTTGTAGCTGGACAAAGATACATTGGGATCCAAGTCTTCTCTTAAATATTTCAATTTTTATTTGGAGACAAAAATGGATAAGGACATGTGGAGCGAAGACGAATATAAACATCAAGAAAAAGACCAAATGAAATGTTTTTTTTTGTGCCAATTTAAAAAAATTACCAGGGGTGGCCTGAAACACTTGAACCCTAGTGTATATATATCAGCAAGTACAAAAATATATATGTATATATTTGCACCTTAAATTTAATTTTCAGTGGATATTCATATTTGAGTTGATGCTGGAGTGAATATTTTCATTATTAACATTTCTTGAATATTCAGGCTGGTAGATAAAAATAGATTTTCTGTTTAAAATAAATTAAGAGTCTACTCAAAAATGGGTATCCTCGAAAAATAACATTTAAAGTAAAAATATATATATTTGTACTTTTTAATATATTTATATATATATATATATATATATATATATATATATATATATATATATATATATATATATATATATATGTATATATATATACACACACATACACATATAAATATATATATATATCTGTGTGGGTTGCTTACATATATATATATATATATATATATATATATATATATATACATAACATATGTATGTTATAATTTTCAAATAAATAATTATATTTGCTCTACTCTGTATTGAGCAATATTTTAAGAATAGTATTTATTGGTTATTGGAATTTATTACGTACACACCAATCCTATACTTGGATATATAGATATATATATAGATATATATATATATATATATATATATATATATATATATATATATATATATATATATATAATAGACTCTCCTGTCGGTTTTCCAGTATGACAATCTGACAACTTAACCAATTGATTCAGTTATGAAATTTTGTGCGATAATCTTAAGTGGTACTTAAGACCCGCTAGTGATTTACAAAGGAGGACATATATGGAGCAAGAGTGAGGATTGTGGAATGAGATCACAGTTAGATTGGCTGACATTTTAGATCTTACTCTTGCTTCTTGAAGCCAATTCAGAAAAGCAGACTGAAAAGTGCTGAGTCCACTAAAACATATTGATCTCCATTCTACCCGCTACAAGGCTAAGCTCTCGAGGGTATATGAGGTATATTGACAGCTGACAAAATATATATATATATATATATATATATATATGTATATATATATATATATATATATATATATATATATATATATATATATATATATATATATATGCAAGAAACACACACATATATATGTATACATGAAGACATACAAATATATATATTTTATATCTAATTCTATAAACAACAGCCACCTGCATTAATGCAAGCTCTTCAGTAAAATGAATTGGAACACTCCGACTGATTGGTGTTTGTTTACATATTTTAAAAAAGTAACGCTAGAGTTAGCTGTTTCTCTCTGTTGAGTGAAGATAGCTCAGTGGTAGAAATTCTGACTGACACCAAATTGGTTGGGTTTTGATCCAGACTTGAGTCATTCAGATGTCTAGTCACACTGAGGAGCTGTGATACAGGAAAACGGTATTGTCTCTGAATGAAATATATATGAATATATATATGTATATATATATATATATGTATATATATATATATATATATATATATATATATAGATATATATATATATATATATATACATATATATAGATATAGATATATATATCTATATATATATATATATATATATATATATATATATATATATACAGGGTGCGATGGATAAATTGTCACCTAAATTACGCAAAAAAAGAAAATAACACTGATATCTGATACAGCAAAACAGTGCTGTCTCTGAATGACAAATATATGTACATATATATGTATATATATATATATATATATATATATATATATACAGGGTGCGATGGATAAATTGTCACCTAAATTATGCAAAAAAAAGAAAATAACACTGATATCTCATTTTAACAGATATATTTACCAAAATCACACAGAAATATCTTGAAATACAGAAAAGAAGATTTATTTGAAAAAATCATCATTGGCTTCCACCATGGCTTCCAGTTGACTTTGGAATCGCCTGCAATTCTTCTGGACTTTCTGGCATATTCCTTGACTTCAGTTCATCTTTTGTGTAACAAGGAGTTTTGTTGGTCTCTCATTCAACTGTGTCCAACATATAATAATCAAGGGGGGGTTGCAGTCTGGGGAGTTAGATGGCCAGATGTAAGGGCTGATGTGCTCGCAGAAAATGTCTGACAGCCGTGATGGGTTTCTCCTGTTTGTGTGGCATGGTGCAGAGTACTTTTGCCAGACATAGGGTTTTCCGGTAACCACCCTCTTGACCCAGGGCAGCACTACCCCTTCAAGGCACTTAATGTAGGCCTCTGTGTTGAGTCTGAGGCCCACATCAACAAATTTGAGATTTTTTATTATCAAAATGATCAGAGTGCATTTTCCAGACTGCTGTACCTTCATAATCACAATTAAAGTCGTACAACTCTTTCTGAACCCTCTGCACTGTCCTTAGATTGACACCCAAATACCCTAAAATGTTGGTATTGGAGCTTCAAGTGCAAGCAGTACAGCATGCCATTTCCAAAGTTCTGGTGGAGTGAATTCCATCATGGTGGTCTTTTTCTCACAGACTGTGCACAACTGACTCTACTATATTGTGCAAAATCAAAATCTACTACTTATATGCACAAAATTAAAAATATAAAATGGCAAAAAATTTACCCATTGCACCCTGTATATATATATATATATATATATATATGTGTGTGTGTGTGTGTGTGTGTGTATGATTATATATATAAAAATATATATATATATATATATATATATATATATATATTTATATATATATATACTAATATGTATACATATAGATCTTTACGCATATTCATATGTAAGCAGAATGTTTATATATGCATATATGTAAATATAAATAAATCAATATATATCTTTGTGCATAAATATGCATATCTAAAATAGATAAATATATATACATGTGTGTGTGTGTGTGTGTGCATGTGCATATGTATGGATGTATCTATGTATGATTATACACAGATTCACATATGCATTTACTTATTTATTTATAAAATCTTTTCCCTCTTTTAAAAATAGTTTTTTATGTAAGTAAACAGAGCCATGAAGACCTGTAAAAAATTTCCTGTCTGAAGTAAAAAATAATTTGGTTACGAAAAAAAATACAGGTTCATTGAAAAAGATGAAAACAAAAATAAATTTGATTGAATTTTTTTTGCCATGAGAATGAAATGATTTTTTTTTCTCAATTTCCCTTTTTGCTCATTGCAAAGAGAATGAACAACTAAAAAGCAATCCAGAAACAAAATACATTTTTGTCATTGTAAGTTTTTATAGTTGAAAGCTCTACACTGATCCTGACTTGTTAGCTTTAACACTTTAAACCAATGAAGGGAGAAGACATGATTTAATATCTGTAGAATTTAGACACAAGGAGGAGGCTAACATCTGGAAGAGGCATCTGAAGTTCCTGGGACATGTAATGAGGAAGCAAGGCCTGGAGAATCTGATACTCCCGTTTCAAATAGAGGGAAAGAGAGACAAGAGAAAATAATGCATGACATACCTAGCAGGCATAAGCAAATGGTTGACAGAATGTGGTCTGGGGGAGGAAGCAGAGGGAAGGAACTTGTTGAGAGCTGTAAGGGATAAATGGAGGTGGAGAGCCATGATCGCCTACGCCATGAAATGACATGCCACATAAAAAGAAAGAAAGAATTTGGATGCTATTTAAGAAGCACCGATTCTAATAAATGCTATAAACATGTTTAAAACAAAAAAACATTTAGTTTTGCCTAACAAATTATTTATAGAAATACTTCATAAGGTCAGCTGTATAGATTCTAACTTTTTTTAACTCTTGCTAACTTTTTGGCAAAGAGGTCATTGAAGAACTTTCATAATCAAGCAATATATTTCCTTTATTATGACAAAGAAATTTTATATATTCTATTAAAGTTGTTTTCCTTTGATGTCAAGGTGGTCCAATACAATTTCATCTTCTATGATGTTTAGTCTTTTCGTTTTGCTTTCCTTCCCTATCATCTGTAGGAGTTCTTGTAGTTTTCTTTCTGTGTCTACTATCAACACTGTTTCATCTGCATATCTTAAATTGTCAACAGTGTGGCCACCAATCACTGGTAAATATAAGTTAGTGTTAATTTTGGAAATGTTATCTAAGCTTACCAAATACAGCAGACAGCCATGATCACTCATGACATGACACAGATAGATAGATAGATAGATAGATAGATAGATAGATATGAATAGACTGAGATAGATATGAATAAAGTGAGATAGATAGATAGATAAATAGATAGATAGATAGATATGAATACACAGATAGATATGAATAAACTGAGATAGATAGATAGATAGGTATGAATAGGCTGAAACAGATATGAATAGACTGACATAGATAGATAGATAGATACATACATAGATAGATATGAATAGGCTGAGACAGATATGAATAGACTGAGAAAGAAAGATAGATAAATAGATAGATAGATATGAATAGACAGATAGATATGAATAAACTGAGATATATATATATATATATATATATATATATATATATATATATAGATAGATAGATACATAGATATGAATAGGCTGAAACAGATATGAATAGACTGAGATAGATAGATAGATAGATAGATAGATAGATAGATAGACAGACAGAGAAAGAAAGAAAGAAAGAAAGAAAGAAAGAGAAAAACAGGGGTGAAGGAGTGGGTATTTTTACTTTCTAAAACCTTTCCAGATTTTTGAAAAACATAGATGGTTTTGCCACAATTTTTCAATCAGTACAAACTCTAGCCTTCAGAAGTTGTCTCTCAAATATGGTAGTCTTCAATAATTCTATTTTTCCTGGTTTTCATTTTTGTAACACTTGCCACTTCAGTTATGATGAATCACAAATCTCAAAGACAAAACCTCATGTTATTTTAAATTGTTTTTCTAACTTTTTCCACTCTAGATCAAATATTTTATTTATGACATGTCTTAAAACACCTTAATTCATTTTACAGATAAACAAAAGTCATATCAAACCAAAAATGAATTATTGCTTCCATATCTACATGGAAGCAGCCCAACCCTCACTTTCCATCCTTGACCGAGTTCAAAAGCATCTATACGACACTGTGGGTGTTAATTTTTTTCCATTCTACAATTCCTTTCCAACAGATAAGACACTGCTAGGTTCTCACTACTCTTTTGCTATTTACAGAGCAAATATTCAGATGAGTTACATCTTTTTTCTACCAGTTCAGACCTTTACAGCTAGGACCCACCATGACATATACATAAGATCAACTCATCCTTATTTCCCTCATATTCCAATTGTAAAGAAAGAATTCACCCGAAATAGAACTGTTACTCTGTGGAATAGACTCCCAAGAAGATACTTCCCAAATCACTGACACTCACTTATATGCAAATGCCCTTTGGGAAAAGTATGAATCCCACTTCTAAAATCTATGGGTTAAATAGCAGGACTTTTATCTGGAAAGAAAACAATGTAATTCTCAAGAAACTGTTAATGTAATATTCAATTTCAATAGAAAAAATTATTCTTATAATCCAAAAATATGATCTGGCTTTAAATAACCCACAAAATGTTGATGGGATATGAAAAAAAACAAAACAGTCAATCATTGATGAATATTTGCCACCAAATGAATTCAAACAAGTGTAGACTGTGTGGCAAGGAAGTGGAAAATATTACACACATTATTAACATTCATGGAATGCTTCATCTGCATTGTTGCCTATGTAGGAAATATAGACGAAAGTCAATGATAAATAGGAAATATAGACGGAAGTCAATGAAAATAGGAAATATGGACAGAAGTCAATGATAAATAAGAAATATAGACAGAAGTCAATGACAAATACGAAATATGGACAGAAGTCAATGATAAATAGGAAATATGGACAGAAGTCAATGATAAATAAGAAATATGGACAGAAGTCAATGATAAATAGGAAATATAGACGGAAGTCAATGATAAATAGGAAATATGGACGGAAGTCAATGATAAATAAGAAATATGGACATAAGTCAATGATAAATAGGAAATATGGACGGAAATCAATGATAAATAGGAAATATGGACAGAAGTCAATGATAAATAGGAAATATGGACGGAAGTCAATGATAAATAAGAAATATGGACGGAAGTCAATGATAAATAGGAAATATAGACGGAAGTCAATGATAAATAGGAAATATGGAAGAAAGTCAATGATAAATAACAAATATGGACGGAAGTCAATGATAAGTAAGAAATATAGACGGAAGTCAATGATAAATAGGAAATATAGACGGAAGTCAATGATAAATAAGAAATATGGACCGAAGTCAATGATAAATAGGAAATATAGACGGAAGTCAATGATAAATAGGAAATATAGACGGAAGTCAATGATAAATAGGAAATATGGACAGAAGTCAATGATAAATAAGAAATATAGACGGAAGTCAATGATAAATAAGAAATATAGACGGAAGTCAATGATAAATAGGAAATATGGACGGAAGTCAATGATAAATAGGAAATATAGATGGAAGTCAATGATAAATAAGAAATATAGATGGAAGTCAATGGTAAATAGGAAATATGGACAGAAGTCAATGATAAATAGGAAATATAGACGGAAGTCAATGATAAATAAGAAATATAGACGGAAGTCAATGATAAACCACTACAAGCCAGAAAATGTGATAAAATATGATCAATTCAAGATCTTGTGAGATTTTAACATCCAAACGAACTGCATCTTTGAGGCCATCAAACCAGACATCATATAAGAAATAAGAGGTATGATTATCTGCCTTTTGCAGTTTAATGTTAGCCAATCAGCTTACATTTGCTGATTGGCATGCTTTTCTACCTCTTTTTGAAGAACACTCACTCTTGGTAAGACCAATGAAACGAACACTTGCAGAACCAACCAGCTGTTATGACCACAGAATCTGCAGATGGTGAAAACATCGACTCTTCTTCAGCAGATAAGTTTGGCCACAGACACCATTAAGTTTGCAAGAACTTATTCGTAATATTGTTTAATGCAACTTGTATAAATCAGAGGTCAGTCATGTTCTATTCTTTATGTATTATGTCTGTATCCACCACATGGGAATCTTATATGGGGTCCACTTCAATTCTCCATAATCAGCATCGTTGACTAAGGATGAAGAAAATGCCTTTTCATTGGTAGGGCTGCTTAATTGACTTTGCATCATTTTAGTCTTATATCTAAAACTTGGACAAAGGCATTCCATTACTGTCAGAATTCCATGCTCTCAGAGTATTCTAACCAATCACTGGCCATGCTTCCAGTAACCCTCTACCTTGGACATTAGCAAAAGAAATTACTAAAACCAGCTAAAATGCAGAGGAATACTCAGTCATTTGTTATCCAGTAAAAGTGATCAAATACTCACGTCATGCCACATCAACATTGTGCAATTATATTTTTTTTATCATTTCACCACAAGCATGCCAATAAAGACACTAAAATACAAGGGTTTGCTGATTTGTGAAAAAGAATGTGAGAAAAAAGAGAACATTATTAAGGAGAGAGAACAATAAATGAACAGGAATTTTGAGAAAAGAAACTATGAGTGTAGAAAATGTTGTTACATCTAGCCATTTCAATTGTAAAATGATGAGACCTTGCCAGCAGCTTAGTACTAAACTTAGGTACCAAAGAGGAAAGTGATATTTATTCTGTATAAATTACAGAAATGTGGCACAAGGCCGAAGGGGGGATTGGGGAAAGGACAGTCTTCTTCTGTCTTAAATATAACTTAGCTAGCCGCAAACACTGACACAATCGTACGAACAATAATCCTTACACCAAAACACCACATTCATACGTACCTTTCTTACTACAACCACCATAATACCTCACTGTCTCTATGAAAATACTAACTAGAGGAAAGTTTGTCAGAACAATTACCATGCAAATATTTATAGAAAAGGCACAGGAAAAAAACTACATTACAGCAATGGGAAAGTGACTGAAGCCAAGATGCCAGGTCAGGACCATTAATATTGCAAATTCTTCTTTGGATTTCATCAAGAATCTCTAAATACATAACAGAGCAGATGTGACAGCAGTATTCAATGCAAAATATTGACTTGTTTGAAAAGCTCAGTATGGAATAATAATAATAATAATAATAATAATAATAATAATAAAAAAATGCCTCCTTATTGATATGGCAGTCCCTGCAGACTGCAATGTATCTTTGAAGATAGTCAAAAAGCTATCAAAATACAAGAACCTTGAAATCAAAATCTCAAAAATGCGGCACATGGGAACATCAACAATCCCTGTTGTAGTTGGAGCTCTAGGATTGGCTGGAAAAGATTCCAGTAGACTAATTGAAGGGATTCCTGGAAGTCCATGCCTCAAAGAAATACAAAAGATTGTTCTCACAAGTACAGCCCACACTTTACAAAGGGATTTATCTATGTAAAATATGTTTTTTTTTTTTTTGTCAGTGGAAAGTGTCATGATGCAATTTCTAACCTTAGGTCTCTGGGCGGGACCTGGAAAGAAATGTGTAAACACCAGATATCAAAGGAAATAAAAATATTAATAATAATAATAATATGGGATTACAACACATCTTTACAGACAGGAAGATTGAAGAAAATAGTCTGGACATAAATGTCAGAAAATGAAAAGAAAAAACTTGTCTACTAATTGATATGGCTTTTGCCCAGTGGACTGTAGCATAGCAACCAAGGAATTTGAAAAACTATCAAAGTATGAAGACCTGGGAATCGAAATAGAAAAAATGTGGAAATTACAGACAAGTATAGTAGCAGTCATAGTAGGTGCACTTGGAATAGTAAAAAAGGAACACAACACATTGAAAAAAATCCCTGGAAATACAATCTTAAGAGAAATACAAAAAATAGTCTTTGTAAAGTACAACCCACACACTAAGAAGAACTTTATCCATGTAACGCTAGTGATGTTATGGGAGTTAAAATAAAACAAATCATGAAATGTAGGCATAACGACACTCCATTACCTGCCTTAGGTCTTTCTGACAGACTTAGTAGGTAGTGTGACCATAGCAGAAATCGAAATATAATGATGATGATGATATAATAATAATAAATACAATTGAGATAAAAATTGAGGAATTCTTTTAAGGTTTTAACTAACTTTCATAACTTTATGTATACTATTGTAGATAAATATTTGCATAAACATAGAACTTATACATGTAGATATTGACAGATTTAAAATATGTTTATCACATCTATAAATTTATTCTGTCTTTCAATAGGGATTTTTCACTATATACCTTTCTTACAAAAATGAAATTTAAACTAAAGATATGAAAAAAATGTCTTCTTTCTTTTTTTAATAGTCTATATACTCACATGCACACACACACACACACACAAATATATATATATATATATATATATATATATATATATATATATATATATATATATATATATGCGTGTGTGTGTGTGTGTGTGTTTAAATGATAAATTAAGTTTTGAATTTCTGATTTATAGAATTTTTTCTATTTTACAAAATGAGTCCCAAATGTCTCGTATTCAAAAAAAATTAGAGATAAAAAATAAATAATATTTCTTAGCATGAAGAAAAATGAAAAAACAAAACAAGAGAAAAACAAATGAAAATAAAAAAGTAAAAAAAATGGCTGAAAAATAAAGTAAAAATCATCTGCCAAATTCTAGTTTATTGAAAATGGACAAAAGAAATATACATTTTTTTTAATGATGGATGCTGTGATAACAAGTGTCAGTTGAGAAGATGGCTAACTTTGTGCTGAAGGATGCTCAATTGAAAAGGAAAATATGATTCTTCATTCTCTCAAATCTTTAGTGCATTCCACATATCCATTGAGAGATAACAATGTATGCATATGTTTGTGTATGTGTGTATGTATATAGATACATAAATATATATGTGTATGTGTTTGTGTTTAGGTGTGTGTGCTGGTGTGTGTCTGTGTGAAGGGAGACATTTATGAATTAGTAAATGTCGTAAGTGTGATGTGCATCCATATTTTTTCATTATGTATTTGCGAAAAATAAATTAATATAAAAAGAAAGTAAAAAAAATGAAGAAATGTAATTGTTTGAGGTGAGAAGAAGAAGAAGAAGAAGAAGAAGAAGAAGAAGAAGAAGAGGAAGAAGAAGTGGATCAAGAAGAAGAAGAAGAAGAGGGAGAAGAAGAGGGAGAAGAAGGAGTTGATCAAGAAGAAGAAGAGGGAGAAGTAGTGGATCAAGAAGAAGAAGAAGAAGAGGGAGAAGAAGAGGGAGAAGAAGAAGTGGATCAAGAAGAAGAAGAGGGAGAAGAAGTGGATCAAGAAGAAGAAGAAGAGGGAGAAGAAGAGGGAGAAGAAGAAGTGGATCAAGAAGAAGAAGAGGGAGAAGAAGTGGATCAAGAAGAAGAAGAAGAAGAAGAGGGAGAAGAAGAGGGAGAAGAAGAAGTGGATCAAGAAAAAGAAGAGGGAGAAGAAGTGGATCAAGAAGAAGAAGAAGAGGGAGAAGAAGAGGGAGAAGAAGAAGTGGATCAAGAAGAAGAAGAGGGAGAAGAAGTGGATCAAGAAGAAGAAGAAGAAGAAGAGGGAGAAGAAGAGGGAGAAGAAGAAGTGGATCAAGAAGAAGAGGAGGGAGAAGAAGGAGTTGATCAAGAAGAAGAAGAGGGAGAAGAAGTGGATCAAGAAGAAGAAGAAGAAGAGGGAGAAGAAGAGGGAGAAGAAGAAGTGGATCAAGAAGAAGAAGAGGGAGAAGAAGTGGATCAAGAAGAAGAAGAAGAAGAAGAGGGAGAAGAAGAGGGAGAAGAAGAAGTGGATCAAGAAGAAGAGGAGGGAGAAGAAGGAGTTGATCAAGAAGAAGAAGAGGGAGAAGAAGTGGATCAAGAAGAAGAAGAAGAAGAGGGAGAAGAAGGAGTTGATCAAGAAGAAGAAGAGGGAGAAGAAGTGGATCAAGAAGAAGAAGAAGAAGAGGGAGAAGAAGGAGTTGATCAAGAAGAAGAGGGAGAAGAAGTGGATCAAGAAGAAGAAGAAGAAGAGGGAGAAGAAGAGGAAGAAGAAGAAGTGGATCAAGAAGAAGATGGAGAAGAAGAAATGTAATTGTTTGAGGTGAGAAGAAGAAGAAGAAGAAGAAGAAGAAGAAGAAGAAGAAGAAGAAGAAGAAGAAGAAGAAGAAGAAGTTGATCAAGAAGAAGAAGAGGGAGAAGAAGTGGATCAAGAAGAAGAAGAAGTAGAGGGAGAAGAAGAGGGAGAAGAAGAAGTGGATCAAGAAGAAGAAGAGGGAGAAGAAGGAGTTGATCAAGAAGAAGAAGAGGGAGAAGAAGTGGATCAAGAAGAAGAAGAAGTAGAGGGAGAAGAAGAGGGAGAAGAAGAAGTGGATCAAGAAGAAGAAGAGGGAGAAGAAGGAGTTGATCAAGAAGAAGAAGAGGGAGAAGAAGTGGATCAAGAAGAAGAAGAAGAAGAGTAAGAAAAATATAAGGTAAAGAAACAGGAAAGAGAAATAAATAAAAAGAGATGTAAGATATAAGTGGTTAAATAAAGAGAGAATAACAAGAAGAGAATAAAAAGGAAAAAGGAAAAGAGATGGAATAAGGATATTAAAAATGAATAAACTAAAAGAAATACATTGAATGAAAAAAAAACCCAGATGTATTGGCTGGTAAGAAAACAAATGGTTACATTTAAAGAAAATCAACAAAAAATGACTTCAAAGTAAGAATGAAAATCAGCGAAGAAGAAAGTTTGCTCAAATAAGAGTGGATTTGGAAAGAGAAAAAAGGAATGAAAAAGGGTCATTTTGTAAATAAATAATGAAAAAGAGAGAAAAAAGAAGGAAAGAAAAAAGAATAAACAAATAAAGGAAAAACTGGCTGAAAAAGTAAGTAAAAAAAAAAGATAAAAATTCACGCATTCAACTTTAAAAAACATGAATGGTGGAATTGGAACTCACATAAAGAGAAAAGTGAAATGGAATTAAATAAAATTTTAGTTGTGTTGTTGATTCAAAAATAAAATCAGTAATAATAATAAGACAAAGAAAAATCCCCAACAAGACAGTCATGGCTGAGTTGAGTTTGAAGGTGTATGATGAAGAATTCATTCCAGTAAAATATTTCCATCATATTTTACTAGCTTTCTCTTCCTGTGTCTTTTACAATATTAAAGTTAAAAAAATATGTGACCAAAAAATGAAGAAATAAATACTGCAGGCAACTGTGTAATTCTTTGAGAAACAAACTGTTCCTTCTGTCAAGAATGATCAAAATTCATGAAGTAGAGTCAGTTATGAAAACAAAATGATCACCATTCATATCGGTTGGGAGGGATGTATGAGTGCAGATTAAAATATGAATCTTGCAAGGAATATTCAGTAACTTGTAAGACATGATATATTTAAAAATGAAGACTTATATGCAGGCTCCTATATTTTTATACTTATTGTATTATATGAATGTATATACATGCCAATCCTGGCATTTGAAATCTTTGCTAATAAACATATGTTCATATGTATATATTTCATTATGTGCTTTCTGTATAAAATCTCCACTTCAAAAATAATATCTTATGTCCTTTATAGATTTTAGTAAATTTTGTCTTTTTGCTATCTCCCTAATCCCTGTTCTACCAACCATTTACATCGACACATTAGGTAGGTTATTCATTGTTTTCCTCTAGCCGTCTTTCCCTTTTTTTTGGACAGTGGTGTTCACCCTGTACAAGGCCCTAGGTCCACTTGAGGTAGACGGTTTCAAAGTAAGAAGTATAGCTTATACGGATATGTGGGGAAGATAACAGCTGACCCTAGACTTGAAAAGGTTGTGATTGTAGTGATTGGAGAAACAACCTCTTGGTAGCTGGTTTCACAAGGCAGAGATTCATATGAAGAAGCCGCTTGGGTGGAACTTACATCTCACCAGGGGAATATGAAGGTTTGCTACAATGTGTGTGGTATGGTGGGTCTTGACCGAGAAGGTTAGGACTGGAAGAACTAAGGAGTGTATTTCATCTGAGCAGTCACCATAGAAATAGCAATAGAGCAGTGAGAAGATTGCAATAGCTTATCTGTGATGTTGTAGAGTGTAAAATATTTTGTCACCGACAAGGACATAGAGACGCTTTGGGATTCTATTGAGACTGGAATGTGAAGACTGGGTAGCTCCTGCCCATATATGGCAGCGGTACTCGATTTTCGGCCTAATCTGGCTTTTGTAATGGTAGAAGTTAGCAGGAGGAGTGAGGTATTTGCTGGAGAGGTAAAGGGAACTGACCATTTTTCCAGAATTTTTAGCAATGGTTCATAAGTACAAGTTCCATTTGAGGTCTGGGCTGAGTTTAAGCCCCCTGTCACAGGGCCTCCTTGAAGGAACGTCTGTTCATCACTATTGGTGAAAAATCTGGGTTTAATCATCAATGGTGAAAGGTCCCTCTTGACTTCATTATGTCATATGAGTATCAAATTTTCTAAGCCCTCTTTCTGTGCCTTAGAAATTTGAACTCTCCTTTTCTGATGTTAAGTATAAGTGTCCTTTTTGGTTCCATTTTCTCTAAAAATATATTATATATATGGTATTCTCAGCATCCTTCTGTAGCACCACATTTCTGTTGCTTCAAGTCTTCTTCATCCATGAGATTTTCCAGAATTCACTTCTATATAGGAGAACAGATATTGCATAACAGATAATAGGTTTTTAAACCCTATTTACATTATTCGGACTGTTGTCCTCATCATTGTCGTCATATATATTACAACATTTCAGCCGTTGTACGCTCCGGCCATCTTCAGGTAGATGGAATGTCAAACTGAACCCTTTATTTCGCTCACTGGGGTAGACAGTTCTACCTTCCCGTGCCATGTTTAATGGATGTCAGTTATCAGTTATCTCCTGTTAATTCCCCTCTCCAAGTTCTCCACTGCCTTAACTGGGTATTGAACTCACACTTTTTGGGTCCTGTCACTGGATCTAATCAATGCCTTTATCCGCTCTGTGAGTTCAATACCCAGTTAAGGCAGTGGAGAACTTGGAGAGGGGAATTAACAGGAGATAACTGATAACTGACATCCATTAAACATGGCATGAGGAAATAGAACAGTCTACCCCAGTGAGCAAAAAAAAGGGTTCAGTTCGACATTCCAACTACTTGAAGAAGGCTGGAGCGTACAACGGCCGAAACATTGTAATAAATATGGCAACAAAGATGAGGACGATAGTCCGAATAATGTAAATAGGGTACATAATACCTCATCTCAGAAATATAGACAGAGGTTTTTAAACATCTCCAGATTTAAAGTAAATAATCCCTTTTTTTAATGCTATATCACTTAAGGACATAGGCTTCTCACAGTTTCCTTTTCTTTGTTACTCATGAATTATTATGACTTCTTGGAAAAGATAGTGGAGTAGTCAAGCTTGTCACAAAATCAATCCATTGACCTCTTTAGGATCATCGGCAAACTTTTTGAATTTAATAATCAGCAAGAAGGTTGTTGAACACCTCAACAGGAACAACCTTTTGCTAGATCCACAGGCACTAGACAATAAATTCAAGTGAACCATCATCTTAGATATAACAAAGGCTTTTGGCAAGATGTGGCATCGGGGAAGATACGTAATCTCTCCAGTTATGGAATCTTTGGAAGAGCTGTCTTAATTATCAATTCCTTCCTAAGAGGTCTCTGAAGGTTGTTGCTAATGGCAAATAATCAGAAGCCCATAAGATCAATGAAAGCATTCTTTGGAATTCTCTCCTCGGTCTTACCGTCTTTCTATTGTATATTAGTCATCTGCCTAAGACCATACTCTGATCTTTAGTGAGTATCTATGCGGATGACACAACAGTGAATAGGTACACCTTCAAAAGTTTGGATGACATGATCTCTCCTCCGATGTAGCCCAGATGGCTCAATGGTTGAAGGACTTGTAAAAATTAAAGACACCAAAAGCAAAACTAGTAATGTCCTGCGATCATCAAACAGACCCTGAATGTTCACTTATCATGATTGATAGGGGTTCTCTAAAGGATGCTCCTTGATTTTAACATCTATTGGGAACTCAATCTCACCCAGACCTCAGGTGAAACACATACATCTGATCTATTGCTAAAAATGCTGGTAAAATGGCTGGTTCATGTACCACTCCAGTAAGTATCTGACCCCACCTGGCACAACACTATCTTTACAAAAACCAGATCAGATCAAAAATGGTGATTTGCAGCCATATCAGAGATAGAGCAGCACAATACTCACTTGCCTTTCTTGATAGTGCTCAAAAGTGTTTACATGGCCTTGTGGGTGATGAATTATTCCCCTGCCTACGACCCCTATCCCACAGGCAAAACATTGCAAGCCTCTTGCTGCTCTATCATCACTTCCATGACAAGTGTTCTGATGAATTACATTCCTTAGTCCTAGTATTTCTGATCTTTACAACTGGGACCTGCCATGCCATGTACACAGAGATGAATCATCCTCATTCACTTTGTATTTCATTAGTAAGAAGTTAGTTCCATTTCATCAGATTCTTTCCAAGATCTGCTGCTTTGTGAAACAGTCTCCCGGCAAGATGTTTCCCCAATCATTAAATTCTTGCTTTCTTCAAGTCTAGGATTAAATATTACCTTTATAAACTCATGAAATGTACTACTCACCTTTTCTTATACTCATACAACACCACACAATAACCACCTACCTTGAGTGGCTCTTGGGCCTTGTATTGGGTGAACATTAGTATTAAAAAAAAAAATTTTTAGGCCTTTCATTTTCCTCTAGTCAACCTTGTCAGTGAACCCATAGTGGTAGGTAGAGATGGATTTGGTCTCAGTATTTGTGCTGAAGTGAATTCACCAGATTAGAATAAAACTTGAACTTGTTTATTCCATTTTCCATGTTAATAACCATTATGCCACTCACATGTTCATGCACATGTGCTTATAACAAAAGTCATTAATAAGATTCTTTTCTAATGCAACATCAGACCTTGTACTTACCATTGACCGTTAATTGTATCAAGAAATGGAGGCAGTTAACATAGTCTTTTATCCCTTTCATGAATCCTGACCATGACTCAAGTTTATATTATAAAGGATGCAATTGTTAAATTGTCACCATTTTGTATTTTTAATTTTACGCATGTATGCTTGTTTTTGATTTTGTCAACTTCACAGTATAGTAGGGTCAGTTGGGCACCATCTGTGAGAAAAAGAGCACCATGATGCAATTCACTCTACCAGAAATTTGGAAACAGCATGCTGCACAGAATCTGCAATACCAACATTTCAGAGTATTTGGGTTTTCAATCTGAGGACAGTGCAGAGGATTCGGAAAGATTTGGATCAACATCATAGTGTTTTGAGTGATTACTAGTGATGGCGACATTATGCCTCCATTTACATAGCCTCAGATTCCACAAAGAGGCCTACATCGTGGCTTGAGGAGGTAGTGCTGCCAAGGGTCAAGGGGGTGGCTGCTGGAAGACAGGACTCTGCACCATGCCACACAAGCAGGAGAACCCAGTCATGGCTGTCAGATAATTAATGCGACCACATCACTCCTTACATCTGCCAACTAACTCCCTAGACTGCAACCCCCTTGATTCTTATGCATGGGGTACAGCTGAGTGAGAGATAAATAAAATTCCTTGTAACACCAAAGATGAACTGAAGGCAAGGATTATGGCAGCATTCACCAACTTAAACAAGGAGACTCCAGAAGAGATGCAAGAGATTTTGAAGTCATCTGGAGGCCATGGTTGAAGCTAATAGAGATTTTATTGAATAAATTTACTCTTTAGTATTTCAAGATATTTTTGTGCAATTTTGGTAAATATATCTGTTAAAATGAGATGTTAGTGTTATTTTCATTTTTGTGTAATTTAGATGACAATTTATTTATCATACCCTGTATATTATATATATATATTATATATATAAATATATATAATATTTATTATTATTAATATATAAGCTAAGCTTATAATAGATTCATTTTCTCATTTGTTGTCGACAGTAGAGTAGTGAATAAATATTTTGCCAAGTGAGTCATTACTAACATGTATAACCTTCAATAAGCACTCCATTATTATGTCCTTGTGCCACACTTAACCATAGTATATATCTACTTGTTTCTTTTCCATAGGAAAATGCTGGAGGGTGAAATAAGTAGTGAATTTGATTCACACTGAGTGCTCTGTCATCATAGTCTTGTGCCAGACTGACAGCAATAATGAAGTACTCAGTGAGTATAGACCTTGGAAATCTTTCTAATAAAGACAGATAAGCTGAAAATTTCTTTATAGCTATTCTTCTTTTCCTTTTATGTGTCATGTCCCTTCAGGACATTGGCGATCATGGCTCTCCACACTTTTCTGTCCTTTGTAGATCTTAATAAATTTTGTCTGTTATCTCTTTTAAACTCTGCTCTACCATCCATTTGCACAATCTCGCTTGGTAGGATATGTGTTGTTTTCCTCTGTCTCTCATGCCTTCAATCTATGTTGTGAGTATCAAACTTTCCAAGCCTTCTTTCCTCATTATGCGCCCTAGATATTTCAGCTCTTTCTTTCTGATGTCAAGTATAAGTGTCCTTTTTGTTTTCACTTTATCTAAAACTTTGTTGTAACTTAGTCCATGATATTCTCAATATCCTTCTCTGTGTGCAGAATAACTTGTTTATCTTGTGCACTGTAGCGTAATAGCTAGCTACTGACTAGAAGTTTCCCAACTTAGATGATCATCAGACCAATTTTATTGTGAAAACACATGCACGCACATTGTGTGTGTATGTGTGTAGGTGAAGAGTCACAGAGCAAATATATATATCTTTCTTTTTAGCATTTCATCCCAAGCAAGGCAGGATGCCACTAGAACGCAAGGGGTAAAAGAAAGTGTGAGTAAGAGTAAAGAGGCATAATAAAGGAGAGGCTGAAGAGAAGGACCGGTAATAGATGTCTGGAGATGTCGATTGACATTACATTTGAATAGTTGGAGATTATAGCTATCAAGGAAACAAGTAATAGGAAGGGAATTCCACAAATGGGAGGTGCGAGATATAAAGCTATTGGAGTAGAAGAACGGCTACATTTAACCATTTTGACAGTAAAAGGGTGAGAGTGAGATACCAGCCTAGTAGAATGTTTAAATTCATGCAGTCTGGGAACCAGCAAAAGTAGCTTGTCGGAGCAGTTACCGTGAAAATATTTGTAGAAAAGACAGAGGGAGGCAACAGCACATCTGTGAGAAAGTGACTGCAGACCAGATGCCAGATCAGGACCAATCACATTGCATATCTGTCTCTGGATTTTGTTGAGGACCTTAAGGCAAACAGCGGCGGCACCGGACTATATATGGCAGCAGTATTCCATGCAAGGGCAAATGGTTGATTTATAGATTTGAAGGATGGACTCGGGCGAGAAAAACTTTTTAGTCCAACACAGGGAACCAAATTTCCTTGCGGTGGATGAAGCTATTGATTCAATGTATATGTTCCATCTCAGATCAGTGGACAGTGTGAGACCAAGCAGTCGCAAAGAGGTGCTCTCGTGGACTTGAGCATCAGACTTTCTAATGGGAGGCAGGGATGGTTCCCTTTGGTGGGTAATAGAGAGAAGTTTTGTTTTTGAGGCATTTAAGGAGAAAATTATTTGCCCCATCATCAATGAATATTAAAAAAAAGTAATCTTTAACACAAGATTTCAAAATATCTTCTTCTATGGCTCTCCACAATTTCCTATCCTTTGCATCTTTTTGTAAGGTTTTTCTTTGTTTTCACTATGTGTGTTTCAAATTCTCCAAGCCTTCTTTCTTCAAGGTATGCCATACAAATTTAAATTATCTTTTTCTGATTCAAAATATAAGTGTTATTTTTGTTTTCATTTTCCCTAAAATTTCCTCAATACTGACATGGTATTCTCAGCATCCTTCTGTAGAACCACATTTCTGGTGCCTTAAGTATCTTCTTCATCTATGAGTAGATTGTACAGCATTTACTGCTATATAGGAGGACTGATATTACATAACAGCTCAGAAATCTTTTTTTTTTCTAAAAAATACTAGTTTTATTTACACCCTTGTGCAAATTAATTGAAGCAAAATTAATAATTCCATTATTATTTACTTTTTTGTATTTTCCCAATGGAACATGACCTAGTGCACATGCTAGTACTCTATTTCAAAGTTGTTCCTTGCAGACTGACCACAGATTCTCGATTGGATTTAAATCAGGAAAGTTTCCAGACCAGTCAGTAGTACTTTGATTTGCTCACTGGTAAGCCTTGCCAGTGTGTTCATGCAGCATTAGAATTTTTGTATGCTTGCTTGGAGTAACATCTATCACAGACAATTGCCGTAGGACAACTAATTGACAACTGAGACAATAGTGTCTGGGCGTAATAAAAATCTGATGCAATCGTGGATGATGCAATATTTTTCTCGGCCAAACAAATTTCATCATAAAAAAATGATTTCATATTACTGTACACCACTGCAAATGACCTAAACTGAGGAAAAAATAGAAATCAATTATACACCGTTTCACTCCATTGGGTCTAAAACTGACCGTATGGTGAAAGAAAGGAAACTAAAACGGTTGTTTCAATTAATTTGCACAAGGGTGTAGGGAACTTTTATTATTATACTTTGCACACTGAAACAATATTAATTTACAAAAAAAAAAAAAAGTTAAAATTATAATCCACCCTAACAGTCAATGGCATATGCTTTTCACTAAATGACAACAATTTGGTATTATTTTAATCAAGTTTCAGGTACAAATCCCAACCTATTTTTCCCCTGATTTTGTGTTCTGGCATGGACCCTAATCTTCAGTTTATCCATTAGATTTTATTAAGGGATTTAAGCAATGGTTTTATACTGTCAGTCAGTAACAATAACAGTTATTTTCAAAACTTTGAATGCAATATTAATCATTATCTTCTATCATAATTATTGTTCTTTTATTGTTCGCTCTCGTTAATAAACTTTTTTTTCTTATAGACTCTTACACTCAGTAACCCTTTGTGTTTTAGTGGCTTTATTATTTTGCTTGAGGTAAAATGATAAAAAAAGATATATTTTAACATGAACGCAGTGATATCACCAATATGCTACATTCTGTTCTTTAGTGGGATTCTCAGAAAAGCAAATGGATTTGTGTTATGTGGGCATTCAATATTTCCAAAAGTCTATAAGTCCAGTAAAATCTTTCCTTCTGCAGGATGGGGGATAGTTATTTTTTAAAACATTTCTCTGTAGAGGTCATGCACTGAAGCAAAGGGAACTAACTTTAATAAAAGAATAAGCAGATATTTACTTACACCAGAAGATTGTGGCACTGTTTAACCTTTACGGATAGCTGTGTTTAGTCAGGTGTATGAGAGCCAATTTTCTTTTTTTAAACCATTCTACAATGTGATTTATCAGAGGCGTCAATCCTTTTGTATTCAACTGTAAATGCTGTAAGAGAGATAAAGGCATAGACATCCAGGAACTACACATACATATATATATATATAAAAGTACATATTTTTCTTATATTGTTATCTTTCATGACACTCACATATATATATATATATATATATATATAGATATATGTATTTACATACATACATATACATATATATATATATATATATATATATATATATATATATATATATATATTTACATACATACATACATACATATATATATATAAAAGTACATATTTTTCATATATTGTTATTTTTCATGACATATATATATATAAATATATATATATATATATATATATATATTTACATGCATATATATATAAAATACATATTTATCTTATATTGTTATCTTTCATGACACTCACATATATATATATATAGATATATAGATATATAGATATATATATTTGCATACATACATATACATATATATATACAATATATATATATATATTTACATACATACATACATATATATAAAAGTACATATTTTTCCTATGCTGTTATTTTTCATGACATATATATATATATATATATATATATATATATATTCAAACACATTTGGTTAAATAATTTAGACAAACTACATCTGTTTATTTTTATTTTAATGTTTTTGAGTCCACGAATCAGTTTCTTGGAAGACGTAGAAAATTGATTAAGAAAAATACCAAAAATTTTCTTTCAAATAATTTCTATTTTTCCAAGTCCTTTCAGTCTCATCTGAGACCATCTTCAGGGGATTAAATTGTATGTGGGATTGCATATATATTTCTGTAAATTCAAAATATTTTACTGTTCATTTTACTGTGGTTTTCATCATTCTACATCAATTTCAAATTCACAAGGTTTTTTTTCCATTAAGGGAGAAATTATTATTATTATTATTATTATTATTATTATTATTATTATTATTATTATCATATATATATATATATATATATATATATAGAAGTAGCTATGAAGAGATCAGAGTATCGTTCCAGCTACCATGCAGGAATAAAGCACCATCAAGCAGTAAACATAATTCGACTTCATGAAACATGAAAGCGAAATAAAACAGCTAACAGTGTCCCTGCTTCACTTGCATGTAATACTTTCTCCTGTACCGTTTGTGCAATTCTGGTGCCAGCCTCAAAAGTCATGCTCATCATATGTATGCAGATAATTAGTAGGTGATCATCGGAATGTCATATGTCGAACCTGACAAGAGAGCCCATCATATATATATATATATATATATAGAGAGAGAGAGAGAGAGAGAGAGAAAGAGAGAGTCTTATTGTACTCTAATTGTCATCTTTGATAATGACTTATGCAAGCCAAAAGCTTAGATTGGATTAAAAAATATGTATCAATATTGTGATTTTCTTCCATCGTTTAATGATAATGTTATTAAACTTATCAGACGATATGAAAAGAATTTACAAAAAATAAATAGACAATACTTGTCTATATTATTTAATGAAACATGTATGAATATATATATATATATATATATATATATATATATATATATACACTAGACTCTTCTGTCATTTTCAATGTATGAGGTTCAACATCTCAGTTCTTAGTACTGAACAGTCAGACTACCCAAACATATGATCTGATTATAGTGGTTAAGGCTTGTGCAGAAAAACCACACTAAATACAGAGAACTCGTACACATAGTGTGCCACAAGCTCCCCGATGTATCCTCCTCAGATTTTAAATTGAGATTTGTCCTTCTGCTAGACCAGCTGCCATCCAAGGCTATAGGACCCAGTCTTTCCTGCTATTTACCCATAGCTGGGGAGAGAACAGATGGATTCACACCTTTCCCAAGTGGAGTGTTTTCTAATGATGAGAAAACTTGTCTCGCTAGATTAATTACAACTAAATAATGAGTTTGATGCTCACTGGGTGTCACATACTTTGGCCTTATGCTACATCTAAACCACACATAAAAAGCTGCCATATCTTCCCCAAGGGCATTTGCATGTAAGTGTATGTAATGTACTCAGCCATTATCCATTGCATTTAAATTTTTGAAAATCAAAGATTACTAGGAAGCAAGAAGCTGGACGAGATTTCTACAAGTGAGAAGTTATAGAGATGAAACTATTAGCAGGGGTTTCATGCATCCCTTTCAACTGTAAAATGATGGGACCTAACTGCCAATCTAGTACTGTGCTTAAACTCATAAAGTCTAGGTACCATAGAGGAAAGTTCATCAGAACAATTACCATGAATATATTTATAAAATAGACACAGGAAAGCTATGTTATGGAAGTGGGAAAGTGACTGAAACCAAGATGCCAGGTCAGGACCAATAACATTGCAGATTTTTCTTTGTATTTTATCAAGAATCTCTAAATACATAGCGAAATCACCAGACCAGATATGGCAGCATTATTCAATGCATACCTTTACTGTTTTGTACAAGATGGCCCTTACAACAAGGTAAAGCTTAATCACCTTTTTAAAGAATTGTAAAATTCTTCACTTTTTTTGTTTATATCATTTAATGTATATTTTTGTAACTGAAATGTAAATAAATAACTTTATTTTCCCCACAATATATACATATATATATATATATATATATATATATATTTTGAACGATAAAAATTATTAAAAAAATCAATTAAAATCTTCAGACATACTGGGTTGTAGATTAATATTCTTATGCTTTTATTATTATTATTTCATTTATATTCCTTGACTAGTTTCGGCCAACATGCCCATCATCAGGAGAAAAAATGTTTCTGCTTGCTGTAGCAGTAAACTACAGAAAATGGACTAGATAAGTTGGTCAATAAATCAAAGTCAAATGAAAGGTTACGATGTAATCAGTACGAAAAACATTTATTAATATTAACCATGTGAAAAAATGACGCACAGAGATTGAGGTTACAAGTTTGGAATTTTCGAACATGTCTGTGTTCTTCATCAGAAGATGTGAGAAATAAACAGAGGGATGGTGTAGACTATCCAGCATTAGTTCTTAAGGCTGAGTAGAGTCCTGCTTATAGGTGGAATTGTTAGAAATTAGAGTTGTTTTCTAGTTATGTATATATATATATATATATATATATATATATATATATATATATACACAGACATGACAGAATTGAATAGACGCTCACAGAAACCCTTTATTTTATTAAACAAGTAATTTATACAAATGAAGTAATTATAAATGGCCATAAATTTAATAACTAATACTTGGTTGACATCCCTTTTGCTTTATTTAATGCAAGGACCCTTCTAGGCATGCTAGCGATGAGTTTACGTATATCATCTTGAGGGATTTCTTGCCATGTTTCACACAATAATCCTAAAAGTTCGGGCTCAGAAGATGGCTTCCTGTTCTTTTTGTGGAGTATTCTATCTAATATGCCCCAAAGGTGTTCAATAGGGTTAATATCCGGGGACTGACTTGGCCATGGAAGTTTATTGATCCCATTTTGTCTCAACCAATGTTGCGTTGGTTGAGCAGTGTGACATGGAGCTCCATCTTCCATAAATAGGGAGTCAACTTTGCTCATTCTACTACTTGAGAATATTGGAAGGATTCCTTTCTTTAATATCGAAACATATTTGGTTGAATTAATGTTTCCTTCACACTCCACAAGCTCTGAGCGACCATCACTCCAAATTGCACCCCATACCATTACTGAAAGGCTCCCATGTTTCACCGTTGGCTGCAGTCTTTTTAAATCAAACTCTTGACTACAGAGTCTCCATACCCATACTCTTCCACTGTCGGAAAATAATGCAAATCTTGATTCATCAGAGAAAATGACAGTGGTCCAAAAGGTCACAGGTCTCTCCACCATCTCATGAGCCCAATCCTTTCTGCGTTTGATATTGGCTGGACGGAGAAGTGGTTTCCTTCTCGCAGCTCTGCTATAATAGCCCAGCTTGTGAAGATACCTGACAGCTGTTCTGGGACTGACATCAACTTGTGTTGCTATGTCAGAGGCCTTGCAACGTGGATCCTGTTCAACATTTCTTTCGACAAGACGCATGGTTCTTTCAGAGGGCCCAGGATGGCCTGGATGAGGTTTTGTGCACTTCTTGCCCTCTCTGGTGAATTGTACGATCACTCTATAAACAATAGAAAGGGGTATTGAAAGATTTTCAGATATTTTTCTTTGACTAAGACCACCTTCATGTTGTCCCACAATACGCCCTTGTTGAAATTCAGATAGGTCTGATGCTCCTTTGGTTCGTGGCATGTTCCAGTATTGTTATCCGCAATTTTAATCAAATAATCTAAGTTAATTTATCTTGGTTATTAAAAAAATCTAAGTTAATTGTTAATTGTATATCTTGGTTATTAAATAAAATCAGAAATAAAATTTATTTTGGTGTCTATTCAATTCTGTCATGTCTGTGTATATATATATATATATATATGTATATATATATACACAGACATGACAGAATATTTTTGAAGGTACAAAATTTTATCACAGCAATAAACGTATGAAGCTTGATATTACTGGACATATTAAAAATGGGCGAAGCAACCGGTTTCGCTCCCGCTCATCAGGCTTACAACGGGAGATTTAATTTAAATTAAAAACACAGAAAATGTACAATAAAAGGAAATGTTGAGGAGGAGGGAAAAAAAAAATGAGCAAAAGGAGCTAGAGGCAAATGACAGCGAGCTCCAACAACAAACACTCACGTTGTTTACACAAGGAAGGCTTGCGGGATCCGATGTAAAGTGCCTCCAGCACCTTTTGCTCATTTTATTTTATTTTGTTTTTTTTCCCTCCTCCTCCACATTTTCTTTTTATTGTACATTTTCTGTGTTTTTAATTTAAATTAAATCTCCTGTTGTAAGCCTGATGAGCGGAAGCGAAACCGGTTGCTTCGCCCGTTTTTAATATGTCTAGTAATATCAAGCCTCATACGTTTATTGCTGTGAGATATATATATATATATATATATATATATATATATATATATATATATATATATATATGTATATTATCTGATGATGTCTTCAGGTGTGAAACTGATAGTCATCATGCAATGTTGAGTTCTATGTCCACACAAACACTTTTTCATATTGAACACTCTTTTTCCATCTATGTAACAAATTTTAAACAATATCATTTTGTGCATGTGTGTATGTATCCTTGCATTTGCCACTTCCAATTGTCAGCCAATGCATTTGCATATATAAAAGACTTTATATTACTTCACTTATAATCCTTTATGCAAAAATATACTTACTGCTGTCAATCCACATATGACAAAATATATACATCAAACTGCATCTGATGTTGTGCTGGTTATGGCGTACAAACATACAGACATACACACAAACACTCTCAGAGATATATAGTTGGTAAACTGTTGTATTTGATAAATCTTTCTCTTGTAAGACCATAAAACATTCTTGAAAAATAAGTTATCCCGTTCATTTTCAGTTCAATGAATTTAAAAAAAAAAAAAGAAAACACTTCACCAGTATTTTCTTAAACTTTTCTCATATTTTTTTGTAACTACACCATTTCATCATTTTTATCAATTTTTTTCTTTCTCAAAATCTCTCCCTCTTTGTCTTTTTATTTCCTTTTGCTTATTTATTACTGTCTTTTTTCTTTACCACCCTCTCTCACTCTCTCTCTTTCTCTCTCTATTTGTTCATGTCTTTTAAGTTATTTTTATTCCTTTTTTCTTTCTTTCTTTCTTTCATTCAGATACCTTAACTTTATATGCTTTTTCTTTCTTTTCCAGTTAATCATTCAGTCTCTCTGTCCATCTCTCTCTCTTTCTTTTTCTCTCTCTCTCTGCTAAACACTCAAATGTCGTTTTATTCATTGCATTTCTTTTCATTTATTTCTATTTTTATGCCATTTTATAAATTTCATTCCTTCTGATTTTTTTCAATCATTCTATTTCAAATCAGGCAAGTCTTCTCACTTAAAGGATTCAACACAATCATTTTAATACCCACCCAATTTGACCTTGTGTCACATCATCTTTAGTAAGTATCCTCTTTTTCTTCCTTTTCTTCAGTTTTTACTATTTTTTCTTTCACTCATTTTCTAAAATATTTCCTGTTCCACATTTTCATTTTACTTCCTTTTTCCTTGTGTCTCTTTCATTTTCTTTCTTTTTATATGAATTATTTCTTCTTCACTCTCTTCCTTTTACTCTTTGCTTCTTTTTTTATTTTCATTTACAATATTTTCATTTTTCTTTCTTTTTCTTTTTTCTTTCTTTTTTTTCTTTTTGTCTCTTTTTTTCTTTTCCTTGTATTGTTTTCCTTGTATTGTTTTTCTTTCCTTTTTTTCTCAATTTTCTTTGCTTCTTTGTTGTAATCTTGCTTTTAATTATGTCATACTCTCTTTTGCTCTCTCTGAAAAATAAATGTTTTTAAACTAAAATAAATGCAGAATAAACATGGTCTCAATTATCATACAGTAATTTGTTTCATTGATACATGGCTAATGCAACAGTCATCAGCAGCGAAAAGTGGAATCAATGTTCAAATTCTGACCATATTTTTTGTGCTAAGGCCTTTGGAAATGGTATGAATCTATCTTTTCTCTCCTCCATCTATGAGAAAGCTAGAAGGGTAGACCAGACTATCTAGCCTTAATTGGCACTCACTCCAGGAAGACTATTCTGAATTCAAAACTATACCAAAGGCAACAGGAAGCCACATTATTTTTCCAACTAAGTTATGTCAAGCCACACATACTAAAGAAAAAGAAGCTGTGGACAGCCATTATTGCCTATATTCTGCAGATCATATTAAAAAATGTTATATGGAATTTGAAAACAAGAATACTCATCTTTGTTGTTTTGAATATATATTGACCAAGGTTAAAAACAAATTTTGAATGATATTAAAAGATTTCTAGATAGAGGACATGCCTGAAGTGGGCTATAGAAAATGTGTGACTGAAACAACAAATATAAGGATACTCAGAATATCAGATCATAACTTGTTATTGTTCAGAATGTAGATGGCCACACCCTGAACAGATTTATTCTCTTTGAAAATCAAAGAATACAATTTGGAATAAATAAATGAATAAAGTGTTAATATTTTTGTCAAGAGACTTTTCAAAATTCTTTGTATTCTTTGATATGGTGGGCTGAAAATTTCATAGTTCATGAAGGAGTTCAGCTAGAGCTGGGAAATCTTGCATGCATTAATTTCAATTCTTCATAGAAAGGAACTTCTTTCTATGAAGTTTTCAAACCACTCTGGTATATATATATCAATAATTCATTAACTATATTTTCTATTTTCAATTATATAATTGTTTATAACTTAATGTGTACCCTGTACAAGGCCCAAATATAGTGATCGGGGAAGCAACACATGAGAGTCAATTCCAGAAGGCAGTTGTTCATGGGAAGAAGCTGCTTAAGTGAAACTTATATCTAACCAATTGAATACGAAGGGAATGAGGGTAGTTCGCTATAATATGGGTGGCATGGTGGGTCATAGAAGGTTAGGATAGGTTGAATTAAGAAGTGTAGTTCATCTGAACACTCTCCATGCAAACAGAGCAGTGAGAAACTTGCAATGTCTCATCTGAAAAAGGAGTTGTAGGATGGAAATAATTTGCCAACTGCAAGGACCTGGATATCCTTTTGGACTCTCTCAAGACTGGAAAATGAAGACTGGATAGCTCCTGCCCATATATGACAGCAGTGTTCCATCTTCCCCCTGACCTCTTTTAACATAATTATAAAGACAGCTGAAGATATTTTCATAATTCAAAAGAACAAATATATCTGTGGTTTAACTGACCTAAAAGAATGACTTTTGTTATACAGTAAACACATCAGCCACCTTCGCCACAAAAAAAAAGCTCTTTCCTTCCTGATGTGTCATTCAAAGAGCTATAGGTGTCCTCATGGAAATGGAATGAGTGGGTCAAGTTAAAAATTTGATTCAGACAATTGGTGTTTACTTTGTACTATACCCATGGGGAAAGCAAGAATATATCTATTCTCCACCTATAATATCTAGGTATATGTTAAAAACAGCACAGAGTGAACTCTGTAGCTTTTGCTGGCAACCAGTCTAGGAGAAATATGACTCAAAATTAAAAGCTTTCATTGTCTTGTGGGAAAAAACTCTATCTCCATAATCATCATCATTGTCATAATGATGAAGAGGTGTGGTGATAGGGCTGCAGCACACCTGAGCACCTGACAGGTTCCTGCTATAAATTAAGGTTGAAAGCTGGAGGTATTCATGTGTAGAAACTACAGCTGATGTCCACCAACTTGAAGGCTCAACTTGGTCACAGGCATGTGGCTATTGATTCAATCGAGTAACCTTTTGCCCAGACCATTGCCTTCAGTCTAAGAAGTCCTTCACCCACTGATATTCTATCATCACTGTACTGGCCGTATACATAGCAATGGAGCGCGGTTTACTCTACTGTAATAGATTATTTTTTATCCTACAAGAATACATCCACCCTGTGTCCGGTCTTGTTTTAATCCTGCCAGGTGTTTAGCCACCATCCTCACATTAAAATCCTGGTGAGGGAACCGGTTTAGTCATCAATGACTTGACCATGCAGCAGACAATACTAAGTTAAATGGTACCAATAACACTCATAGAGTGACCTGTTATAAATCCTGAGAACAAATTTCATGCTGGAGTTTCTAAAGCAGTTTCACAACTCCTACAATGAATCTGTTGCTGAACTGTATAAATGTTTGCCATTCCCTCGGACAACATTGGTGGCATGAACAGGAGAGAGTTACTTCCATATACCCTAGCCCAGACATTCAGCTTCAAGAGAAAGACTTTCCAACTGCTCATTGTAACATTGCACAATAACAGTTTGTATCAGTTCCAATTCTTTTGAATCCCAATAAACACAGATTGCAAAGATCACTTTGCCTCAGAATAATTTTTATGAAAGCTGTATTAAAACTATCTTCTAATAAAAAGAAATGAAAAACAAATACTTCAGTTCGGTTACTTTTTGTAATTTGTAATCCATTTTCCCTGGATTCTGAATTTTCATAAAGTTTGTAAATGATGTGATACTGAGTGATTTTAATTAATGGTTTTGTAAAAATTAAAGAGTTTGATAAAATTCAAAGGCTTCAGAGTGGATAAACTTCAAGAGGATTATAAGATTTCTTTAATATTGTACAAAAGATTGCACTGTGAACTAACCATGTTTATATATATATATATATATATATATATATATATATATATATATACATACATACATACATATATATATATCTATATCTATATATATATATAGATATATATATATGTATGTATGTATATATATAATTTAAAGAAAAACAGACCACTTTAAGGCTCCATATATATATATGTATGGGCACAGGGCCATGTGGTTAGAATGTTTGCTTTCTGACCATGAAACCCGGGTTTGAATCTCACCATGGTCGATTTGTCAGAAAGGAGACTTCCTGATGTTATTGGTTTGGAGGGGCATGATTCCAGCATGCAGCACCTTTGGAAAGCGCCTGAAAAACCACACAATGGGTTAACCCAAGCCTTGTAAGTGAAATTGGGTAGACAGAACACTTGACAGAACTGTGACCAAGGATTTGAGTGAGCTGGTATAGTTCAGATTCTAGATAACATGCTCTCTCCCAGAAACTTTAACAAGGTCTGCTCAGCAAAGTTGCTGTATAAACCACAGGTGGGCATTGTGCTTGAGCGAGAGTAGATGGGTATCCTCAAATATAAGGGGTCAGCTATTATTTTATATATATATATATATATTTATATGTATATGTGTGTGTGTGTGTGTGTAGAGAGAGAGAGAGAGAGAGATAAAGATAAACAGTCTGTATACAGAAAACAATATTTGAGTGGTCACTGTTTGTTTCATACCTTAAATGGTTATCAAAGATGATCTTGTGATCACTTAAAATGTGAAACTGTTAGTGATGATTTGTGTTTGTAGCTCCATATGCACTATTCTTGATGTTTGAGCATTTTTCCATTTTTTATACAGTATATATATATATATATATGGCAAATTTTATACAGTATATACTGTATAAAATTTGCCATATTTATAGATTTAAGTGGAAAAATGCTCAAACATCAAGAATAGTGCATATATATATATATATATATATATATGTATATGTATATATTGTATGTGCACATATACCAACATTCACACACACATGCATTGATATATGGTTGTCCATATATAGTTGTATATGTAAATAGATTTATATAAATATATATATATATATATAAATATATTGTACACACAGAAATATATATATATATATACAGTATAGAGTTCTATATTTATTCACACAAATAGATACATACATATATGTTTGTATATATAAAAATGCATATATATACATATATATATATATATATATATATATATATATATATATATATATATATAGTTACTAATTTTACAGACTATTCTCTCAGCATGTGTATTCTAAAATGTTCTTCATATCCTACAACCAATTTCCGACAGTCTAGTCAATTTCTCCTGTAGATGTCTTTTTCGCTCCCCACCCTTCCGCTCTTCCTTACTCATTTCCATGGCAGCTTTACCTACACCCCATCCACCCAAGCCCTTATCTTTGATTAGGCATCACCACAGAAACTCACAAACGAAGCTTTGTCTCTCAGAATTATTTATCTACAATAAATAATCCTTCATGCACAGCTTTCTTTTTCTACAGATTATTGCCAGAATGTTCCCGAAAGCCTCCAAAAACAAAAGCAAAGTGTATTTTCCTGATCATCCTTGTATGCCATTACCAGTTAGAACAATTGTCATTGATAAGACTGATTTCAAGTGATTGGTTTGTTTGAAATTATACTTGTATATTTTTGCTTAGTTGTTGGTGATAATATCTAGCCTCATTTTTTTTATAATTCAAGTTGAAATTGGTCGTTTTTTCTTCTTTTCAGGAGAAAACATTTTTTTTTTCCAAAAAACATGTAAAATATGCTACTTCCATTTTGGTAAAAAGTGTGTCTGCAAATATAATTTCTTGTCTTTGGGGTTCTATTCAATTACCAATCGTTGCCATTTTCTTGTCTTTGGGGTCCTATTCAATTACCACTCATTGCCATTTTCTTGTCTTTGGGGTCCTATTCCACTGCCACTTGCAGCCACTTTCTTTTCTTTGAGATCCTATTGAAGAACCGCGTTTAGCCTCTTTCTTCTCTTTGGGGTCCCATTCAGTTACCACTTGTTGCCATTTTCTTGTCTTTGGGTCCTATTTAAGTGCCACTTTTAGCCACTTTCTTGTCTTTGAGATCCTATTTAAGTGCCACTTTTAGCCACTTTCTTTTCTTTGGGGTCCTATTTAAGTGCCACTTTTAGTCACTTTCTTTTCTTTGAGATCCTATTTAAGTGCCACTTTTAGTCACTTTCTTTTCTTTGAGATCCTATTTAA
>OZ038480.1:20053953-20121453 GCA_964036315.1 Acanthosepion esculentum
AACAGAAGGGGCTCCAGACCACATATGGCAGCAATACTCCATAAGGGCGATTGTATTTTGCCACAAATCTGTTGATTGGTTTAATTATGGAAGACAGTGCTTTTAAAACAAGCAGTCTTTGTAATTATAGTTCTCAGTATCAAGAGATTAATGATTAATAAGTAAAATTAAATTTTCATATATCTGTCTCTATCTGAGTTTTGCAGAGATTACATCTCCTTGTTAGGAAGGCTTAGTTATAAAATTCTACTATGAAGCCCCATGATAAATGAATATAATATCCATGAAACAAAACTCAGATCACTCAGGTAAGTGACTATTTAATTATATATATTGTTATGGGAACTTACCCATAAGAATAATGGACTATTCCGGACATCATAAATACTGCGCCTCAAGAGTCAGAGTCAGTCAGACAAAGGGTCAGAGACAGAGTCGCGTCAGACAATTACTGTAAGACATTGGAATAGTGATACTTGTCGAAACAACATAGTTCACTCTAACCAAACCTGATATTCATTACTAATACTTCTACTTCTTTGTACATCCAGCCTCACATACAGTAAATAATAGACCTGGTTTCTTTCAGATCGCGACCTCGGTGGCGAGATTAATGCGTGACAAACGTACCGATAAGCTATAGTTTTAAATAGTCCCCCTCACCCTCCACTTAGGACACAATCTTCTTCCCTGTGCGCAGGTCTTCGTAGTTGCCGCCCACGCGACGCCAGCATATCCGACTCTAAGAAAGAATACTTGACTTTAGAATTTCAGTTTTTCTGTTTCTGACCAGTCCTGTATATATCGTCTCTCGATCAAACTTAAATCTAATATAATTATGTCTCCATTAACCATGTCCCGAAGAAGGTCTATTTGACCGAAACGTCTGACGTCGACAGAATAACAAAAACAAAAACATAATAAAAACAGTAAACTCATATATTCGGATTTTGCTTTGTCTTTTCCACATTTTTCATCATACCGTCGGATCTACATCCACACATTTGCTTACATATTTCTGTTTGTAATATATCTGTGTTATTCAATACCTGTGTTCGAGTTATTCTTCATTGGTTCTACCTTGTACTATCACTGTGGTACAAGGAACTTGGACCATAACATATATATATATATATATATATGTATATTATAATTATAATATATATATATTATATATAGGATTATATGCAGGCAGCTTCATGTCATGACCTTACATTAATTTTTTGGTTAGTTTGAATTTAGCGTAGGTTACATTTGATTGATTATTCATGGTAAAACCCACAAGCAACTTTTTAATTCTGTTGTTTATTTTTTAAAAAAGCGGAAGTATTCTGCATTTGAAATTAAATTAATTATTCACACACCAGTAATTTACCATCATCCAAGGAGACACATTTGTAGCATTGAAATATGATTGCTACTGTGTAGTGATTTTTAACATGTTTTTCTTTTAATCTCCTATAATAAATAATATTTAGCTCTACTCTCTACTGAGCCCTCTTTTAAATTAAATGTTACAGAGAGTGGAATGATACTCCATTTGTTCTCTTACCTGGATACATATATATATGTATATATACCCAAGTATAGGATTGGTTTATACAGAATAAATTCCAATAACCAACAAATACTATTCCTAAAAGAGTGCTCAATACAGAGTAGAGCAAATATAATCATTTATTCGAAAATTAAAACATAAAATGTTATAAAATCACTACAAAAATAGCCATTTTGTTTCAACACCATCACTTGATAAGACACCAGAAGTGTTGAAACGAAATGGCTGTTTTTGTAGTGATTTTATAACATTTTATGTTTTAATTTTCGAATAAATGATTATATATATATATTCACTTTATCTATGTGTTTGTGCATAACACAAAAGACTATACCCAAAAAATAATTTTCCATTTACTTATATACTTATATAGATAAATAGAGATAAATGTTTGTATATGTTTTCCAGTATACTGATATATTTATTTAACTTATTGATTGGCGACTCAGTTGCCAAGGAGATCTGACAATAGTAACCAGGAGCTGATTTACATAACTGAAAAACAAAACTAAGTAAGTAAAGAAAAATTGAGGACTTATTGTATTTACTTTCCTATAAAGTGGTTCTTGTACCTAGAAATTCTCTGGCAGTTCTTCTGAGTGTCTCTACAAAACATGTGATTTCAGTTTAGGTAAAGGGCACAGGGAGGGTGCTTTTACTCAAAATGTATTCCAATTCTGCAATAATTTATTATTTTGTATATATATGTATAGGTATTTTGTTAATCAATAACTCTTTGAACTTAACTTTCTCCCTTTCTTTCTTGCTTGCTTAGTTTCTTTCTTTCAGTTATTACTTATCCATCGAACCATCTATCTCAGCTTGTTAATATCTATCTATCTATCTATCTATCTATCTCAGTTGCTTTTGTACTTATTTAATTATCAATATATCTTATTCAGCATACATTTTCGATACACTAATATTCATATTTATTAATATTTATATATACAAATTAGTACATGTATATATATATATATATATATGTGTGTGTGTATATATATATATATATATATATATATATACATATATATATATATATATGTTCTTTTTATAGAAAAAAAATGGCTTAAAATAATTGTCGGACTTTGTCCATTTCATAATATGTGACATCATATATATATATATATATATATATATATATATATATATATATATATATATATACACATATATCTATAGAATGGTTGTACGAATATGGACAAAAGGAAAACTTATCTTAGTCAATTTTTTCGATCTAAAGAGTACCATACTTATTAAAAATAAAGTACCTTATGTACATAGAGAGAAAATTCTAGTGAGTGCTGCTGTTGAATTTTATCAAAATATAAATCTGCACTACGGATGTTAATAGAATATTTCCTTTCCGAAATGAAGTACTTCTTTCCCAAGTCAACATATATGACTAAAAAAATTAGAAATTAAAAGAAAATGGTTAAAATCAAAAACCTTCTATTGTTTAAAATATATAATACATGAGTTATTTTCTCAAAGTAGAATAATATAGATAATAATTACATTATAAGACAAAAGTTCAACAACAAAAATAAGAATACTTACTTTTGTTTGATTGAGGAGTTCGAATTCCATTCGAATCCATTACATTCACTTATGTGCTAATACCCTTGGGAAAGGTATGAATCCGCTTCTTCTCCCCCCAGCTATGGGTAAATATCAGGACAAACTGGGTTCTATAGCCTTGGATGGTCCAGGAGAAGGACAAATCTGTATTCAAAACCTGTGGAGGTTTTTTTGGGGACCTTGTGGCACGTGGTGCACCAAGCTGAGAGAAGAACTAGTGACAGCAGCAAATGAGATCATTCCAAGGAAAAAGAGAGAAGGGAAAAAATGACAACAAATAATAACAAGGAATGATAGAGAGTATAGAAAATTAAACAAATAAATTAGAAATAAATGTAAGCAAGCTAAAAAGGAATGGGTCAAGAAAATTGCACAGAAATTAAAAGAATGAGCATAATATATAAAGCAAGTATAAAAGAACAGGATAGGATGTGCTCACCAACAGCTAGTATAAAATTAAAGAAAATCTACCTTGTTTGGCTCTTGGGCCTTCTATTGGGTGAATATTAGTATAAAAAATATGTATATATATTTCTCTTTTTCTATTTACATATCTGCTTCCATATCGACATAACCATTCTGTATGTTTGTCTCCCTATCTTAATTTGCTCCAGTCTATCTACGTTTTTCTGTTTCAGATTCATCAAGTCAATCTATTTTTCACATCTCTATGAGTAAATGGGTCAAATTTGTTTCTTTTTTTGTTTCATCCATGTGCTTTTTTTTTCCTTAAATATAAATATATTACTTCAGGCAGACCCACGTTAAATAGTTCAGAACAAATACTAATTTGTCTACCTTCAAAAACATTTATCAAGTATTTAAAATAATTTTAAGATGATATTTTTGTAATTTTTTTGATATAAACTAATATATTTTAGCTTTTCTGCATTAATGATACTCAAAGTCATTAACAAGCTCATTGAGAAAGAAAAAACAAAATAAAACATATATAAAACAATGTAATTAATATGCGTGATAATTAAATCAATAAATACACAAGTTAATTTAATTAACAATTAAAATAGGTAATTTATTTTTCTAGCATCATACATACATGCACATATTTCTGTTATTTTAATGGATACATCTATTTGAACAGACATCACTGTTTATTTATAAATGGTGAAATTAAAGTCTATCGGCTTAGCTAATCAAAAGTCCTATTGAACAAAAATTAACTCTCAGCAGGTCTTTAATAGATTCAATGAAACTTTCAATGATGGGCTGCTAGACATTGTTTTCCATTTTTTTATAGTGGAGCAATGGATAGCAGATCAGATAGAGGATTTGGAGAGCTGAGTTCAAATTCCAATTACATTCACTTACATGCTAATACCCTTTGGAAAGGTATGAATTCTCTTCTCCTCCCAGCTGCGGGTAAATAGCAGGTCAAACCTGGTACTGTAGCCTTGGATGGCAACTGGTCTACCACAGAACAGAAAGAAATGGTAACCTACTGTAGAAAAAATCTGCCTCGTCAGTCATGTATGAAAACATATATGATCGCCTAAGCATGTATCACGCATGGCATTAAAAAAAAATGTCTACTTAATGTGTTGCGGAATACTAGTATGATGCTTTGGTAGAAATAAGTCACCGTTATGCTGTGCGTATCACGAGGGGTATGGATGATTTATAGTAAATATTTAGAGGTTCCTGGAACATTTTGTAAACAATATTGGCAGACTCAGTGCCAGTCTGAGTAAAAATAAAAAACACAAAATAATGAATATAAAACCAAAGACAATGCCTGTTATTAACAAAAGCAATTACATGTGTAGACAATTGAACTGAAAGATAAAAACATTAAAACTATCGATAAGAATGTGCTTGTCTATGATAGATATGTGTATGTATACATGAGCATGTGTGAGAGAGTTCAAAAGTTAAAGGTCATGTGTGAGAGAGTTCAAAAGTTAAAAGGCATGTGTGAGAGAGTTCAAAAGTTAAAGGTCATGTGTGAGAGAGTTCAAAAGTTAAAGGGCATGTGTGAGAGAGTTCAAAAGTTAAAGGGCATGTGTGAGAGAGTTCAAAAGTTAAAAGGCATGTGTGAGAGAGTTCAAAAGTTAAAGGGCATGTGTGAGAGAGTTCAAAAGTTAAAAGGCATGTGTGAGAGAGTTCAAAAGTTAAAGGGCATGTGTGAGAGAGTTCAAAAGTTAAAGGACATGTGTGAGAGAGTTCAAAAGTTAAAGGGCATGTGTGAGAGTGTTCAAAAGTTAAAGGGCATGTGTGAGAGAGTTCAAAAGTTAAAGGGCATGTGTGAGAGAGTTCAAAAGTTAAAGGGCATGTGTGAGAGAGTTCAAAAGTTAAAAGGCATGTGTGAGAGAGTTCAAAAGTTAAAGGACATGTGTGAGAGAGTTCAAAAGTTAAAGGACATGTGTGAGAGAGTTCAAAAGTTAAAGGGCATGTGTGAGAGAGTTCAAAAGTTAAAGGTCATGTGTGAGAGAGTTCAAAAGTTAAAAGGCATGTGTGAGAGAGTTCAAAAGTTAAAGGTCATGTGTGAGAGAGTTCAAAAGTTAAAGGGCATGTGTGAGAGAGTTCAAAAGTTAAAGGGCATGTGTGAGAGAGTTCAAAAGTTAAAGGGCATGTGTGAGAGAGTTCAAAAGTTAAAGGGCATGTGTGAGAGAGTTCAAAAGTTAAAGGGCATGTGTGAGAGAGTTCAAAAGTTAAAGGGCATGTGTGAGAGAGTTCAAAAGTTAAAGGGCATGTGTGAGAGAGTTCAAAAGTTAAAGGGCATGTGTGAGAGAGTTCAAAAGTTAAAAGGCATGTCTGAGAGAGTTCAAAAGTTAAAGGGCATGTGTGAGAGAGTTCAAAAGTTACAGGAAGCAAATGTGCGCAGTTGACAGCGTTCTTATTCTATGTTCAACTACATTTGAAAACAAGAGTTAAAAAGAGAAGAAGAGCGAGAATATGTAGGCCTAAAAAGCACCTCCTAACAGGCGTTTTGGTAAAGCCAAGTTTGATAACTCACATACGTACTCACTAAAATAATGTTTGTAGTAATAAAAAATAATATTGGACTGAAAAAAGTGCTAAAATTGCATACATATGTTTAAATTAAAAAGAGAAAAGTTGACGTTAACTTTTATGACTTTTTTATTAAATATTAAAAAAATAAATTAAGTTATATACATATAGACATCTATATCTATAATTCTCAAAATGTGTGTGTATGTGTGTGTGATCGGATGTTGTCTATGCATTTCCACAATTTTCAACTGATTTCAATGAAATTTATTTTGTTTGGTAGATAATTCTTCAGTGCCAGTTTTGAGTCCAAATTGTTCGCGACAATGGCTCTCCACTATTTCCTGTCCATTATAACTCTCAGCAACGTTTTACTATTTATTATCTGTTCTTGGATATACATCTTTCATAAAAACTTTCATAAAAATAAATAGTTTAAATTATTACAATAATATTATCTATATCTATAATTCTCAAAATGTATGTGTGTATGTATGTATGAGTTGTAGAGTTACTTTCCGCAGTGGAAACTGTATTTGGACTAAAATCGGTCCTAAATAGGTTCAATGTACAAAAACGTTAGGAACTTTTATAATAAGTATTACGCAGAGTAATCTAGTTGTGGTAGCTGACTACTTTCGTATTTGACTCCCAGTCGACCCTCACTGACTCCTACTTATATTAGGTGGGAGAGTCTATTATCTATAGACTAGGTATGTTTCACTATAACAGTATGTGTGTGTGTGTGTGTATGTGTGTGTGTGTGTGTGTGTGTGTGTGTGTGATTGGATGTTGTTTATGCGTTTCCACAGTTTTCATCTGAATGCTTCTGCATGCAAAACGGAAAATGATGATCAAAGGACTCAATGGCTGAGGAGAAACACCTTTTCAACTGCTGCTGCGCATGAGGCTGAAACAAGACTGAGAATGCAAAAAACGTCCCTTTGCAGGGCCATCCCCACATTTAAATTGTTAACCCCCCCCATTTCAGCTGCACCCAATTGTTGTTACTAATATTGATCTTCGGGTGGGCTGACTTTAAACTTAAACTGCTCCAACTGAACGGCAAAAATTCCCAGTAATGAAAGGACAGTCGGAGACTGGTTATCCTGCTACTTATTGTATGCATTACTATATAAAATATATTGTAGAACAGGTATACTGACCTTGACTTGTATAAAAATACGTATGCTAGTAAGTTACAAAGCGGGAAATGTAAAACTAAAAGTTTAACTTTCATGTCTTTTTATCAAATATTAAGATACCAATTAAGTGGATGTTTCGTTGTCCTACTTCTCTGTTTAGAATTTGAAAGTGTTTCATGTACGCAGTTGTATAGTCAAAAGGAAAAAAAACAAAACAATATGACACTTATTTTTCCCATTTTATGTGTACAAAACAGACAAGCTTATTATCAAAATCAATTATTACAAACAGGGAATAAAACTAATTTTAGTTCACTAACCCCTATTCCTTTAGGAAAAGGGTTAAATTACTGGTTCTAGGGTGGAGTTGCATTTCGGAGAGAAGGAAGAATGAATTTGAGAGAGTCAAGGAAAAAAGTCAAGTCCTGACAATACTCTTTTCATGTTTTTATTTCTATTTTTTTTTGTAATGAGAAAAAAGCAAAATAAAACTACAGAGGCAATGCCAGAGAAAAAAACAAACAACAAAAAAGAAAGCAAAATAGATGTAAAGCCAACCGTCATTAAAAGCCCAGAGCCAAGACTGAACAAAAATAGAATTGAAATTGTAAAAAGAGAGATGTTTTACCTGTAACAAAAGAATTGAAACTGGTAAAGATGGAAAAGACAAGGAAAAGCAAATGGCTGAAAAGTAAGAAGATATGAAAAAAAAAAGAAAGTACAAAACTCATGAATCAATAAAGAAGCAAAAGTAACCTCAACATATGGCAATAGCTAACAAGCAGATTTAACAGTCCATTAATATTGTGAATTTATCCTTAAAGGAGGCTCCAAAATTGTACCCATGTGCCAGACTGAAATAAGCTGAGTAAATAAAAAAATAAAGAACCTATTACAGCTAGCATAATGGTCGTTAGTATGGGAAGTGGAATCGGCAAACCAAGTTCAAATTCTGGTCTAGGCAGTTACATTTTATTTCACACTACTGCCATCAGAAAAGGTCAGAATCTATCGGAATAGCAAGAAATTAGGTTTGGGTGGTAGCCAGTCTAGCAGAAAATCTACTCTGAATACAAAACCATGGAGAAGGCAAGGAAAAATTCTTGACTTCTCTGCCAGAAGTGATAGCAATTCACAAATAGTCCATAAAAAGGAAGGTGTGGAGAACCATGATCTGCAGAGATATGGTATAAACAACAACCGAAAAACTTTTAATATGAGAAATATGGATGAGGAAACAAAATCACAAGATGTTACATATTTTATATATATCATGGGGTGAAATTAGAGTGTGTAGATTTAACATATATACTTACATGCACACAAACACACACAACATTACATATAAAGGAAAAAAATAGGCAATAAGAAAACTGTGTGTATATTACCACAACAAAAATTATTCTAGTGACTAACAACATTTAGTTTTTTGGTTATTGATATTTTGTTACAATGAATTCATTTCATTTTTTGCCTTGAAAATGTAAAAAAATGTACACATATACATATACACACACATATATATATATATATATATATATATATATATATATATATATATATATCACAGAAATAAAGGTGTGAAGCTTAATATTACTAGTCATATTAAAAGCGAAGCAACCGGTTTCGCTCCCGCTCTTCAGGCTTCAACGGGAGATTCAACTTAAATTAAAAACACTAGAAAATGTGCAATGAATAGGAAATGGGGAGAGAAAAAAAAATAATGAACACAAGGAGCTAGAGACAAATAAAAGCGAGTCCCAGCAAACACTCACGCTGTTTACACAGGGAAGGCTTGCAGGACCTGATATAAAGTGCCTCCAGCACCTTGAGATGAAATAAAGAGTGTGGCCGGGACAACACAGTGAACCCGTCCACACTAAAGTTAGCCGCACACTCTCTGTTAACAGCATGAGTGTTTGCTGGGACTCATTTCCCCATTTCCTATTCATTGCACATTTTCTAGTGTTTTTAATTTAAGTTAAATCTCCCGTTGAAGCCTGAAGAGTGGGAGTGAAACCGGTTGCTTCGCTTTATATACAATTTATATATATATATATATATATATATATATATATATATATATATATATATATATATATATATTGTGTATTGATGCAGAAAATGTTGTTTAAGGCAAATATTATTAAGACAACAGACATTTTGTGTTAATTTTACTGATCAATGTTGCCAAATTATGAATAATCCTTCTCAGACAAGGAGGAAATTCTGTCAGAAATTGTCCGAAGTTTATCTTGGAAGAAATATGATTCAAGCTTTTGACTTTTAAGTCATCATCAGGATTGGTAGAAACAAAGGGTGAGCTTTGTAGAACTAGTGAGTGTTGTGATGAGAATTATGAGGTAAGAAGGATTATCGATAATTTAGAAAAGTTGATCACTAAAATTAATTGGCACAAAATGTCTGTTGTCTTTAGCAATATATGTGTGTGTGTGTGTGTGTGTGTCTGTGTGTGTGCATATATATGTATGTATGTATGCATTTATATTTATGCGAGTGCATGGCTGAATTGGTAAATTATTTACTTTCCAACCATGAGACCTGGGTTTGAATCTAACCCCATGGTCAATTGACCAGGAAGGTAACTGACTGACCCAAGCTCTGTGAATGAAATTGTGGACGGAATTGTTTGGAACCTGTCAATTGACCAGGGAGGTTAATGATTGACCCAAACATTGTGAGTGAAATTGCAGAAGAAATTGTTTAGAACCTGTCAGTAGTTTGCAAACATGAAGTCACAAATCATCATAACCAAACGTTTGAGCAAACTAACATCGTTCAAATGGCTAGTCATGCCAGATTAACCGCACTATCCCAGAATCTTTAACTAAAAGTCATTCATCATTGTTGCATAAACTACAGGTGGATCCTTTGGCTGTAGAATAAACACAGATTTACCAAAACAGATGGGTTATGCTCTGAAAAGAGTAGCCAGCCATTAGCTATATTTTCATGACCTCTCCCTGTTACAAAGAGAACATTAATGGAAACTTCTTTATTTCAGTTGAATTGTCTCATGATAATTGATCTGTAATTTGAGATGTCAAGTGAGAAACTGTTGGTGACAGATGAACCTAATTCTAATATAGTGATGTCTGCAGCCTTGAAAATAAAATCTAAAGTTTAATTCTTTTTTAAACCAAAAAACCTCAACAATCTGTATCACTCATCACAGAACTTTTTGCAGTGAGACAATCTTAATACTGGAAACTCCTTGAATATGTTCCTGTAGCTCATATGGCTTTATGGAAAGTTTGTTCACATTAGAAGACCACTAGTATGGATAGGTGGCAGGATAATTATTTTATCAAAACTTTGTGAATATAATGAGCTGACTCTAGGGTTAAAATGAATAATATATTTTTATTTATTTTCTTTAGAGTGATGAGTAAGTTCTTTGGTATTTGGTATAGCAAAATTTTGTTATTAAGGTGAATATTGTTAGCAGTCTGCATCTGTTGGTGGTCGTTTTGAAGTAAGACAATGATAGGGGTAGTATTAATATCAGAAATTAGGTCAGTATCAATCTACTGTGTTTTCTTGGCCCTGAGCAGGATGGAAATGTCAGTAGCAAATGACCTCTTAACTGCTTCTTCATGCGTCCCACATGGCTGGTTTCTATGGGGTAGCATTCTTTTGTTCCATCCCCCTTTTGCTTCATCTGCCTCTAAACCAGAAGCGTTAGGTTTATATCCTTTTGACCAGGCTTGTGAATTTGGTCTGAACATCATAAACTCTCTTTGTGTAAATTATTTTGATTGGCCAAGATTATTTTATTGTCCAGCATTCCTGCCTTTTTCATTTTTTTTTATAATGGAAGCTATGCATGGAACCTCCCTGATTTTTGGTATTTTTCAGTCACAAATAAATAGGCTCTGCTCCAGCAAACTTTCAGTGCTTTTGACTGGGTTCAGTTTTTTTCCTCTTCTTCCCCATTTTTTTTTTAAGGTTGCCTTCTCATTAGTTGAGATAAAAGTATATAGAGAGATAGAAAGAAGTAAGAGGTTTAACGGATAGTGCAAATACCTTCTTTTAATAAAAAAAATCTAATGTTTAAATTCGGCATTTTAAAATAAACTTTTAAAAAACATTTCAAATCGCAGTCTCAGAATCTAAAATCTCATGTATATGCATTGTTAAAGGATTGCTGCCCCATAACAGGAGTGATGGCTAAGAAGTTTCCACGATGACCAACTTTCTAGTGCAATGAGCTCGATACTAATTAGATACCTTCACTATTAGGGCCTCAGTGATGGCTAAGAAGTTTTTGATTTGTTTATATATTTTATTTTTAAACTTTATTTTATTTGGATTTTGTTTTTTTTATTTCAATTTTGTTTTTTATCGGGATTCACTACAGCTAGTAAGGGATTTAAAGGATAGTGCAAATACCTTCTTTTAATAAAAAAAAAATCTAAAAAGACTTCTTGTATGTACACTGATGTTTAAATTCGGCAAACTTTTAAAAAATGTTTCAAATCTCAGTCTCAGAATCTAAAATCTCATGTATATGCATTGTTAAAGGATTGCTGGCCAAAAACAAACCCATACACACGCATATTAGTTTCAATTTGAAGAAAGCTCAAATAACAATTCAACATATTGATTTTCAAATGTCTCAGATGTATCTTTTTGTCATATTTGTTGTCGTAGAGTGATGGCTAAGAAGTTTCCATGTTGACCAACTCTCTAGTGCAATGAGCTCGATCCTAAATAGATACCTTCACTAATAGGGCCTCAGTGATGGCTAAAAAGTTTTAGATTTGTTTATATATTTTATTTTTATACTTTATTTTATTTGGATTTTGTTTTTTTATTTCAGTTTTGTTTTTTATCGGGATTCACTACAGCTTTACGAAACAAATATGCAGATTGTAGTGTCTTGTAATTTACATTAATATTAACCCTTTCCTGACTATAAATTCTAACTTTTACCATTTTGTGGGTAACTCTAATTCAAATCTAATCTGTGCATGACCATAACGAAGATTATATTTGTAGCTAGAACAAAAGTATTTATAGGTGGGACAAGAATAATCTTAAACAAAAATATCTACATTCTTTACCAAATGTTCCAAGAAGTAGAAGTCAGACCAAAACTATGATCTGGAATTGGAATGGAAGCAATGATGGCACCTACATTGAAACCATCATAAAATATTCAGGATGTGGAATTAGTAAGTACTAATCACTTCAAATGCCTCAGTTTATGGATCAGTTATAACAAATTTAACATAGGAGATACGGCAATTGAACATAGAATAGGCTGTAGTTAAGGTACTTTTGTCTGACACCGCAAGATGCTACAAAACCATAATGTTAACCGAAGAACACAAGTCCTATTCTTAAATAATCTCATCAGATGAAGACTCTCATTTTCGATGTCACAGATAGCATCCAACTTGTTTAAAAATATATAAGACATCAACTACATATAACCATTTTCTCAGATCAATGGTTCACAATGGTTTCAAGAGAATGCACAATGTATGTCTTGAAGAATACAATCCTTCATCAGATCTCGCAGACTGGTGTCAAAGAATAACAAACAAAGAACTTTATCAAATAACAGAAACTGTATCACTTGGAGACTACCAACAGCAGCAACAATTAAAATGGATAGCATATGTAACTCAAAGAGAAAATAATGAAAAAATCAACATGTTGAGAAGACACATTTCATCAAACAACAGAATAAGAAGGAAGCTCTCATCTATAATAGAATGAGTGAAATTGAGAAACTTATTTTCTTGAAAAATTGTTTTAAGAGAAAGATTTTATAAATTTCAACCAGAATCAGCAATGTCTGCTCGGTCAATGAATGCCAAGTGAAACAGTTAATATTACCATTTACATTTTGTTGTGTTTTTCTTGTATGTAGTGAAGAGGTTTAGTATGTACAGAAATTGTCTAGATGATTGTTCATTTCCAGTGCTTTTGGAAAACTTATTAATAACTTTCAAGGATTGAAGATGAATACACAAATTACATTTTATAGTTATGTAAATTTAAACATACAGTGGTAATACAAACTTTCCCATCAAAGAAAGCCAAATGAATGGCTAATTACTTTAACCAGGGCCAGCACAAGAGTTTCATGCCTGTCTGAATTTACGATAAAGTGTCTCATAATCTATGATATGAGGCACTGCACTCAACTGCAACTGAGTTTTTCAAAAGGTAACATTCATATAAAATACACATTTTATTGTAACCTAATCATATAAAATACACATTTTATTGTAACCTAATCATATAAAATAATGGCTCATACCCAATATAGGTGAACAATTCAGCTAGAAAAATTGACATTATTTACATTATTCGGACTATTGTCCTCATCTTTATCGCCATATTTATCACAATGTTTCGGCCGTTGTACAATCCGGCCTTCTTCAGGTGGTTGGAATGTCGAACTGAACCCTTTATTTCGCTCACTGGGGTAGACTTTTCTAGTTCCACATGCCATGTTTAATGGATGTCAGTTATCAGTTATCTCCTGTTAATTTTCTCTCTGAAAGTTCTCCACTGCCTTAACCGGGTATTGAACTCACACTCTTTGGGTCATGTCACTGGATCTAACAAACGCCTTTATCCACTGTGCCATGTGTCCTTGAGGTTAAGGCAGTGGAGAAATTTCAGTGAACCTTCTACATCAGTAAGCGAAATAAAGTGTTCAGTTCGACTTTCCAACCACCTGAAGAAGGGTGGAGCGTACAACGGCCGAAACCTTGTAAAAATATGGTGACAAAGATGAGGACAATAGTCCGAATAATGTAAATAATGTACATAATAACTCATCTCAGAAATATAGAGAAATACTAACGGGCCGAAACGTTGTAATAAATAAGGCGACAAAGTCGAGAATAATAGTCCGAATAATGTAAATAGTGTACATAATACCTCATCTCAGAAATATAGACAGATACTGAAGGGCCGAAACGTTGTAATAAATATGGTGACAAAGATGAGGACAATAGTACTAATAATGTAAATAGTGTACATAATACCTCATCTCAGAAATATAGACAGATACTGAAGGGCCGAAACGTTGTAATAAATATGGCGACAAAGATGAGGACAATAGTCCGAATAATGTAAATAATGTACATAATACCTCATCTTAGAAATATAGACAGATTTGGATGAAAAAACACAGAATTATGAACAATCTTGAAAAGTGTAAAATGACATTCTGACTTATGGTGACAAGGGTGAAAAATAGATCGGGAACCACTGCAGAAATTTTTTTCTCTCATGAAAATCTGGTTGTAATCATTTCCAAGTGGATGAAAATTGCTCATTGCATTTCTCTGATTATTTTGCTTCCAGTGTATCTTTAGAGTGTTTAGTCTTCCTTCTGTATGATTCATCCGCAAAATATCAGATGTCTCCTTCTCATTGTAAGCAGCCGTTTCTTTCTAGCTCCTTAAAACTTCCTCATTCGTCATATGCTCCATCCATGATAATCTAGGTATTTATCAGTAGAACTACATCTCAGTCACTTACAATTTATATGAACTTTAAGGCTCAGGAATTAGAAGACGTTCATGATTTTGAATAAATATCTATTTTAAATCATGTATCAAATATTCCTGTTAAAATATCAATGAACTGAAAGATTCTGCTGAAGAAAAAGAACTTATTGACTTAAAGCTGCATATCTAATTCATCTTGATAGATAAGATTCAGTTTAAGAATTTGATAAAATTACATCTGCAAAATGTGAAGCACATCTGAATCAATTTTCAGGAGCATCATTTAATTTAGAGTTTTGCTTATTTACTTGAGATTTGTTTTTATTTTACGCATCCAAAAAAGATAAACACACGTAATGTGGAACATGATCATTAAAGAAATAAACAAAAATACTTAGACATAAAAATAATTTACCATATAAATATGAATAATATCTTAATTGAACCAATGCTCACATTAGCAGGGAGACGAAAAGTGGATTGAAACCCAAGTAGCGGGGAGACTAAAAGTGGATTGAAACCCAAGTAGCGGGGAGACGAAAAGGGGATTGAAACCCAAGTAGCGGGGAGACTAAAAGTGGATTGAAACCCAAGTAGCGGGGAGACTAAAAGTGGATTGAAACCCAAGTAGCGGGGAGACGAAAAGTGGATTGAAACCCAAGTAGCGGGGAGACGAAAAGTGGATTGAAACCCAAGTAGCGGGGAGACGAAAAGTGGATTGAAACCCAAGTAGCGGGGAGACTAAAAGTGGATTGAAACCCAAGTAGCGGGGAGACGAAAAGTGGATTGAAACCCAAGTAGCGGGGAGACGAAAAGGGGATTGAAACCCAAGTAGCGGGGAGACGAAAAGTGGATTGAAACCCAAGTAGCGGGGAGACGAAAAGGGGATTGAAACCCAAGTAGCGGGGAGACGAAAAGTGGATTGAAACCCAAGTAGCGGGGAGACGAAAAGGGGATTGAAACCCAAGTAGCGGGGAGACGAAAAGGGGATTGAAACCCAAGTAGCGGGGAGACGAAAAGGGGATTGAAACCCAAGTAGCGGGGAGACTAAAAGTGGATTGAAACCCAAGTAGCGGGGAGACGAAAAGGGGATTGAAACCCAAGTTGCGGGGAGACGAAAAGTGGATTGAAACCCAAGTAGCGGGGAGACTAAAAGTGGATTGAAACCCAAGTAGCGGGGAGACGAAAAGGGGATTGAAACCCAAGTAGCGGGGAGACTAAAAGTGGATTGAAACCCAAGTAGCGGGGAGACGAAAAGTGGATTGAAACCCAAGTAGCGGGGAGACGAAAAGGGGATTGAAACCCAAGTAGCGGGGAGACGAAAAGTGGATTGAAACCCAAGTAGCGGGGAGACTAAAAGTGGATTGAAACCCAAGTAGCGGGGAGACGAAAAGGGGATTGAAACCCAAGTAGCGGGGAGACTAAAAGTGGATTGAAACCCAAGTAGCGGGGAGACGAAAAGGGGATTGAAACCCAAGTAGCGGGGAGACTAAAAGTGGATTGAAACCCAAGTAGCGGGGAGACGAAAAGGGGATTGAAACCCAAGTACCGGGGAGACGAAAAGTGGATTGAAACCCAAGTAGCGGGGAGAGGAAAAGGGGATTGAAACCCAAGTAGCGGGGAGACTAAAAGTGGATTGAAACCCAAGTAGCGGGGAGACTAAAAGTGGATTGAAAGCCAAGTAGCGGGGAGACGAAAAGTGGATTGAAACCCAAGTAGCGGGGAGACGAAAAGGGGATTGAAACCCAAGTAGCGGGGAGACGAAAAGGGGATTGAAACCCAAGTAGCGGGAAGACGAAAAGGGGATTGAAACCCAAGTAGCGGGGAGACGAAAAGGGGATTGAAACCCAAGTAGCGGGGAGACTAAAAGTGGATTGAAACCCAAGTAGCGGGGAGACGAAAAGGGGATTGAAACCCAAGTAGCGGGGAGACTAAAAGTGGATTGAAACCCAAGTAGCGGGGAGACGAAAAGGGGATTGAAACCCAAGTAGCGGGGAGACTAAAAGTGGATTGAAACCCAAGTAGCGGGGAGACGAAAAGGGGATTGAAACCCAAGTAGCGGGGAGACGAAAAGTGGATTGAAACCCAAGTAGCGGGGAGACGAAAAGGGGATTGAAACCCAAGTAGCGGGGAGACGAAAAGTGGATTGAAACCCAAGTAGCGGGGAGACGAAAAGGGGATTGAAACCCAAGTAGCGGGGAGACGAAAAGGGGATTGAAACCCAAGTAGCGGGGAGACGAAAAGGGTATTGAAACCCAAGTAGCGGGGAGACGAAAAGTGGATTGAAACCCAAGTAGCGGGGAGACGAAAAGGGGATTGAAACCCAAGTAGCGGGGAGACGAAAAGGGGATTGAAACCCAAGTAGCGGGAAGACGAAAAGGGGATTGAAACCCAAGTAGCGGGGAGACTAAAAGTGGATTGAAACCCAAGTAGCGGGGAGACGAAAAGGGGATTGAAACCCAAGTAGCGGGGAGACTAAAAGTGGATTGAAACCCAAGTAGCGGGGAGACGAAAAGGGGATTGAAACCCAAGTAGCGGGGAGACGAAAAGTGGATTGAAACCCAAGTAGCGGGGAGACGAAAAGTGGATTGAAACCCAAGTAGCGGGGAGACGAAAAGGGGATTGAAACCCAAGTAGCGGGGAGACGAAAAGGGGATTGAAACCCAAGTAGCGGGGAGACGAAAAGTGGATTGAAACCCAAGTAGCGGGGAGACTAAAAGTGGATTGAAACCCAAGTAGCGGGGAGACGAAAAGGGGATTGAAACCCAAGTAGCGGGGAGACTAAAAGTGGATTGAAACCCAAGTAGCGGGGAGACGAAAAGTGGATTGAAACCCAAGTAGCGGGGAGTCTAAAAGTGGATTGAAACCCAAGTAGCGGGGAGACGAAAAGTGGATTGAAACCCAAGTAGCGGGGAGACGAAAAGGGGATTGAAACCCAAGTAGCGGGGAGACGAAAAGTGGATTGAAACCCAAGTAGCGGGGAGACTAAAAGTGGATTGAAACCCAAGTAGCGGGGAGACGAAAAGGGGATTGAAACCCAAGTAGCGGGGAGACGAAAAGTGGATTGAAACCCAAGTAGCGGGGAGACGAAAAGGGGATTGAAACCCAAGTAGCGGGGAGACGAAAAGTGGATTGAAACCCAAGTAGCGGGGAGACGAAAAGGGGATTGAAACCCAAGTAGCGGGGAGACTAAAAGTGGATTGAAACCCAAGTAGCGGGGAGACGAAAAGGGGATTGAAACCCAAGTAGCGGGGAGACTAAAAGTGGATTGAAACCCAAGTAGCGGGGAGACGAAAAGGGGATTGAAACCCAAGTACCGGGGAGACGAAAAGTGGATTGAAACCCAAGTAGCGGGGAGAGGAAAAGGGGATTGAAACCCAAGTAGCGGGGAGACTAAAAGTGGATTGAAACCCAAGTAGCGGGGAGACTAAAAGTGGATTGAAACCCAAGTAGCGGGGAGACGAAAAGTGGATTGAAACCCAAGTAGCGGGGAGACGAAAAGGGGATTGAAACCCAAGTAGCGGGGAGACGAAAAGGGGATTGAAACCCAAGTAGCGGGAAGACGAAAAGGGGATTGAAACCCAAGTAGCGGGGAGACGAAAAGGGGATTGAAACCCAAGTAGCGGGGAGACTAAAAGTGGATTGAAACCCAAGTAGCGGGGAGACGAAAAGGGGATTGAAACCCAAGTAGCGGGGAGACTAAAAGTGGATTGAAACCCAAGTAGCGGGGAGACGAAAAGGGGATTGAAACCCAAGTAGCGGGGAGACTAAAAGTGGATTGAAACCCAAGTAGCGGGGAGACGAAAAGGGGATTGAAACCCAAGTAGCGGGGAGACGAAAAGTGGATTGAAACCCAAGTAGCGGGGAGACGAAAAGGGGATTGAAACCCAAGTAGCGGGGAGACGAAAAGTGGATTGAAACCCAAGTAGCGGGGAGACGAAAAGGGGATTGAAACCCAAGTAGCGGGGAGACGAAAAGGGGATTGAAACCCAAGTAGCGGGGAGACGAAAAGGGTATTGAAACCCAAGTAGCGGGGAGACGAAAAGTGGATTGAAACCCAAGTAGCGGGGAGACGAAAAGGGGATTGAAACCCAAGTAGCGGGGAGACGAAAAGGGGATTGAAACCCAAGTAGCGGGAAGACGAAAAGGGGATTGAAACCCAAGTAGCGGGGAGACTAAAAGTGGATTGAAACCCAAGTAGCGGGGAGACGAAAAGGGGATTGAAACCCAAGTAGCGGGGAGACTAAAAGTGGATTGAAACCCAAGTAGCGGGGAGACGAAAAGGGGATTGAAACCCAAGTAGCGGGGAGACGAAAAGTGGATTGAAACCCAAGTAGCGGGGAGACGAAAAGTGGATTGAAACCCAAGTAGCGGGGAGACGAAAAGGGGATTGAAACCCAAGTAGCGGGGAGACGAAAAGTGGATTGAAACCCAAGTAGCGGGGAGACTAAAATTGGATTGAAACCCAAGTAGCGGGGAGACGAAAAGGGGATTGAAACCCAAGTAGCGGGGAGACTAAAAGTGGATTGAAACCCAAGTAGCGGGGAGACGAAAAGTGGATTGAAACCCAAGTAGCGGGGAGTCTAAAAGTGGATTGAAACCCAAGTAGCGGGGAGACGAAAAGTGGATTGAAACCCAAGTAGCGGGGAGACGAAAAGGGGATTGAAACCCAAGTAGCGGGGAGACGAAAAGTGGATTGAAACCCAAGTAGCGGGGAGACTAAAAGTGGATTGAAACCCAAGTAGCGGGGAGACGAAAAGGGGATTGAAACCCAAGTAGCGGGGAGACGAAAAGTGGATTGAAACCCAAGTAGCGGGGAGACGAAAAGGGGATTGAAACCCAAGTAGCGGGGAGACGAAAAGTGGATTGAAACCCAAGTAGCGGGGAGACGAAAAGGGGATTGAAACCCAAGTAGCGGGGAGACGAAAAGGGGATTGAAACCCAAGTAGCGGGGAGACGAAAAGGGGATTGAAACCCAAGTAGCGGGGAGACGAAGAGTGGATTGAAACCCAAGTAGCGGGGAGACGAAAAGGGGATTGAAACCCAAGTAGCGGGGAGACGAAAAGGGGATTGAAACCCAAGTAGCGGGGAGACGAAAAGTGGATTGAAACCCAAGTAGCGGGGAGACGAAAAGTGGATTGAAACCCAAGTAGCGGGGAGACGAAAAGGGGATTGAAACTCAAGTAGCGGGGAGACGAAAAGGGGATTGAAACCCAAGTAGCGGGGAGACGAAAAGTGGATTGAAACCCAAGTAGCGGGGAGACGAAAAGGGGATTGAAACCCAAGTAGCGGGGAGACGAAAAGGGGATTGAAACCCAAGTAGCGGGGAGACGAAAAGGGGATTGAAACCCAAGTAGCGGGGAGACGAAAAGGGGATTGAAACCCAAGTAGCGGGGAGACGAAAAGGGGATTGAAACCCAAGTAGCGGGGAGACTAAAAGTGGATTGAAACCCAAGTAGCGGGGAGACGAAAAGTGGATTGAAACCCAAGTAGCGGGGAGACTAAAAGTGGATTGAAACCCAAGTAGCGGGGAGACGAAAAGTGGATTGAAACCCAAGTAGCGGGGAGACGAAAAGTGGATTGAAACCCAAGTAGCGGGGAGACGAAAAGTGGATTGAAACCCAAGTAGCGGGGAGACGAAAAGGGGATTGAAACCCAAGTAGCGGGGAGACGAAAAGGGGATTGAAACCCAAGTAGCGGGGAGACGAAAAGGGGATTGAAACCCAAGTAGCGGGGAGACGAAAAGGGGATTGAAACCCAAGTAGCGGGGAGACTAAAAGTGGATTGAAACCCAAGTAGCGGGGAGACGAAAAGGGGATTGAAACCCAAGTAGCGGGGAGACTAAAAGTGGATTGAAACCCAAGTAGCGGGGAGACGAAAAGGGGATTGAAACCCAAGTAGCGGGGAGACGAAAAGGGGATTGAAACCCAAGTAGCGGGGAGACTAAAAGTGGATTGAAACCCAAGTAGCGGGGAGACGAAAAGGGGATTGAAACCCAAGTAGCGGGGAGACTAAAAGTGGATTGAAACCCAAGTAGCGGGGAGACGAAAAGGGGATTGAAACCCAAGTAGCGGGGAGACTAAAAGTGGATTGAAACCCAAGTAGCGGGGAGACGAAAAGGGGATTGAAACCCAAGTAGCGGGGAGACGAAAAGGGGATTGAAACCCAAGTAGCGGGGAGACGAAAAGGGGATTGAAACCCAAGTAGCGGGGAGACTAAAAGTGGATTGAAACTCAAGTAGCGGGGAGACGAAAAGGGGATTGAAACCCAAGTAGCGGGGAGACTAAAAGTGGATTGAAACTCAAGTAGCGGGGAGACGAAAAGGGGATTGAAACCCAAGTAGCGGGGAGACTAAAAGTGGATTGAAACCCAAGTAGCGGGGAGACGAAAAGGGGATTGAAACCCAAGTAGCGGGGAGACTAAAAGTGGATTGAAACCCAAGTAGCGGGGAGACGAAAAGTGGATTGAAACCCAAGTAGCGGGGAGTCTAAAAGTGGATTGAAACCCAAGTAGCGGGGAGACGAAAAGGGGATTGAAACCCAAGTAGCGGGGAGACGAAAAGTGGATTGAAACCCAAGTAGCGGGGAGACTAAAAGTGGATTGAAACCCAAGTAGCGGGGAGACGAAAAGGGGATTGAAACCCAAGTAGCGGGGAGACGAAAAGTGGATTGAAACCCAAGTAGCGGGGAGACGAAAAGGGGATTGAAACCCAAGTAGCGGAGAGACGAAAAGTGGATTGAAACCCAAGTAGCGGGGAGACGAAAAGGGGATTGAAACCCAAGTAGCGGGGAGACGAAAAGGGGATTGAAACCCAAGTAGCGGGGAGACGAAAAGGGGATTGAAACCCAAGTAGCGGGGAGACGAAAAGGGGATTGAAACCCAAGTAGCGGGGAGACGAAAAGTGGATTGAAACCCAAGTAGCGGGGAGACGAAAAGGGGATTGAAACCCAAGTAGCGGGGAGACGAAAAGGGGATTGAAACCCAAGTAGCGGGGAGACGAAAAGGGGATTGAAACCCAAGTAGCGGGGAGACGAAAAGTGGATTGAAACCCAAGTAGCGGGGAGACGAAAAGGGGATTGAAACCCAAGTAGCGGGGAGACGAAAAGGGGATTGAAACCCAAGTAGCGGGGAAACGAAAAGTGGATTGAAACCCAAGTAGCGGGGAGACGAAAAGGGGATTGAAACCCAAGTAGCGGGGAGACGAAAAGGGGATTGAAACCCAAGTAGCGGGGAGACGAAAAGGGGATTGAAACCCAAGTAGCGGGGAGACGAAAAGGGGATTGAAACCCAAGTAGCGGGGAGACGAAAAGGGGATTGAAACCCAAGTAGCGGGGAGACTAAAAGTGGATTGAAACCCAAGTAGCGGGGAGACGAAAAGTGGATTGAAACCCAAGTAGCGGGGAGACTAAAAGTGGATTGAAACCCAAGTAGCGGGGAGACGAAAAGTGGATTGAAACCCAAGTAGCGGGGAGACGAAAAGTGGATTGAAACCCAAGTAGCGGGGAGACGAAAAGTGGATTGAAACCCAAGTAGCGGGGAGACGAAAAGGGGATTGAAACCCAAGTAGCGGGGAGACGAAAAGGGGATTGAAACCCAAGTAGCGGGGAGACGAAAAGGGGATTGAAACCCAAGTAGCGGGGAGACGAAAAGGGGATTGAAACCCAAGTAGCGGGGAGACTAAAAGTGGATTGAAACCCAAGTAGCGGGGAGACGAAAAGGGGATTGAAACCCAAGTAGCGGGGAGACTAAAAGTGGATTGAAACCCAAGTAGCGGGGAGACGAAAAGGGGATTGAAACCCAAGTAGCGGGGAGACTAAAAGTGGATTGAAACCCAAGTAGCGGGGAGACGAAAAGGGGATTGAAACCCAAGTAGCGGGGAGACGAAAAGTGGATTGAAACCCAAGTAGCGGGGAGACGAAAAGGGGATTGAAACCCAAGTAGCGGGGAGACGAAAAGGGGATTGAAACCCAAGTAGCGGGGAGACGAAAAGGGGATTGAAACCCAAGTAGCGGGGAGACGAAAAGTGGATTGAAACCCAAGTAGCGGGGAGACGAAAAGGGGATTGAAACCCAAGTAGCGGGGAGACGAAAAGGGGATTGAAACCCAAGTAGCGGGAAGACGAAAAGGGGATTGAAACCCAAGTAGCGGGGAGACTAAAAGTGGATTGAAACCCAAGTAGCGGGGAGACGAAAAGGGGATTGAAACCCAAGTAGCGGGGAGACTAAAAGTGGATTGAAACCCAAGTAGCGGGGAGACGAAAAGGGGATTGAAACCCAAGTAGCGGGGAGACGAAAAGTGGATTGAAACCCAAGTAGCGGGGAGACGAAAAGGGGATTGAAACCCAAGTAGCGGGGAGACGAAAAGGGGATTGAAACCCAAGTAGCGGGGAGACGAAAAGGGGATTGAAACCCAAGTAGCGGGGAGACGAAAAGGGGATTGAAACCCAAGTAGCGGGGAGACGAAAAGTGGATTGAAACCCAAGTAGCGGGGAGACAAAAAGGGGATTGAAACCCAAGTAGCGGGGAGACGAAAAGGGGATTGAAACCCAAGTAGCGGGGAGACGAAAAGGGGATTGAAACCCAAGTAGCGGGGAGACTAAAAGTGGATTGAAACCCAAGTAGCGGGGAGACGAAAAGGGGATTGAAACCCAAGTAGCGGGGAGACTAAAAGTGGATTGAAACCCAAGTAGCGGGGAGACGAAAAGTGGATTGAAACCCAAGTAGCGGGGAGACTAAAAGTGGATTGAAACCCAAGTAGCGGGGAGACGAAAAGTGGATTGAAACCCACGTAGCGGGGAGACGAAAAGGGGATTGAAACCCAAGTAGCGGGGAGACGAAAAGTGGATTGAAACCCAAGTAGCGGGGAGACTAAAAGTGGATTGAAACCCAAGTAGCGGGGAGACGAAAAGGGGATTGAAACCCAAGTAGCGGGGAGACGAAAAGTGGATTGAAACCCAAGTAGCGGGGAGACGAAAAGGGGATTGAAACCCAAGTAGCGGGGAGACGAAAAGTGGATTGAAACCCAAGTAGCGGGGAGACGAAAAGGGGATTGAAACCCAAGTAGCGGGGAGACGAAAAGGGGATTGAAACCCAAGTAGCGGGGAGACGAAAAGGGGATTGAAACCCAAGTAGCGGGGAGACGAAAAGTGGATTGAAACCCAAGTAGCGGGGAGACGAAAAGGGGATTGAAACCCAAGTAGCGGGGAGACTAAAAGTGGATTGAAACCCAAGTAGCGGGGAGACGAAAAGTGGATTGAAACCCAAGTAGCGGGGAGACGAAAAGGGGATTGAAACCCAAGTAGCGGGGAGACGAAAAGGGGATTGAAACCCAAGTAGCGGGGAGACGAAAAGGGGATTGAAACCCAAGTAGCGGGGAGACGAAAAGTGGATTGAAACCCAAGTAGCGGGGAGACGAAAAGGGGATTGAAACCCAAGTAGCGGGGAGACGAAAAGGGGATTGAAACCCAAGTAGCGGGGAGACGAAAAGGGGATTGAAACCCAAGTAGCGGGGAGACTGAAAGTGGATTGAAACCCAAGTAGCGGGGAGACGAAAAGTGGATTGAAACCCAAGTAGCGGGGAGACTAAAAGTGGATTGAAACCCAAGTAGCGGGGAGACGAAAAGGGGATTGAAACCCAAGTAGCGGGGAGACGAAAAGTGGATTGAAACCCAAGTAGCGGGGAGACGAAAAGGGGATTGAAACCCAAGTAGCGGGGAGACGAAAAGTGGATTGAAACCCAAGTAGCGGGGAGACGAAAAGGGATTGAAACCCAAGTTGCGGGGAGACTAAAAGTGGATTGAAACCCAAGTAGCGGGGAGACTAAAAGTGGATTGAAACCCAAGTAGCGGGGAGACGAAAAGGGGATTGAAACCCAAGTAGCGGGGAGACTAAAAGTGGATTAAAACCCAAGTAGCGGGGAGACTAAAAGTGGATTGAAACCCAAGTTGCGGGGAGACGAAAAGGGGATTGAAACCCAAGTTGCGGGGAGACTAAAAGTGGATTGAAACCCAAGTAGCGGGGAGACTAAAAGTGGATTGAAACCCAAGTAGCGGGGAGACGAAAAGTGGATTGAAACCCAAGTAGCGGGGAGACGAAAAGGGGATTGAAACCCAAGTAGCGGGGAGACGAAAAGGGGATTGAAACCCAAGTAGCGGGGAGACTAAAAGTGGATTGAAACCCAAGTAGCGGGGAGACGAAAAGTGGATTGAAACCCAAGTAGCGGGGAGACGAAAAGTGGATTGAAACCCAAGTAGCGGGGAGACGAAAAGGGGATTGAAACCCAAGTAGCGGGGAGACTAAAAGTGGATTGAAACCCAAGTAGCGGGGAGACTAAAAGTGGATTGAAATCCAAGTAGCGGGGAGACGAAAAGTGGATTGAAACCCAAGTAGCGGGGAGACGAAAAGGGGATTGAAACCCAATTAGCGGGGAGACGAAAAGGGGATTGAAACCCAAGTAGCGGGGAGACGAAAAGGGGATTGAAACCCAAGTAGCGGGGAGACGAAAAGGGGATTGAAACCCAAGTAGCGGGGAGACGAAAAGGGGATTGAAACCCAAGTAGCGGGGAGACGAAAAGGGGATTGAAACCCAAGTAGCGGGGAGACGAAAAGTGGATTGAAACCCAAGTAGCGGGGAGACGAAAAGGGGATTGAAACCCAAGTAGCGGGGAGACGAAAAGGGGATTGAAACCCAAGTAGCGGGGAGACTAAAAGTGGATTGAAACCCAAGTAGCGGGGAGACTAAAAGTGGATTGAAACCCAAGTAGCGGGGAGACGAAAAGGGGATTGAAACCCAAGTAGCGGGGAGACGAAAAGTGGATTGAAACCCAAGTAGCGGGGAGACGAAAAGGGGATTGAAACCCAAGTAGCGGGGAGACGAAAAGGGGATTGAAACCCAAGTAGCGGGGAGACGAAAAGTGGATTGAAACCCAAGTAGCGGGGAGACGAAAAGGGGATTGAAACCCAAGTAGCGGGGAGACTAAAAGTGGATTGAAACCCAAGTAGCGGGGAGACGAAAAGGGGATTGAAACCCAAGTAGCGGGGAGACGAAAAGGGGATTGAAACCCAAGTAGCGGGGAGACGAAAAGGGGATTGAAACCCAAGTAGCGGGGAGACGAAAAGGGGATTGAAACCCAAGTAGCGGGGAGACGAAAAGTGGATTGAAACCCAAGTAGCGGGGAGACGAAAAGGGGATTGAAACCCAAGTAGCGGGGAGACTAAAAGTGGATTGAAACCCAAGTAGCGGGGAGACTAAAAGTGGATTGAAACCCAAGTAGCGGGGAGACGAAAAGGGGATTGAAACCCAAGTAGCGGGGAGACGAAAAGTGGATTGAAACCCAAGTAGCGGGGAGACGAAAAGGGGATTGAAACCCAAGTAGCGGGGAGACGAAAAGGGGATTGAAACCCAAGTAGCGGGGAGACGAAAAGGGGATTGAAACCCAAGTAGCGGGGAGACGAAAAGGGGATTGAAACCCAAGTAGCGGGGAGACGAAAAGGGGATTGAAACCCAAGTAGCGGGGAGACGAAAAGTGGATTGAAACCCAAGTAGCGGGGAGACGAAAAGGGGATTGAAACCCAAGTAGCGGGGAGACGAAAAGGGGATTGAAACCCAAGTAGCGGGGAGACGAAAAGGGGATTGAAACCCAAGTAGCGGGGAGACGAAAAGTGGATTGAAACCCAAGTAGCGGGGAGACGAAAAGGGGATTGAAACCCAAGTAGCGGGGAGACGAAAAGGGGATTGAAACCCAAGTAGCGGGGAGACTAAAAGTGGATTGAAACCCAAGTAGCGGGGAGACTAAAAGTGGATTGAAACCCAAGTAGCGGGGAGACGAAAAGTGGATTGAAACCCAAGTAGTGGGGAGACGAAAAGTGGATTGAAACCCAAGTAGCGGGGAGACGAAAAGTGGATTGAAACCCAAGTAGCGGGGAGACTAAAAGTGGATTGAAACCCAAGTAGCGGGGAGACTAAAAGTCGATTGAAACCCAAGTAGCGGGGAGACGAAAAGGGGATTGAAACCCAAGTAGCGGGGAGACGAAAAGGGGATTGAAACCCAAGTAGCGGGGAGACGAAAAGTGGATTGAAACCCAAGTAGCGGGGAGACTAAAAGTGGATTGAAACCCAAGTAGCGGGGAGACGAAAAGGGGATTGAAACCCAAGTAGCGGGGAGACGAAAAGGTGATTGAAACCCAAGTAGCGGGGAGACTAAAAGTGGATTGAAACCCAAGTAGCGGGGAGACGAAAAGTGGATTGAAACCCAAGTAGCGGGGAGACGAAAAGTGGATTGAAACCCAAGTAGCGGGGAGACTAAAAGTGGATTGAAACCCAAGTAGCGGGGAGACTAAAAGTGGATTGAAACCCAAGTAGCGGGGAGACTAAAAGTGGATTGAAACCCAAGTAGCGGGGAGACGAAAAGTGGATTGAAACCCAAGTAGCGGGGAGACGAAAAGTGGATTGAAACCCAAGTAGCGGGGAGACGAAAAGTGGATTGAAACCCAAGTAGCGGGGAGACTAAAAGTGGATTGAAACCCAAGTAGCGGGGAGACTAAAAGTGGATTGAAACCCAAGTAGCGGGGAGACGAAAAGGGGATTGAAACCCAAGTAGCGGGGAGACGAAAAGGGGATTGAAACCCAAGTAGCGGGGAGACGAAAAGTGGATTGAAACCCAAGTAGCGGGGAGACTAAAAGTGGATTGAAACCCAAGTAGCGGGGAGACGAAAAGGGGATTGAAACCCAAGTAGCGGGGAGACGAAAAGGTGATTGAAACCCAAGTAGCGGGGAGACTAAAAGTGGATTGAAACCCAAGTAGCGGGGAGACGAAAAGTGGATTGAAACCCAAGTAGCGGGGAGACGAAAAGTGGATTGAAACCCAAGTAGCGGGGAGACTAAAAGTGGATTGAAACCCAAGTAGCGGGGAGACTAAAAGTGGATTGAAACCCAAGTAGCGGGGAGACTAATAATGGGTAGAGACAGTTGGACATATAACAATGGAACGAGACAAATTTATTAGGGCAACTAACAATGGATTGCAACACAATTAGTAGGGCAACTAACAATGGATCGAGACACAATCAGTAAGGCACCTAACAACGGATTTGGACTCAATCAGTAAGGGATCACACAATGGAAAAAAAAACGGAATTACGAAGCATAATTGGAAGCATAATTAATAGGGCATCTCACAATGGATTGAGATCTAATTAGTAGCACACCTAACAATAGATTATCTCACAATTAATAAGCTATCTAACAATGGACTAAAATATAATTAGTAGGAAGCCTGTCGGAGTTAGCTCCTCTTTAATTCCCAAATTCTTCACCAGGGGTCTCTCTGCCCATACTATAAATACTGGTAAACTTCATGCCTCATTCTCTTTTTTCTTCAGGCCTTGTGCCTCATCCCACATTGCGTGGTGGTGAAGTAAATCTCTTTCTTCTTCATTTCAGCGACAAGATGTACGCTCTTAGAAGATCAGCGTTTCTCATTTCTGGGAAAACTCTATGAACATTATAAAATACGAACATTCACCAAAGAACAAACAAAATGTTCCCACACACACAAATGTTATGTCTATGTGCCTTGTAATTTGTTTAATACATATTTGTTGACATATATTATATATATATCTTGTTTGTCTTTTTTCATCTTCGGTTGGGCAATTAAGTCCACCAATTTCCATGTAGTTGGGCCTTTTGATATTCTACCAGGAGTTACACATGTGTTTCTAATACAACAACATGTAAATACACACACAGTCCTCTACAAGCCTAACAATGGATTAAGAGATATGTTTGCTAACTATTGTAAAATTTTCAACACATTTACTAAGATTAGATTAGTGTGACTATGGTTTTCAATAGCATGATTTAATAACAAACTCGCCTGATGAACATTTTCCTAAAAGACAGAATATGTGTGCAGTATGTCTCAGAATTAAATATCTATATCAGTGAAATTTTAAAAAGCTCACTTTTATTTCTCTTCATCATGTCCAATATATGCGGAAAGTGTATAAATTTCTGATTTTCTTTATAACTTTATAATTTTTCTGATTTTATTTTCATTCACTTCCAGAACTGTATAAATAATGCATACACAAGAATGTTTCTTTGCTGCCCCTACCCACTGGATTTCTTTTTGCAAGGAATTTCATAAAAACTAAGATTTATCACCAAAAGATTAATGGTTTAGCTGAGCTTAAAGAACACATTCTGTAAGCAGTGCAGGTGATAACTCCTGAAGTGCTTCAAAATGTGTTTTGTAATGCTAAAGATAGATTTGAAAATTGTTGGGATACAGACAGAGCAAATGTTGAAAGTTTTCAATAAAGTTTTGACATAAGATTTATAAATCTATTTGATTGTATCATAATTAAGTAATACACAAAATTCTCTCAGTTTTTTCAAAATTTGCCAGATTTCATTGAAACAGAAAATTAATTCTGGGGCTCCCTACATATCTTTGATAGACATATGCTTAGAATGAGGTTCATTTTTCTTATAACAAATCAATTTGAATGAGATGGACATAAAAAAAAATGTGACAGTTTCTAAATGTTTATTTTATTATAGTTGCGAAAAAAAAGACAGTGTTAAAAATTTTTACTTAATTTTACTGCTTATAAAAATAACTTCTGTCATTTATATTATCAATATTTTGCTATAATTATCATTTATTCACAGTATTTACATTAGTCGGACTATTGTCCTTATCTTTGTCACCATATTTGTCACAACGTTTCGGCCGTTGTACGCTCCCGCCTTCTTCAGGTGGTTGGAATTTCGAACTGAACACTTTATTTCGATCACATGGCACAGTGGATAAAGGCATTGGTTAGATCCAGTGACAGACCCAAAGAGTGTGAGTTCAATACCCGGTTAAGGCAGCGGAGAACTTTCAGAGGGAAAATTAGCAGGAGATAACTGATAACTGACATCCATCAAACATGGCATGTGTAACTAGAACAATCTACCCCAGTGATCGAAATAAAGTGTTCAGTTCGAAATTCCAACCACCTGAAGAAGGCCGGAGCATACAACGGCCGAAACGTTGTGACAAATATGGCGACAAAGATGAGGACAATAGTCCGACTAATGTAAATACTGTACATAATACCTCATCTCAGAAATATAGACAGTATCATTTATTCATTTTAATCATTTCATATATAATTACAAATTATCCATGATATATTAAGTTTGTTGACTTTGAGCCACAAAAAACAAAGTCATCATGTATTTTCCTGCAAACTGTTCTTTATCGTTCTCAAGAGGAAAATAATCGATCCTATTTATGAAAGGTAAAAATGTCCAGATAAAAAAAATATCAAGTTTGAAAATACTTTCATAAGTCAACATTTTGAATGTTGCCAGAAATTTTAAAAGTTTTCTAGTGCTTTTAATATTGTCATCTCACCTTGACTTCAACACAGCAGGTGCTTGAATGCATGTGTATGCAAGTGTGTGTGTCTGTGTGTGGATGGGGTGCACATGCAAAAATTTATATAAATGTATTAAGATAGGTTTACATTCATACATGAACAAAAATCACATACAAACAAAAAATATATATAATAACTAACTATTCAGATATATAAATATGTTTATATATGGGTGCTTATAAGTATGTATCTGTTTAAATAAATATATATATACAGATAGATAGTATTAGCCAATAAGTAAGGAAATGTTATTATAAAAACATTATTATACTTATTTCTTTTCATCATATTTTTCATACAAAATATATATGTATGTTTTGATATGTGTATGTATGTGCATGTGCATTTGTGAATGCGTATGCTCAAATTTATGTAAACATATTTAAAGTGGTTCAAATGCACTATAATCACATATGCTTATATACAAAATATATAATACTTAAGTAATACGCAAATATATAAGAATATTTATATGTGGCTGTAATTTTCATATATATATATATATATATATATATATATATATATATATATATATATATATATATATTTCATTAAAAACGACTGACAAGGTGCTTTTATTTAGTTTTTTATATAATTTCTCATGCGATCTAATAAAGTTTTTCTTTTCAGAGGATAAATTATATAAAAATTGTCCGAATGTTCTTTTCCGAGCGCTTTCGGCTATACATTCAGCCATTATCAAGGATTATATTTCAACTGTTAGAATTAGAAATAGTTTGTGTGTGTTTTATAAAGTGATTCATTTTTTTGTTTCAAAACACGGTCAAGATATTATGTCCATGTTCAAAGTTAATATTATTAAGGGTTAGTTTGTTTAATTTTATAAGTAAGGCTTCCATTATTTTTAGCCTTTTTTTGCAAGTGGATGATGCTATTATATTAGTGTTGTCGACAAGTATATTCCGAATAGTGTCCGGTAGGTCTCCATGAATATTTAAATGAGATCTAATTGAGCTATTGTCAGAAAGGTGTAGGGTTAATCTGCGTGTTAATTCGGACAATTTTTATATAATTTATCCTCTGAAAAGAAAAACTTTATTAGATCGCACGAGAAATTATATAAAAAACTAAATAAAAGCACCTTGTCAGTCCTTTTTAATGAAATGTGCTTGAAAGAAGGATTGCTGCCTAAATACACAAATATATATATATATATATATATATATATATATTGTCTGTATTTAGGCAGCATTTTTTCATTGATACATGTTTCATTAAATAATATAGACAAGTGTTGTCTTTTTATTTTATGTAAATTCCTTTCATATTGACTGATAAGCTTAATAACATTATCATTGAAAGACGAAAGAAAATCACCATATTGATACATATTTTTTAATCCTATCTAAACTTTCGGCTTACATAAGCCATCATCAAAGATGTCAATTACATTATAATATATGAAACAATGCACGGGCATAACAATAATGATAGTCCGTTTTGTTTGCATGGGAGATTTCCAAGCAACTCATGCATACAAGATGCTATACTTAAATGCCTATAATTGATAACAGAAGTCATTGGTTTATACTTAACACTTCTCATTTTCACTCTCGCATGGTCATGTGTGATGTCATGAGCCGCGGTGCAATTTTCACTTCCAGTGTATCGTATGCACGAGTTTGTCATAAAGCAGTAAAGGGGTTACTGGGTGTGTTTATATTAGATACATACTATATACATATTTATGTGTGGGTTTATGTGCATGTGGATGTGAAGATAGTGTAAAAATTATAGATGCAGAAAGGGAAATTAAAGAGCTGGGTTCAAATTCTAGCTATTCTTGTTCACTTCATAGCAATGGTCTTGGAAAAGTAATGAATACATCTCCCTCCAGTTATGAATTAAATAATAAAGCAGACTGAACTCTATTGCCTTGAATGGTAGTTAGTCTAGGAAAAAGAGAACTCTGAATTTAAACTTGAGGAGAGCTGTTTGGTGATTTAGTAACATAGTATGCACTTTTTCTCTGTTTTCAGATATTATCTTCTGAAAAGGGTGACTGCTTCTATATTTTATACAAATTTTATACAAAATACACACTCACTCACTCACACACACACACACACACACTCACATATATATATATAATATATATAAATATATATATATATATATATATTATAAATTAATTGATTTAAAATATGTTTTTTTTAGCTACACAGTGATAACCATGTTTCAAAAATGGAAGCTAAAAGCTTTGAATTTAATTTTCTTATTAAATTAAAGACATTAGTTCCATTTCCTCGTCAAGCGAAATTTGGAGTAACTTATTTTTTTTTTTTAAATTTACAGTTTTAAAGACATGGCAAAGATTCATAAATGAGTGTTTCCAAGGATACTGAGAAATCCATTTATCTAGACAAGGGGTAGTAGTGTGTTCAAATTTTTAATTTTTGTTGTATCAGTTAATAGCTACATTACATATCTTACTGTTCTTTCTTTTTATTTATATATACATATATATATATATATATATATATATATATATATATATATATATATATATATATTTATAAGGAGGCACAGTGGAGTAATGGATAGCAGCTCATATTGAGGAAATGGAGAGCCGAGTTTGAATTCCAGACTAGTTTTATAATGGCAATAAAATTGATAACATGGATTTTGCCGAGAAGCTCAACAAGAATAGCAGGAGCATAAGATGAGATATAGCATCAGTATTCAATGCATGGACGAATGGTAGATTTGCAGCTGTACAAGATGGACTCTGACAAGAAAAATTTTCTGGCAAAACAGGGTGACCCAACTTTTCTTGCAGTTTTCTTAAGATATTTACAAAGTTTAGAATTGTATAGAATAAAGCCAAATGAGGTTGGGTGAAAGAAGACTGTGTCGCTTGAAAGGTTCTTGCCTTGAAAATCAGCATTCAATAAAACATCTTTTATCTGGGATTGAATACTAACCAGTGGTTCCAGTAGGAAATATGCAATTACCTCAAGCATAAAAGACTCTACTAAAGTTCCTTACCTTCTGTTTTTCATACATTTTAATTTGATGTTGTTGTTGGCATTGCCATCATCATCATCATCATAGAATCAAGAATTCAATGGTTTTCATTTAATACAATGTCAGTATCAATATGTTTTCCTTTCATTCACTGAATCTAAAAAGATAATATCTTTAACGACATTTTTTATTTTATTGCAAAAACTTTTTAGTTTTACAATGGCAATAAACAGGATCATCACCATTAAAACAATTCTTGTAACTATTTTGTGGACAATAATGGAAGAAATATGATAGTAAAATGGGTTAATTTTCAAGGACTTTTGTATTTATATAATATTTGATGTTTTCCATGTCAACAATGTGAGAGAAATAAGCCATAAGAGTGGAGCAATATCAAGAGTATTTTGTATTTTATATAATACAACTATGAGGAGGTACAGTGGTGCAGTGGATTGTGGCTCGGATTAAGGAATCTGAGTTCAAATTCCAGTCAGATTCATTACATTCACTTACGTGCTAATACCCTTGGGGAAGGGATGAATCCTCTTCTTCTCCTCCCAGCTATGGGTAAATAGCAGGACAGACTGGGTTCTATGGCATTGGGAGGCAACCATTCTAGGAGAAGGACAACTCTGAATTCAAAACCTGCAGAGAGTCATTTGGGTACCTTACAGCACGTGATGCACCAGGTCTCTGTATTGAGATCTTCAAAAAGTGTAGTTGTTTCTGCACAAAGCCTACACCACTATAATCAAATCATATGTACAGGTGTTTGGCTGTCGGTTCCTAGGAACTGAGTTGTTTGACCCTCATAAGTCAAATATGACGGGTGAGTCCAGCATATATATATATATATATATATCGATGCATGTTTCATTAAATAATATAGACAAGTTTTGTCTATTTATTTTAAGTAAGTTCCTTTCATAATGTTTAATAACATTGCCATTGAAAGACGAGAGTAAATCACCATATTGATACATGTTTTAATGCTAAATACACACAATATATATATATATATATATATATATATATATATATATATATATATATATATATACTCATTACAGTATTTTTCACCTTACACAAGACTCAGAGGCCACCTGAGGTAAAGAGTTATGTTACGGGGCAGTTTATATGGATAGGAGAGGGGAGGGGGAAGATAACTGTTCACTCGAGAATTGAACAGGTTAAGATTGTAGTGATTGAGGAAACATTCTCTTGGGAGCTGGTTCCACAGAGAAGCTGTTTGAGTGGAACTTACCTCTCTGTGATAGAATATGGAGGAATTGTGGATGCTTTGCTACTATAGAAGTGGCATGGCAGATCCTAGCTGTGAAGTTTAGAACCAGTCGAACCAAGGAATGTAGTTCGTCTGAGCACTTTCCATGAAAGTAATGGTAGAGCAGTGAGAGGCTCACCACATCCCACCTGTGAGGTTGGATGGTGGAAAATAATTTGTCATCCACAAGGACTCAGATAGGCTTTTGAACTCTATCGAGACTGGAAAGTGAGATGTGTGTGTGTGTATGTGTGAATGTGTTTGCACAAATTTATATTAATGTGTTTAGAAAGGTTTAGATTTATTAATGTACTAAAATCCCATGTATAAAAGCATATAATACATAAAAATTTAAATATGTAAATAACTTTTACATGTGGGTATATATATATATATATATATATATATATATACTTTTATATATTTTTGCATGTAGATGATGCTATTACATTAGTGTTGTTAACACTAATATAATAGCATCATCTACATGCAAAAAAGGCTAAAAATAATGGAAGCTTTATTAATAAAAATGTAAAAAACAACACTTAATAATATTAACTATTAACATGGACACAATATCTTGACCGTGTTTTGAAAAATGAAAACATTTTTTAAAACATACATGCAACAAACTATTTCTTATTTAACAGTTAAAATATTTAATCCTTGAATGGCTAAATGTATAGCCGAAAGCACTCGGATAAAAACAACATTCGGACAGTTTTTCTATAATTTATTGTCTGAAAAGAAAAAATTATTAGATCGCATGAGAAATTGTATAAAAAAATAAATAAAACCACCTCGTCTGTCGTATTCAATGAAATCTGCATATAAATATGTGTATATATATATATATATATATATATATATATATATATGGATGTATTCTTGTTGAAAATACATCTATACTTTTCATAAAAATAATAAACATAAAACTAAAAATTCTTGAAGCTGTCTATATTAAAACATTGAAAACAACCCTTAATAAAATTAACTATGAATACTGCACAAATGTTTTAAACTGTTTACACTAGATAGTTTAAAATATTTGGATTTTTGCAAATACTTTTAAATAGTTTTTTTGTTTTAAAATAAAATACAACATTTAGAAATTACATGACTTAGTTACTTCCTCTGATGTTTACATCATAAAAATTAAATTGTATGTACATAACCTTAGCATTTTTCACTTCACAAGTATTATATTTAACTTTCAGATGACCACAAAATTTTGTCTTAGAAAAATGATGAACATAGAAATTTTTGTCTTAGAAAAAAAAAACACCCCGATGATGACATTGTGCTAATGTTGAAAGTACTCAGAATAAATGAATATGTATCAGCATGGTAATTTTCTCTCTTCCTTTAATAGGGATACTAAGAAGCTTGTTCATGAATATGAGAGGATCCTATTGAAAATAAGTAGACAAAACTTGTCTAAATTATTCAATGAGACTTGTCTTTATATATATATATATATATATAGCATAAACAGTTATTTCTGATGAAAGATCGGGGTCAATCTGAAATATCAAATATATATATATATACAAAAATATAAATACTTTCACAAAAAACATAAAATTTTTTTTAATTTGCAACTTTTCAGTTGTTTTATAGATATATATATATATATATATATATATATATATATATATATTTGTCATCCACAGACGGACTGTTTCGCAGCTCATCAGTGTGGCTAGAGGTCCGGTTGCCTCTAGCTAGGATCGAAACCCGACTGAATTTGCATCAGTCAGAACTTCTACCAGTAGGCCGTCGGCACACGGCAGGGATGAAGGTGAATTTTAGAGTGTTTATTTTTAGATTTAGATAAACACACAGTGACTGACAGTGACTCAATTCTGCTGAAGAGTCGTGCAATATTAGCTTAAATAGTCACTGTTTACAAACCCACACTTCAAACCAGAGAGCTCAACCGAAATTAATTTTTCAGGAGACAATATTTTTCAGGAGCCAATATATATATATATATATATATATATATATATATATATATATGAAATGATATATACTTCAAGATATAGTTACATACTGTTTCTTTGGAGGTGCTTGGACTGCTGGTTCAGAAACATCAGGAACGGTTACATGAATGCAACACTGAATTGCAGCTCCTCATGCAGCAAATGCACAACTCATACAAAACATGGATTAATGATAAAACATCTTTCTGCAAAGAAGACTCAATACCTGAAGTGCAAAATTGAGGTTCAGCAATCTCTCAAGAAAATGAAGGAGAACTGGTGGTAAAAATTTAGCCAAAAAGCTTCACAAGATTTTCAAAATAATATGTTAGGCTGGTCATGTTCCTCAAGACAGTATAGATGCCTTAATTCAACATATATACAAGAACAAAGGTAATAGAAATGTTTGTGGCAACTATTGTGGAATGCATCTGCTGTCAATTGCTGGGAAAATATTAACTAGACTGATTCTGAACAGGATTATCAAGTATGTCGTTAATGAGATTTACCTGGAATCACAGTGTGGTTTCAGGTCCAGTCAAGTATTTCAAAAAGTGTGTGAAAAGAACCAGGAGTTGTATATGGTGTTTGTTGGCATTATTACGGCCTTTGACACTGTAAGTTGTGAAGCACTCTGGAAAGTTCTTATAAAGCCGGGAATCTCAGGCAAAATGTTGAATGCTATAATTTCATGGGGGGGGGGCTGAAAACTGCTGTTGTATCTGATGGGGAATTCTCTGATTTCTTTGATGTTACAAATAGGCTAAAGCAAAGTTGTGTCAAGGCCCCTGTTCTCTTTGCTCTATTATTTTCAGTAATGGTTAAATATGCCTTTGGTGACATGGACACTGGTGTTAAATTTCAATTTTGAACCAGTGATAGCATTTTTGAACATCAGTGGTTCAAAGCTAATACACTTATTTGAACTAGCGTCATTTGTGATCTGCTGCTTGTTGATGATGCTGCACTTATGGCAACATCCAAGGGAAAGCCCAAGACCTTGTCAACCATTTCTCTTTTTTACCATTAGCATAAAGAAAATGTAGATAACCCACCAGCTGCCTACTTGTCCAAATCAGATTCAGAATGTCATACAACCTTTACCTGTTCATTAATTACCAGATCAACCTATACAGGTTGATGAAATAAACTTGAAACATGTGAAATTATTTTCATATTTTCCTAAGTATGAAATAACTTCCACATGTTTCAAATTTATTTCATCAACCTGTATGTAAGATGAATGCAAATGCATCCCTTGATGATAAAATAACAAATTGGATTAGCAAAGCTACACATACATTTGGGGGTGATTTGGCACTACCTATAGAATGGGAGAGGTATCAAACTGGATACTAAAATATGAATTTATAGAGCATCCATTTTCCCCAAACTGTTTTATGGCTCAGAATTGTGAACCTCATATAGGTTCTATATCAATCAGTTGAAGGTCTTCACAAAAGTTGTCTCTGCATGATCTGTGGCTATACTTTTGATGATAGAGTGTGTCCAATGCTGATCTCACAAAAAAGGTCCTCATGTATAGACGGCTTGACAGTGGACAAAGGAGTATTGGACAGCCATGGCTCAGGCAAGCTAAAGAGCAACCTCTCAGATGCCAATGTGTTTCATACTAACTTTGAATGAGTTGTTTTGGATAAAAATAATCGGAGATATTTATGCTAGAGTGGTATAAAAAAATCTGAAATCAGTCATTCTGACTGGCTAAGAGATGAAAGAGAACAGTGAAAGAGATCCTCACTGTTGTACAATATGTGAACTTGCATGAAAGTCACTAGTTAGACTAAAGTTTCATATATGACACAGACATAAAAACTGAATGTTTGTCAGATCCTCATATATTGATGAAAGAGTCCATTATTATATGAAGGTTATCTTGAATTGGCTTTCTTCCAGTTCCTTTCATACAAACACTGATGTTCCCAAGGCTCTACCCTGGGTCCTACACTGTTTCTGATCTTCATCAATAATCTTCCTGATGTCATCAGTTCTCAAGTAGGCATCTACACAGAGAACACTACCATTTACTTTTGTCTCAAGAGTAAATCTGGCAATGCTGACAAAGTTAACCTGGCCATTGGTCTCAAAAAAGACCTCCAATCAGTGGTTGATTGGGGCAGGAAATGGCTTATAAACTTTAATGCCTCCAAAATAAAATTGCTCTCATTTAACCACCATAGAGAAACTTTCCTTCCCCCTTGTCAGCATGGCTGATGCTTGACTTCACAAGACTGCCTCATTGCATCTTCTTGACCTCACATTTTCCACTGACCTGAGATGGAACAACTACAATGAATCAATAGCTACATCTACCGCAAGGAAAGTTGTTTCTCTGTGTCATGCCAGAAGGGTTTTCTCATCTGAGTCCATCCTGTGCATCTACAAATCCATCATTTGTATATGCATTGAATACTGTTGCCATATTGTCAGGAGCTACTGTTCATCTTTTGGTGCTGGACAAAATCCCAAAAATAATCTGCATTGTGTTCAGTCCTGACTCGGCATGTCGACTCCAGTCACTTTCTCATATACGTGATGTGGCTTCCCTCTGTCTTTTCTACAAATATTTTCATGGCATCTGCTCTGACAAGCTATTTTCACTGGTGCCCCAACTAAATGAATTTAAGCGTGCTACCAGGTTGGCATCTAGGTCCCACCCTTATACTGTTGAAACAGTTAAATATAACCACATCTTCTACTCCAACAGCTTCTTCTCTTACACTTCCTGACAGTGGAACTCCCTTCCTTTTACTTGCTTCCCTGATAACTACAATCTTCAAAAATTTAAATATAATGACAATCGTCATCTTCTGATACCTTGATCCCCATTCTTCTTTTTATACATTTCTCAATCCCTGCCTTATACCTAGGCTTTTCCCTCACATTCACTTTCTGTAACCCCTTGCTTAAAAAAAAATATATATACACACACACACATATATATATATATACACACACACACACACACACACACATATATATATATATACATACACACATACACACACACATACACACACATATATACATGAGTATGTATGTTTCTGTTTGTGTGCACATATGTGTACATGTATGTGTGTGTGCAATGCCTTTGGAAATGTCATGAATTCATCTTCCTCCATCTATAGGTTAAATAGCAAGACAGATTGAACTATTTAGTCTTGGTAGGGCAGCCACTCTACGAGAAGGAAAACTCTGAATTCACTTGTGAAACTTTGAGAAATATTGTGCATATACTATGTCTTCAAATATTTTCTTACAAAAAGTGTGACTGGTTCTACACAAAATTTTACCTGTATAACAAAATCAACAGTGTGGGTCATCTAGAAATTTCATTGTAAACTGAATTGTTAAGTTCCCATACATGAATATAAACAGAAGATTCCACTATACATATATGTGAGTTTGTGCACATGTTTGTGCCTGCATGCATGTGTGTGTGTGTGTTACACATATAGGCAGATATGTGTATGCAATTACAAACACCCTCACACAAAAGAATGAAGACAATAAAGATCAACTGCAGCTGATGTCTGGAAAATGGTAAAAAATTTGAGCCTAATTTGCTGGAGAACTATCTACCATATCTTATATTGAAAGATGAGATATCTGGAAGAATTATTTTTATGCCAAAATTTCACTGCATACAAGGCTTGAGAACCACTCAAAGTAGAGGGTTACAGTCAAAATGGTAATGTTAGATGAGGTGTGTGATATGAATGATAAGGAAAGTAGTAGAAGGTGAAGATTATGAGGATAAGGAAGAAAGATAACAATTGTAGAGTTAAGGAATGAACTTAGAGTCTTTTCCATAAAATGGCAGTTCTTGAGAAAAAGCTGCCTTAAATAGGTAAACTTTTCTTCTTACATTTGGAACATAGAGGAAATGAGGATGATTCACTTCTGTGGAAGTGGCATGGTGTGTCCTAGCAGTAAAGGGCTGAACTGGTGAAAGTAAAGAATAGAGATTATATGAACTTTAGCGATGGATATAAACTAACAGTATTTGAAGATTGTCATACTGTGATAATATTAAGTGGGAATATTTCATGGCAAGGGGAAATTTACCATAAAATATTGTAAGCTAAGCTTAGTAAGTAACTCATTGTAAGTTTTTTTTAAAATACCTTATAAAAATTCTGAAGGTCAATTGATCTAAGTTTCACTTCCAGTTTGTTCCTTCTTTCTTTTATTATATCATCGTGAGTTTAAGCCACAATAGAAGTAGGGGACACAGACAGTTGGCTGTAGAGGACAAACACTACAGCAGCAGTAGCTGACTGGCACTTTTAAAAATCCATGTTTTCAAAAAGAAACTTTTATCTTTTTCTTCTCCAATGCATAGGGTAACAGACCCTAAGGAGAGCATTCCTCTCCAGTATTTAGACATTTTGACCCAGACTTTGTTGTTAATGAAAGGTGTAACTTTTTTTTACAGACAGACTTATTATTTTTGTCCATTTTTATGGAATGAATATTGCATAAATTTTCAACCTGTCATGCTGTTGTAATTTTGTTGAAAACATTTTTGGTGTACATAATTCCTCAGTAGATAGATATAACACTTTAACATATATCCATCTGTTTATCTATTAAGATATCCATATATCTATATTTGTAGAGTTCAAATATATACATATATATATATATATATATATATATATATATTTAATAGCAATTAGTACTATCTAGTCAAGAGAATTTTATGTAGTTTGCCACCCAGTGATTTTTGCTTAAGAATTATTTAAATAACTGAGTAAATGCTAAGAGCTGTTTGGAGATACATGCTTACTGAATGTGAAGAGAATGACAAAATTAGAAATGAAAAATAAAAAGAAAGAATGAAAGATACTGGAGATAAATATAAAAAATAAAGATAAGCACACAGCAGGGCATGCCTGGTTGGTCGTTTCTTTGCAGTCATTATTTAGTACTTTTTTTCCTATAAAGTTATTTTTTTGTAAATTATTTCAAATTATTATGCTTTTAATAAGTATAAACTAAAGAAAGATTTTTATTTTCTTGTAAAAAGGGAAGCTGGCAAAAGAAACTGATCAGAAATGCTGACATTCTCGTAATGTAACGATTAAAAGTGCAGAAAATGAGATTAGTATTCTAATTTCAATCGAGGTTGTTAGATTCACTTTCTCACAAGATTCCCCTTACCCACCTCCCATCAGCATGACTAATGCTAACCTCCAGGAGAATGGCTCACTATACCTTCTTCGGCTTATATTCTTGGCTGGCATGAAGTAGAAAGACGAAATTGAATCCATTGCTAATACCATGTTTCACTGCTTATAAGATGCTCTGATGCATTAGACGACCATGACATTTTGAAGAAAGAAATCAGAAAAAGTTTTTTTCCTTATACTGTATAGCCCACCCCACTATCTCCAATTCCACTTACTAAATATTATTAGGTTGGTGCAAAAATAATGTTGTTTTCTCACATGAAGTTAAACGTCAAAAACGACATTATTTTTGCACCAACCTAATAATATTTAGTAAGTGAAATTTCACTTACTAAATATTATTAGGCTGGTGCAAAAATAATGTCGTTTTCTCACATGAATTTGAACGTCAAAAACGACATTATTTTTTCACCAACCTAATAATATTTAGTAAGTGAAATTTCAGTTACTAAATATTATTAGGTTGGTGCAAAAATAATGTCGTTTTCTCACATGAAGTTGAACATCAAGAACGACATTATTTTTGCACCAACCTAATATATTTCAGTATGAAAACCTGACATTGTATAATTATTATTATTCTTAAAGTGTCTACCATAAATGCTGCTACTTTGTGACGATTAGTTTGAGAGAATTGGAAATCTTACTGGGATTTAGCATTGGTGGCCACAATCTTACCAATATAAGATACTCAGATGACAGAGTAATGATAGCAAGCATGGAAAAAAATTACAAATCCTCCTACAGAAGGTAGCGAAGGAGAGAGAGAAGAAGGGACTAAGCATATACTACAAGAAAACAGAAAGCATTGTCATCATCAAAAGAATGAGTCTGAAATTCAATTTAGAGGTCGGGGACACTAAAACCAAGCAGGTGCGGAAATTTAAATATCTGGGAAGTGTTTTGACAAAGGACAGTAAGCGTGACGCTGAGATCTGAAAATGTATTGAGATGGCCAAGGACGCAATCCAAAAGCTCGGTAGGGTATAATGAGGCAGGATGATTTCTTTGGTAACAAAAAAAAGAGTACTGAGCTGCTATGTGAAGTCTATCCTTCTTTAAAGCAGTGAATGATGGACAGTCTACTCAAAGATGAAGAAGAGACTCGAGGCAACGGAGATATGGTTCTACAGGAAGATGCTGAAGATATCATGGACTGAGCATGTGAGCAACGATGAGGTCTTGGAGAGGATGCAAACAAGGAGGAAGCTTATACTTAACATCAAGAAGAGGCAGCTGAAATTTCTGGGACATATAATGAGAAAGGAGGGCTTGGAGAATCTGATACTCAGAGGTCAAATAGAGGGAAAGAGGGACAAGGGAAAGCAATGCATGACATAGCAAGTGGGCTTAAGCAAGTGGATGGGGGAAGTAGCAAAGGGACAAAACTTATTGAGAGTTACAAGGGAGAGAAGGAAGTGGAGAGCCATGATCACCTACGTCCTGAAGGGACAAGGCACATAAAAAGAAAGAAGTTTAAGAAATAAGGAAGGATGGATGGATGAATGGATGGGGTTACTTAAGCAAGGGTTACTGTAGCAGGAATTTTGTTTCTTGTCAATATCTTAATATCCCAAGTGCATAAATAGCTTCTCTCAAAATATTGTTAATTTAGAAACAATGGACTTGTTTTACTTTCAAGGGTTCAGAATCACAGATGTAACTGGAAAGCTGACTCTCCAGCCACAAACTTCTGATTTATAGAATGCAAAGTGGTGTTTAGAGATATTTTATAGGAAGAAAATGCATTTTAGAAGCAGCAAAATATGGTAAGAATGAATATTTAAGATTAGACACATACGAAATGTAACAGTTATCAGCATGAAAATTGTAACAATTGATCCAAATTCAAATTCTGATCTCGTCTGTTCTATACACTTTCATGCAAATGTCATTAGTAAAGGCATGAATCTATTTCTCCCAGCTATGGGCTAAATAGCAGGGCACACTAGGCTCTTTGGCTTTGAGTGATAACCAGTCCAGGATAAAGATTATTCTAAATTCAAAACTATAGAGAATTGAACCGGAAACTACTCCACTACATTTCCCAAAAATACATGGATATTTATAGAGAATAAAAAAAAAGAAAGCTGTGGAGAACCATGATTGCTTACATCTTGAAGGGATATATCATTTAAGAAAACTAAAAAAACAGCGAAAGCTAGAATGAAAAATAGAAAAGAGTAGGAATGATAATTTAAATGGGAGGAGGAAGAGAGGGAAAAAGAAAAAGAGAATAAGAATTACGATTGAAATAAGGGGAGAAAGAGAGAAGTAAAGGAAGAAAAAGATAACAATAAGAATTAAGAATTGAGTTGAGGGGGAGAGAAAATTAGAAATGAAGAAAAAGAATGTAATAAGAATGGAGAGAGAAATCAAATAATGAATCAGAATGAAAGAACAGAGAGAATCCAAAGTAAAAATTTAAAAAAAGATCCAAAGAGAAAAAAGAGAGAAAAAAATTGGGAGAAGAATTGAAAAAAAATGGTGATAGATTTGAGAGAAAATGTATTTGGTGCCAAATGTCCAGATCTTCTTGTGAGATGTTCTGTATTTGGAACCTGGTTCCATTTTTGATGCATCATATGCAACATTGGCAGATGTTTTAGTTTCTATTTGGGAGTGGACAGGCTATAGAAAGGAGACTACAAAATAGCAAACACCTGAAAAATGCTCATTGCCCTTTCAAGTGCTATGAAATCTCAGCTTCGCTCAAATCTCATGGGGTAGGAGATTAGCTGCTCGATGAATGAGTTGTGAAAGCAATGCAGTATACACCTTTAACGTTATAACAATAAAGTTGTATAAACATATATAGTTTGTACTTATAATGATGTTGGCTTCTGTAGGTTTTTTTCAAGATGACCAGGTTTTCAAATCTTTATTGTCTATTTTTTTTCTTCCGCTGTTCGTTAGTGTTTCATTTGTTTTTATCAATTTCTTTTCTTGTATTTCAACAATTTTCCCGCTATATGCTTAAACTTTATTTCCCCCACTGGGGAAATTGTTCAACTTTTCAATACTTTTCTCTTTCTTTCCATTTTTTTTTTTTCATTTTCTCTATTTTTATTATCTGTTCTTCATCATCTATCCTTTCTTTACAGGTTACATCATTTCCTCTTATTTTTTTCTTTTCTCTTTCTTTTCAATTATCATTCTTCTTCTTCCTTTTCCTTTCTTTTTCTCCTTGCATCGTCTTTATGCTTTCTGTTTTTCTCTTTAGCCTATTTTTCTTCTTTTAACATTTTTTTCTAATCATACTTTAATTCTTTTTCATTTTCCTTTCTCTTACTTTCTTCTTCATGCCACCATTTTTAATTATTTTTCTTTCTTTTTCTTTCACTTTAAATCACCTTTCTTTTTTTTTTCTCTTTTCATCACATTTCTTTTTGCCATTTCCTTTTCCCTTCCTCTTCTCTTCATAACTTTCACTTCACACCGCCTCATTCATTTTCCTTTCTTTTTCATTTCTCTCTTTTGCTTGGACATTTCCCTTTACTTTTCTTATCCCACCATTGTTTTCTATCATTTTCCTTTCTTTTCTCTGTAGAAATTCTTCATTTTCCTTTTTCTTTATTTTCTCTTCAAATTTCCTTTCTTCATTTTCTTCTTAGCTCCATTTCTATTCACATTACCTTTCTTTTCTACTTTTTCCCCTTATATCACCTTTCTAATTTTTCATTTACATTCATCCTTTTTCTCTTCATTTATATCTGTAGCTTTTCATTTTTCCTTTTTTTCTCTTTGCATTTACTTTCTTCTCCATTTTTCTTTCTTCTTTTTTCTTTTCATTTTCTCTCATTTTCATTTTCTCTCATTTTCTCCCATTTTCTTTTTTACCTCATTTTCTTTTTTACCTCGTTTTCTCTCATTTTCATTTTCTCTCATTTTCTTTTTTAACTCATTTTCACTAATTTTCTTTTTTTACCTCATTTTCTCTCATATTTTTTACCTCATTCTCTCTCATTTTCATTTTCTCTCATTTTCTTTTTTACCTCGTTTTCTCTCATTTTTTTACCTCATTTTCTTTTTTACCTCATTTTCTCATATTTTTGATTTCACTGATAAAAATGGTTGCTGAGACATTAGGTTTATAAGTCCCAAAAATTTATATACAGATGTCCTCAAGGACACATGGCCCTTTGGATAAAGACATTGGTTAGATCCAGTGACTAGACCCAAAGAGTTATGAGTTCAATACCAGCAGTGGTGAACCAAAAACTTGGAGAGTGGAGTTAAAGGGAAATAACTGAGACATCCGGAAGAGGCATAGCACGTGAAACTAGAACAATCTACCCCAGTTCAGTTCTAAAATCCAATCACCTGAAGAAGGTCAGAGTGTACAACGGCCGAAACGTGAATATGGCAACGAAGATGATAACAGTATGAATAATGTAAGTAATCTTAATACCTCATCTCAGAGATATAGACATATAACAGAATTTAATATCAATGAAAAAAAATTATCCTTGAAGAAAAGATCTTTTTGTAAAAATTATTGCTTAATATTTAGAATATGCCTTGAATATTATCTTAAATATCCTTTAACCAAATCTACATCATGTTTTTATTCCAAGTTCATCAGAGTGTTGTTAGAGATTTCAGAATTCTATGCCTTAAGTTTCTTATATTCTTTGAAAAATTTACCTAAGTGTATCTAAAATTTTATCATTTATCATAAAATGATAATCGTATTCTCCAAAGAGTTGAAATTCATTATCTGAACAAGAGTCTTCAATCTTTCTATATGCAAATAATTTTAAATTGTTTAAAATTTCACATATTTGGCATGAGATGAATATATTTAAGTTAATATTTATATTAGCTGTATCATATTCAATAGCATAGGCTTGAGAGCAGACTAAGAATGTTATATACATTGGTGAGATCAATTCATTGATTCATGCTCTTAAATAGCCTTATTCAAATCTTGACTCTCATGTGGATGTCATGCATAGCATCCAACTCATTCAGAAATGTCTAAACTAACATTTTCTCAGATCAATGATTCAAAATAGCTTCACGTGAATGCATCCTTTAGGTCTTAAAAAAAAAAGACAACGTTTCTTCAGATCTTATAGACTGGTGTTATATAATCGCAAAGAACTCTACCAAATAACAAAACCCACATTCCTTGAAGACTTCTACAAGCATCAGCAAGTAAAATGATTAGCACATTTAACAAGAAGGGAAACTAATGATGTCATCATGAAGATTACATTCTACATTACTTTAAACAAAAGGTAAGGAAGGAAACTCCTACAAATACTACTTAATGAAATTGAGAAGACTATTTTCATGAAAAAATGTTTTAAGAGAAATATTTTATAAATTTCAACCAAAAGAAATGCTAACTGGAATAATGGAAATGGCTAATCTCACCATTTTTTCGGAGATTCCTTATAGATTCTACCAACTAACTCGATCACAAATACAACTAAAAAGAACTTATCTAAACTCAACAGAATATTTGTTACTATATCCAAAACAATAACAAATTTAGTCAATATTAAACAAAACAATATTTCTCTTTATATATATATATAGCAAGAGAGAGAGAGAGAGAGAGAGAGAGAGATGCAGAGATGTGTGTGATAGGTAAATTGTTGTCATTTTATACATTTAATTTCACACATGTGAGTTGTTTGTTTGTGATTTTGTTGGCTGCACAGTATAGCAGGATCAGTTGGACACTATCTGTGAGGAAAAAGGCACCATGACACAATTCACTCTGACAGAAACGTTTGGAAACGGCATGCTGCAATTCTTAGCATTTGTGCCAGAGGCTTCAATAGGAAGATTTCAGTATATTCGGATATCAATTTGAAGAGAGTTCATAGCATTCAGAAAGAGTTGAATGAGTTTAATGGTGATTACTAATGTATGGCAGCTTAAAAAACTCACTCTGATTATTCTAATAAGAAAAGAACCTGCGAATCTGTTGGTGAGAGCATCAGATTCAATATGGAGGCCTACATCAAGTGCCTTGAGGAGGTAGTGCTGCCCTGGGTTAAGAGGATTGCTGCTGGAAGACCCTATGTCTGGCAACAGGACTCTCACCATGCCACACAAGCAGTAGACCCCAGTCATGGCTGTCAGATAATTTCTGCGACTACATCACCCCTTACATCTGGCCACCTAATTCCCCAGACTGCAATTCTCTTGATTATGATGTGTGGGGCACAGTTGAGTGAGAGACCAACAAAACTCCTTCTAACACCAAAGATGAAGGCAATGATTATGGCAGCATTCACCAACTTAAACAAGGAAAACATCCAGAAAAATTACAGGAGATTCCAGAAGTTGTCTGAAAGCTGTGGTTGAAGCCAATGGCAATTTTATTGAATAAATTTACTCTTTATTTTTGTGTAGTTTTAGTAAATATATCTGTTAAAATGAGATGCCAGTGTTATTTTGAATTTTGTGTAATTTAGATGACAATTATATATATATATATATATATATATATATATATATATATATATATATATTATATATTTATATATATATATATCGCACTATATATATATATATATATAGTGCGATGGATAAATTGTCATCTAAATTACACAAAAAAACAAAATAATCAGATTTTACACAAATGTGCATGTATATATATATATATATATATATATATATATATATATATATATATATATACATGCACATTTGTGTAAAATCTGAAATTTTGTATGTGCTTGTGGGAATTATGCAATCTTCTCTGAGAGGATGCCCCTCAGCATAATTCTATTCCACACTATAAAAATAAGGACATATATCCTCTTTTTTATGTTCTGTGATTTAATAGCAATAACAATTGACTATTCCTCTATTGGATGACACTCAGTGTACTGCTGACTACTTAATCTCAACCCAACCACTTGGATATCACATAAACATGTACAAACTACAACTGGGCATATAAAAGTTTTTTGCCTTGTTTGTTAAGCTATCGCTATATATGTAATTTTTTCTTTCTCTTCTTTTGTGAACCATGCAGTTCTTCATATAAATATCCATAAATATCTTTCATTTTTGAATTTATCTCTTTTGAAAATGTTGAATTCATTTACTTTGAAATTTTTCATCTTAATCAGATACAAGTTGTAACTCCTCACACTAAACACACATTTCATATAAGTAATTTTTATTTTTTGATAATGGAAAAATTAAATTCTTTTTTTTTTATTACTGATTTATCAAGGTATTCAAAAGAAGCTCATGTCAGAGTTGAAAAGTAATTATTTAAAAAAGTGTTTTGATTTAAATTAAAATCTGTTGATGAAACCTTCAAATTTTAATACAAATAATTTATTTGAAAAACCAAAAGAATTGTATGAAAATTTCAAGAAAAATTGTCTAAAATTCTTTGTCATATTTCTTTATAAAATTCTATGGCTAAGAAATACAATTGTGAAAAGTAATGTTCTACTAATTAAGGAGTCTTAATGATAGTTTAAATTCTTTGAAGAAGCGCCATCATCCAATCATCAACTCTTTTAAAAGATTTACCAATTCTGTCCACTGACATATTAACAAGTCTTCACTTACTGCCTTTTGCAATCAGGAACCTCTTAATGATTTACTTTTCACTGGAAATCACTCAATTAAAGAATCAGATTATGGACTTTTCTTTTGAGAAGACAACAAACCAAGTCAAGCAGATTTTCTTTGAGAAGTATTTCCTGTTTGCATGTCACACTGGGGGCAGAGGTGTGTGATCTTTGTAGACGATGTAAGCCAATAAGTAATCTTCTTTTGAAAATTAGTTGAACAACTGCCAGTTGGTTCAAGTGATGGTGCCATTAGGTTAGGACCAATCTAGAGAGCATTTTGATGACTGGCAAAGGTTTTGGTAAGAAACTTGTTGGAATTTAATCACTGATCCTTATTTCATCCGAATTTGTTTAACTCTCTTTTTATGTCCTAAATCACCAAGAAGAAATTTTCTCAAGTGCTATAAGACTAATTATTTTTGAGTCTGGTTGTTGAAAGGATATTTGTCTTCTGTCTATTCACAAAGAGGGTATAAACAGGATCGATAGAGGTGGATAAATCTTCTTCTTCTTCTTCTTCTTCTTCTTCTTCTTCTTCTTCTTCTTCTTCTTCTTCTTCTTCTATGCGCAATGTCCCTTCAGGATGAAGGCAGTCATGGCTCTCCACAATTTCCTGTCCTTTGTATCTCTTAATAAATTTTGTCTTTTTATCATCTCCCCTAAAAATTGTCCCCCCATCCATTTACTCAAGCTCACTAGGTACATTATGTATCATTTTCGTCTGACCCCCTTGCCTTTAATCTGTCCTGTGAGTATCAAATTTTCTAATCCCTCTTTCCACATTATATGCCATAGAAATTTCAGCTCTGTCTGATGATAAGTATAAGTGTCCTTTTTGTTTCCATTTTCTTTGAAACTTCATTATTGCTCACATGTTTTGTCCATGGTATTCTCAGCACCCATGTGGAGAAACATATTTCGGCTGTTTCAATTCATAATCTGTTAGGAGGTGGATTAGATCAATGGTAATATATTCAGGATACATTCAGTTTATATGACTTATTATGTATGTATATATATATGTATATATATATATATATATATATATTATTTATATATATATTTATATATACATATATATATATATAAACATAATTTATTCAAAAATTATAACGTACATGTGCTATAAAATCACTACAAAAATAACCATTTTGTTTCAACACTAATGGTATCTTATCAAGTGATGGTGTTGAATATAGAACTCTTTCAACTCTTTCTGATTGTGTGAATCTAGAACTCTTCAACTCTTTCTGATTCTGTGAACTGTTTTGGTTCCATTTTCCTTAAGACTGTTTTGTTGATTCTACATTCAACACCATCACTTGATAAGACACCAGAAGTGTTGAAACAAAATGGCTATTTTTGTAGTGATTTTATAACATATTTATGTTATAATTTTTGAATAGATTATACTAGCTCTACTCTGTATTGAACACTCTCTTAAGAATAGTACTTTGGGTTATTAAAATTTATTAAGTATACACCAATCCTATACTTGTATATATAAACATACATACATATATATACATATATATACACACACATATATATATATATATATATATATATATATATATATATATATATATATATATGTGTGTGTATGTATATATAAATAAAAAGAAAGAACAGTAAGATATAAAATCCGGTGTTCTTATAGATATTTTTATTCTTACACAATAGTGCTCAATATAAATTTACAGAGCATTAATATTATAAATTAATTGATTTAAAATATTTTAAATCAATTAATTTCTTATATATATATATATATATATATATATATATATATATATATATATATATTATTGTAATATTTTTTTGGTTTGGAGGTTAAATCTGATATCTTCTATGTGCTGTGTTCCTTGAGGACGTTGCTGATTATGGCTCTCCACAACTTCATGTCCTTTGTAACTCTTAGTAAATTTTTGAAGTTCTGCCATTCATTTACACAAGCTCATTAGGTAGGTTATGCACTATTTTCCTCTTTTCATGTTGTCTTTAATATGTCCTGTGAGTGTCTTTCCTCATTATGTGCCCCATAACCGTTCCAGAAAAGAAAAAGAAGCCGATGCATTGCCCCAGAGTAGTAGAAAGATTACTGTAAACTGAATATCTTTACAAGTCAGCATTTGAACTTCTTAAGGATATAGGCGATCATGGCTCTCAAAAACTTACTATCCTTTGTAACTCCTAGAAACATTTTTCCCCATTTTATCCCTTCTAGACCCTGTTCTGTTATCCATCAGCTTGTAAGCTAGGTTAAATAATGTTTTTCTCTGTTCTTTCAAGACATGGGTGATCATGCCTCTCCACAAACTCCTGTCCTTTTTCACTTCAAATAATGTTTGAACCCTTATTATGCCTTCCAGTCTCTCTTCATTGGCACAAGCTTATTAGGTAGATTTCCCAATGTTTCCTCCTGTCCCCAGTGAACATGTAATTCGTGGCTCTCCACAACTTCCTATCCTTCATAGCTCTAAGCAGTATGTCTCCTTACTATCCCTCACACTCTGTTTTGCCATCCATTGACACAAACATTTTAGGTAGGTTAATTTATGTTTCCTTCAGCCTCTATTAACTTCAGTATATCCAGTGAATGTCAAATTCTCTAAGCCTTCTTTCCTCATCATTTATCCCAGAAATTTCAACTCTTTCTGATTCTGTGAACTGTTTTGGTTCCATTTTCCTTAAAACTGTTTTCTTGCTTATATATTCCATCCATGGTATTCTTATCATCCTTCTGTAGAACCTTGTCTCTGTTGCCTCAAATTTAGTCCATTAGTATTATGGGATAATTATGGTCTTGATCCATTAGCATTATGGGATAGAGCAGGCATGATCGATTATGTTCACTTATCTTTTTACTTTTTTCCCAAAGTTTTTATGTTATTTAATTTAAAAAAAATATTTTCTAATCAGTGCTTGGAAAACTTAAATTCAAGATAAATGCAAAGTGATGGTAAGATGGGTAGAGTGTGTTGTGTCACTGAAGGGACTCGTCTGCATTGAAATATTTGAATTAAAATCCTGATCTTTTCACTGGGTTTAAGTTTGGTTTTGAGTATTTGAATAATACTAACACTAAGTTCATTAACACACCTCCAACCATCATCATCATCATCATCATCATCATCATCATCATCATCATCATCAGTCCGATGATAGGGTGTGGTCATAGGGTGATTCTGTAGGATGTTTGGGGCAAGTAAACCTGGCAGAGCCCATTCTTCCTTCAGGTCAAACCACAGCCAATATCTTCCAACTTGAAGGCTCACTTTGGTCATGGACATATAGATGTTGATTCGATCAGGGAACTCTTTAGCCTGGCTGTTGATTTCAGTCTAGTGCCGAGTGAAAACCAATAACTGACTTAATACTAAATAAATTTAAAGATGGCCATAGAATAATCAGGCCCAAATATATTTTGAAGAAAAATGGATGATACTTCAAAATGATTGAATAAGTTTATAACTTTTTTTCATGCATATACATTTACTTAAAGAACAAAAACAAAAGACACCTAAATAAACAGAAGCGTAATACAGACTTTGCTAAACATACTTATGTTAAAGAAGCTTTCTTAAAGCTAAGTAAGGTATTAAGAAACAGGGAAATTCCATTAGAAACAAAGAAAAAAGTACTGAAATATTATGTAATATCAATCCTCCTATATGGCAGCAAATCCTGGACAATCTTCTCAAAAATGCAAAAGAGACTTGAGACAACAGAAATGTAGTTCTACAGAAGGATGCTGAGAATACCATGGATGGAATATATGAGTAATAACAAAGTTTTAAGCTAAATGGAAAAAAGGACCTGTTACTTAGAATCAAAAAGAGACAGTTGAAACATAATGAAGAAAGAGGGCTTGGAGAATTTGACACTAATAAGAAATATTGAAGGCAAGTGGAAAAGATGGAATCAGAAAGTAACCTACCTAACAAGTTTGTGTAAATGTTTGGCAGAATAGGAAATGGAATAGATGGTAAAAAGAAGAAACTTACTAAGAGCTACAAAGTATAGGAAAGCATGGAGAGTCATGATCCCTTAAGTCCTATAGGAACATGACACCTACAAGAATATGCTTTCTCTTTAAATAAAAGGCCTTTCATTTTACCTTTTAAAATATTAAAATGAAATAAAAAAAATGATTCCACATACTTTTCTTACATTTTCCATTTTGCCACTTTCACTCAAGGAAGATTTTGAAACAGCCATGAATCTGGTGTATTAAAAATGCTGTCAGTAATTTATTTTTCATAAAAATCCACAATTGCTGATTTAGTAAAGGTAACAGTGAAAGTAAGGGGAGGAGGTGGGAAAAATTCTTTGTTGGCATGGAGCCAATAATTGGAAATGGATCATGGAGATTTCTTGGCGAACTAACTAAATCGGATGAATCTGGAATCTTCCATGACTCTTAGATTATTCATCATGAACTTCTTCAAAAGAAATTAATTTTTTGATAGAAAAAAGTTTGGACTCTAACTGTAAATAATTCTGTTTTCTTTCTCTTCATGATTTGTATTTTTTTTCTATATGTGTCTAAAAATTGTTGTGCACTTGTAGATATGGCACACTGGTTATAGCACAGTTCCAAAGGTCTATTGATTAATTCAGGGAAAAAGTTTGTGAAAAATTTGAGAACTGGGGCTTATTTATTTGAATGAAAGTGAAAAATGACCAAAAAAGGATAGGAATAATTAATACATATCTATATGCTATTAGGTAGGTGAGGCTGATTAATAAATCTTGTTTAGTCAAGGAAAAGTTTTTATTTTATACATAACCAATTTCTCTGCTTAAATGAGAAACTCTCCACTTTTTAAAATGTTTTTTCTGTTCGTCTTGCCTGGTTTTCTCATGTCCACACATAGAGAGCATTCTGTTGACTGAGAAAAACATTGGTGTTATATAGCTCTCCCAGTCCCAGATCCATGCTGTATTGGCTAATAATATGTGCCCAGTATCATTCATATGCAAATAAGCAGTGCCAACTACTCTAATTAGAAGGTCTTCTCTCAACAGCCAATTGTGGAAGAGGATGAAATTACTGGTGCTTACAGTGCCACATACAACCAACTTGTAGTCTTTTATTGGTCTAACCTGATACTTTGTTACAGTTTTAAGTACATCATATAGATTTCCCAAGAAAAGAAATTAACTGATCATTAAAAGAGCCTTAAACATGACACTAAGCTATTTGTAGAAAACTATGTATTACACGAGAAATAAAACATTTGTCATAATCCCTTACAAATAATGTCTAATGTAAACTATAAAACTTTACATTTAAAAATGAATCAGTTGAGGACTACCAACAGCAGTAACAACTAAAATGGTTTGCATAGAGAGAAAATAATGATATAAGGTATTTACTGTCTCCCCACTAAGATGAGTTGTGACACAAGTTTTTAAGGTACCCATGTGCGTACACCCGGGCTAGGAACAAAAATTGCCTGCAGCCCCTGCAACCATCAGTTGTGCTGGCCTCGGTGTGAGCATCGATCCCTCACTCTGGTTCAATGAGAGGACACAGCCTCAGGCAGTTGTTCCCCAGGGCTGGGTACCTCCCAGTATAACTTTCATTTGACAGAGACACAACTGTGAGATGATAAATAGATATGTTACAAACCACTCGAGAGAATAGCTTAAACACAAAATAATGATACAATTAAGAAACAAACATTCCACACTATTTCAAATAAAAGGTTTGGAAAGAAAACCCCATCCACACTGGAAAGAGTTACACCAGCCACTGAAATTGAGAAACCTATTTTCTTGAAAAATTGTTTCAAGAAATATATTTTATAAACTTCAACCAAAAGCAGTACCAGCTGATCGGTTAATAAAGGCCAAATGTTTCCTTGTAGCGAAATGGCTAATATTAATATTACCAAAGGATTTGTAGGGAAATGGCTAATACTAACATTACCAAAGGATTTTTAGGAAAATGGCTAATACTAACATTACCAAATGATTTGTAGGGAAATGGCTAATACTAACATTACCAAAGGATTTGTAGGGAAATGGCTAATACTAACATTACCAAAGGATTTGTAGGGAAATGGCTAATACTAACATTACCAAATGATTTGTAGGGAAATGGCTAATACTAACATTACCAAAGGATTTTTAGGGAAATGGCTAATACTAACATTACCAAATGATTTTTAGGGAAATGGCTAATACTAACATTACCAAAGGATTTGTAGGGAAATGGCTAATACTAACATTACCAAAGGATTTTTAGGGAAATGGCTAATACTAACATTACCAAAGGATTTGTAGGGAAATGGCTAATACTAACATTACCAAAGGATTTGTAGGGAAATGGCTAATACTAACATTACCAAAGGATTTGTAGGGAAATGGCTAATACTAACATTACCAAAGGATTTGTAGGGAAATGGCTAATACTAACATTACCAAATGATTTGTATGGAAATGGCTAATACTAACATTACCAAAGGATTTGTTGTAATTGCAAATTCATAATGTCCTTGTCCTCATTTTTTTAGTTGTTATCACAACATTTCGGCCATCGTATCCTCCGACCTTCCCCAGGTGTATATTGATCCGCGTAACCTAGAAGGAATTCTGAACTGAACCCTTTAATTAATCTCTGGGAGTAGACTGTTCTTATTTCCCTGCTAATATTTAGGGATATCATCTGAGTGTAAATAGTGTAACAATGATAACTCCTCATCCCAGAAATTCAAACAAAAATCGTCACGTCTAATGTAAGCTATTAAATTAATTAGCCATAATCTCTTGCAAATAAGGTCGGTTCTATGCTATAAATCTTTATTTATAAGTCAAAAAGAATTGGTCATAATGCTAAATTTATAATATCTATTTAAAGATATAAATCTTTACATTCAATATAAAGTCATCATTATCCCTAATGTCTACTCCAACTTATAATTCTTAGCAAATTAAAAAGTATGTGTAATCATTTCTAACTTACGGTGTTTAACATAACACTTAAACCTACACAAGTCCAAAGGAATTTATTCTACTCTTTAATTGTTAATAGCTAATCTAGGACTTTGACAATTTAATATTGCTGCCTTAGTCTGGAACTTATAAATTTGAACTGAAAACAAATTTCGCATGACAAAATCCCATTTCTATTGATGGGTTTATTTACTATTTAGAAACGAATTTTCATTCGTTTTTGACTAAAAGTCAAAGTGGGAAACTGTAAACTTGTTCAGCAGATTCAACAACCAGCCAAAAGCAGCATCATGATTAGCTCCTTAGGCAAGTCTTTTAATGCTTGTCTGCCTAGCAGTTACGCATTGCAATTGAATCGTGACAAAAACGTAGAATCGGTAAAGTAAGTTAAGGCAGGAAGGGCTGCATTTTGTAATTGGGAACAAATAATGTCAGACTGACACGGCATGAAGCTGATCTTTCAGGAAAGAAAGAAAAAAAAAGTGCGAAAGATTTGTCGTTTTTGAAGTCTACAGTGATCTTTTGATGCCTAATGGTAATCTTCCAGTCTTGTCAAATGGAACAACTCATTTAAAGTTGGACCTGCGTAGAAGAGACAAAAAAAATCAAATTCTGGAATAAGATCCCAAGAAACTTTCCAAAGAGTCTTTTCAAGATTCTTGGGGCAATTAATATCCAGAAGCAAGACATGATGGATAGAATCTGCTAAATACTACCCCCTTTCTGATAGGGAATGACTTGTTTTGCACTTGAAATCTTTTCTTTTTTTTTTCAAACATCATCTTTCTTTTTTGCTGCATTTTTATGACAGCACGTATGTGGTACACTGCTCAGCAGAATTTTAAGTGTAGTGCATCTACATACACTGAAAAACACATACATCACACACACACACACACACACACACACACACACACACACACATATATATATATATATATTCCACTCAAATGAAATTTATATTCAATATGTAGATAAAAGTTACGAGATATTCTGCTTAGAGCCATACATGATGTCTGTCTGAGGCAATAAAGTTTACAGAAAATGGGATTTTATCAATGGTGTATATATCAAGAATTCTAAAGCCACTTACCTTTATTTAAACAGTAACTGACTCATAGACTAGTTTATGTATAAGTAAGGATTAATACCATAGGACATAGCCATTCAAAACATCAGTTTTCATATGCGTGAAGAATTTTATTTAATACATCATTATTCTGAAACAGATTTTTTTTTCCTTGGATACATTTTATAATCCATAGAAAATGCAGAAGTGCTTATAACTATAAATTCTCAAGGAATGCTTATTGTAAAGATTTTGATAGCTTTCAGATTAATATTAATATTATCTTGGTTATAATTTCCTGCATTTTGTTATAAAGTATCAATACAACATATGTGACAAGTATAACTATTTCTTTATATGTGCTGTGTCCATTTAAGGCATGGAGGATCATAGCTCTCCACAACTTCGTCTTATTTGTATCTCAAAACAATGTTTGTCCCCTTACTATTCCTTCTTGCCCCTGTTCGGCCATCCATTTACTCAGGGCATGAGTGATTGTAGCTCTTCATAACTTGCTCTCATTTGTAGCTCTAAACAACGTTTGTCCCCTTACTATTCCTTCCAGCCCCTGTTCCACCATGCATTTACAAAAGTTTGTTAAACATGTAACTTGATTTTTCCTTTTGCACTTCAACATGTCCTGTGATTGTCAAATTCTCCAAGTCCAATTTCTTTATTATGTGTCCAAGAAACTTTAACTGACTCTTTATGATTCTAAGAAACAAGTGCTTGTTTACTTTTCCTTTAAAAGTTCCACATGTTCTCACCATGGTTTGCTCAGTAATCCTTTTGTAAAACCATAACTCTCTTGCCTAAAGCCACCTCTTCATATGTGAAGAAATTGTCCGTCACTCCCTGCCATATAGTAGGATTGATATAACATAATAGTTCAACACTCTCTTCTTTGCTTCTAATGAAAATTTTCTGTTTCTTCATACTTTGCTTAGATTTTGATAAGCATCTTTCATTCTTCCAATTCAGCTTTAGATTTCTGTAAAACATTTTCTGTCTTCTGTTAAAATATTTCCCAGATAATTTAATTTTTCTACTTGCTTGGTTCTGACATCTCCAATTCATAGCTCACGTTTCTCTTGATAATGATCATATATTTTCTTTTCTTATGTTTGATGGTTAGTCCTTTCTTCCTGCTTTCCTTTATACTTGTCTCAAAGTTCCTGCAGTTTTCAAAAAAGACAAGGACAGGATAACTCTTATAAAGTCTAAATAAAACAATAAAATTTAAAACCTAAGAAAAGACAACAAATTATAAAACAATATAAAGTTTAACTTGAATTTCTTTTTATTTCTTTTTTTTTTCAGGTGCTATTTGTTATGCATCACAGGTAACCAGCCATTCCAATTAAAGGAGAATCATGACAATGGCAGAAATCTGTGGAAGCATTTCCAGAAACTCTTCCTGGTTAAATTGAAATTGTCATTAAAAAGGTGGGCACCCTGTCAGGTCACTAAGTGCTATTTGGACATGCCACTCTTCCTGAATACAAAAGTTGGTGTGAAAAACTAACAGAATTAATGCCATCAATTCCACATCACAATGTTGGAGAAGAACATTGGTAATCTAGAAGCTCATTTGCAGGCTGGCAGAACGACAGTTCCTTTTGCCAAACAATAAGTTGTGCCATTCAGCATTGGTTGAAATAGAGAGTGATTTTTAGATAAGAATTTCTTCAAAGTCTTTGAAGGAAATAATGTTTGGAATGCCTTAGAGAGAGAAACATTCATTCTTATCTGTGAGAGCGTTCTTTTTCTCTTATACTTGCAAATAGTTACTTTTAAATTTATCTTATTATAATTCTGTTGGTTCCTCCCTTAGTGTATTAGTTAGCATGTATGTTACGCCCTGCCAATACCTCATGCATAATGGACCATTACATTTTGATCACATGGAAAGACGGAAAAGACATATCAGAGATGCTACTTGAATTCAGTGAGATAATGTATGAAAGAAAGGAAAGAAGTGAAGAGAAAAGAGGCAATAACACTCTCATGTGCTTAATGTCTATTTCAGTAGAAATTAAAATATTGTCAATTTCAAATGTTTTCATTTGTACCCCCTTACTTCTTTGAATATGGACCAGCATTCATATTTATGATTGTTATTAAAATATTTTGTTTAAAATATTTAACAATGTGATAGGAGAGATTTTACAGACATTTTTTGTCATAGAACTTGTCATGAGGTTATTCAATCATTAACTTAAGAATTCATTAGAAAAATTCAAGTAGGAAAATCGTGAAATTTTCATGAGTCTTTCTTTATGATTGTGACACTAACTATGGTGACACTTGAAATACCAATAACGGCGAAATCATTCCTATTTATGATACTAGTTTCTGCAATATGTACTTGGTAAGAATTAGTAAATGTATTAAATTAGTAGTTTTACACTGCTTCCTCTCAGAGTGAGGCTGTAAGTTGATTGGTTGATTGATTGACCAATTGAGTGATTTTTTTTTACGGTTTATCAGCCTTTTTCAGGTTATTTAAAGCCAGAAAATATTTTTAGATTGTAAGAATATTTTTGAGAATGATCATTTAGTGATAAAGTTTTACTAATTAACTAATAGTTAGTGGAAAATAGGTGGATTCATATGTTTCCCAAGGGTATTTGCTTGTAAATGAATATAAGAAACCCAACTGGAATTGGAACCAGGCTCTCTGATTAACAAATCTGAGCAATTATCCATTACACCACCCACACATCCAAGCTTGTGGTATTCCCAAGTGGTCACCCATCTAAGTACTGATAAGGCTGAACATAGCTTAAATTTTAATGATTGTATGGGAACCAGTGTTTCAACATGATCTGGTTGTAAGGAATAAAAGCTATATTCAACATCAGATTTTAGAATAAAGAGATTTTTTTATTGATTAAATTGAGGTATTGAAATGGTACCTATTAATGAATTATTTGCCTATGATTTACCTATTATTTAGCTATTAATTAACTATTATTTAACTGTTGTCAATTATAATTAGTAATTATAATATCACTTATATACAATTAAAAAGTTGGATTTGACAAAATGTAGAGCGATTTAATTTATTAAAAAAATAAAATGCTGACTGTAACATTACTCCAGTTTTGACTGCCAAGATCTCATCTAGTGGTTTACTCAGTGAGTAAAACACCTCACCAAACCTTGTCAGTCAAGATTACAGTAGCGTTCCAGTCAGGTTTTTATATATATATAAATATATATATATATATGTATACCTACATTTGGAGTGTGACTTAAGTTTCGTTTTCCTACCAACTCATCAGGTACAAAATATTACATAAGTAATGTTTCCTAAATATAAGTAATATTTCATGCCTGATGATATATATGTCTTAGCTCTGTCTAACCACATTGAGCACTGTTTTGTTTGCATCTTAAAGTAAATTTAGTAAATTTTTATTTGCTTACCTGTGTATGCTTAATATAACTGACCAAATCTATTAAATTCTTTATGTTGTTCAACTACTCAAAAAATCTGGAAGATATTTTTGGATAATATTGCTTCACTATATGATTAAGATACTGTTTTAAATCAAATTGTCTTGGATAGCACCATTTGAAAAGAGGGAAAAATCTACATACCTTTAGGTTCTAGAACTATGACACAAATATTATATCATCCCAATGATTTTTGAAAAAAAATTAATTCTTGTAAAAGTAACCAATTATTTATATGAATAATCTTCAAAGGCTCAAGATCAAAGCAGAACAAATAAATAAACACTGAAAATAAATATTAAAAAGACACTCTTGGCCAAAAGTTTGTGGCCATACCTTGGATTTAATAATTACTAAGTTTTATAACTTCTTTGTTTTAATTAATCAATTCAAAGCTAGAATGCTCAAACTATTTAACCCATTAATGCAGGGGTTTCAATTTTTTTGAGAGTGGTCTACCGAAAATTTTAAGTCTCCTAACTCAAAGATTACTATTATAGTCAACGAGGTAGATTAGGCAAAAAGAACTAAAATTTTAAAGAAACTTTATAGGTTAATTAGGGTTACTATTATTAGTAGTATTGTCATTGAACTTAGGTTGCATGCAGCCATTTCAATTAGTAAAATGATGAGATCTTGCCAACAATCTAGTACTACACTTAAATTCATAGATTCTAGGTACCCTAAAGGAAAGTTCATCAGGACAATTACGAAGAAAGTATTTATAGAATAGTCACAAAATTAATTAGTTTTGAAAAAGAACATAATCTTCATTTTTTAAGCAATACTTTAAGCATGGTTATTGTTATGTCCGTTTCCTTTTTCTTGTTCCAAATGTTAGGCTAAGTAAGTTTAAACATTAATGATCAAGCTCATTTCAGCCTTCTGCAGAGTTGGAACAACCAAAGAAAAAGTTTGACTTATTTCATAGCTGGAGGTTTTGGAAGCCATGGTGCAAATGCCATGCATTAGAAAGTGAAAAAAGAGAATTAATTTGACCAGGAAAACTAATGTATGCCAACGAGACCATCTGTTTACTATGTACTGCTACATCAGAGAGTGAGAGAATGTGGAAATGTTTGCCTTTTTATAGACTTAAATTAAATGGGGTAATTATATTTTTGGTTCCTTGACTTTTAGCATCAATAAAAGATTTATTTCTTCTTCTTGTTTTCTATTATTATTAATAATATTTTATTTATCGATTTTATCTCCTTCTCCACACAAGTACAACTTAAGTACAATAGAAACAAGTAGGAAGGAATAGTAATAATAATAATACAAATAATTGTTAAGAATAATATAATAATTGTTCTCACAAGTACATCCCATACCTTACGAATGGCATTATCTATGTAAAATGTGTGTGTGCGTGTGTGTGCGTGTGTGTGTGTGTGTGTGTTTTAATTGGCCAGTGGAAAATGTCATGATGCCATTTCTAACCTTAGGTCCCTGGGCGAGAACCGGAAAGAAATGTGTACACACCAGAAATCAAAGGAAATAATAATAATAATAATAATAATAATAATAATAATAATAATAATAATAATAAATCAAAATCTCAAAAATGTGGCACATGGGAACATCAACAATCCCTGTTGTAGTTGGAGCCCTAGGATTGGTTGGAAAAGATTCCAGTAGACTAATTGAAGGGATTCCTGGAAGCCCATGCCTCAAAGAAATACAAAAGATTCTTCTCACAAGTACAGCCCACACTTTACAAAGGGCTTTGTGTATGCAAAATATTTTTTTTATTTTTGTCAGTGGAGAGTGTCATGATGCCATTTCTAACCTTAGGTCTTTGGGCGGGACCCAGAAAGAAATGTGTACGCAAGAAATCAAGGGAAATAATAATAATTATAAAAAATTCACAAAACTGAAAGTGGGAAAAATACATCCAAAGAATAAAGAATAAATATTTTAAGTTAGTGATTTCAAAAGATAAGAAAACGCTTGCTGGATTCTGACATCTTCAGTTTGAAGCTCCCACCTTAGGTTGTCTCTCTTGCTTATGGCCCTACATTCTATTTTCTTACAATGAATGGTCAGTCTTTTCTTTTTGCTTTACTGTATATTAACTTGTCTAGGAGTTCCATTAATTTTTTTCAATGTCTGCCAGGATAGAGCCCACCATTAAAACATTATCAGTATCGCTTTTAGTTCTCTTAGTATTGCCTCAGTGCAAGGTGCAATAAATCCATTGAGAAGATGCACCCTCTTGTCTTATGTGCCTTTCTTTTTCTTTTGTACTTGATCAATTTCAATCGAGATGCAGATGGTTTGTTCCAAGTAAATGTTCTGGATTGGTCTTATATATTTCTGAAATAAATCAATGCTTTGGCATAGTAATGAAAAGCTGAATTTATTTTTGCATAAACTCATTCTCTTTAATACGAAACTGGCAAAAACTGATTTCCAAGCAAATATTATCATTATACATCAACAAGAACATGAGACTAAAGCTATCGTATGCAAAATTATGGTTTTATACAAGAATTCATTACTTACCATTAGTGAGTGGGTGTGTGGCTCTGGGGTTTTCTCTGAACTCGGATCCTTCTTCTCACTAAGTTATAAGAGGGTTTCTTCTTCTTCTCTCTTGGGTTGGTGCCTGTCATCTGGTTTGTCATGCATGTACACATTATTGTAGGTGCATCTGTGTTGATTACACATTTACATGTTGGAGATAGCCACTGACATCTAATGAAGGCATGAATCTACACCTGGGTGCTAGGAGGTCTTCTCTGTTCAATCTGCTGATGCACCTGACTTCTCTGAAGCTCCAGCAAAACAGTGAGTTCAAAATACATTTTGGCAATATCTGGAGTGAGTCATGTATTACACAAGACAAATAGATGGTCTCTCTAATCTTCCTACTACTTTCATTCACTTTTTATTGTTCTAAGGTAGTTTTGGTATGTATAAAAACAGAAGTCATATGAGTGTACTATAGTAAAGATATCTTTTTTTGCAAATTATTTCTTTTTAATATTTTGCTCTTTACTTCTTTCAGTACATCTGCAAACTTGTAAAATCTGTGATACAGACTATTTTTTTGTTTTTGCTGTTTTAAGTTGGTCTTTCTTAATTTGAAATAACAAAAGAATCAGAGGTGAAGAGATTATACTAAGACTAGTAATATAAAACTACTTGAATTTTATTGAATGCAAATCAATAGTGTTTATTAGTGAAGAAAACAAGAGAAATATCCTCAAAGATTCTGGTCCGAATGAAAGTTCCAGGCATTTATTTTATCTTAAGGAATCATAAGAAATGGAAAATTGGACAGAAGAGAAGAGTAACAATAAAACATTATTCACACCATCTTATTGTAAAGAAAATCTTTGGATAGACATAAGTCATCTGAATGTGTTTGGTTTTACGTTCATACAAACAACCAAAAATGGCTGGTTGGCAGCAATCAGGGTCGAGTCTTTTGTTGACACCTGATTACATGAACTCTGCCAAGAGGAGAGATTATAGTGTCAGACGGAATTAGATAATAGCAAGCGAAATTGACATAACAATAGAAAATGGGCAAGTCAAAACAGACTGTGAAATTAGCCATGAAATGAACGCAAGCAAGTCCGATTAATGATCAAGATACAATGATACATAACCGATGTGATTCTACTAAAAACTGATTTTCCTTTAGATTGTTTTTACAAGTTTGATAACTGACAATAAACCCTCACCTTGCTCCCCACATCTATAAGAAAATGTGTGATAAAAGAGATATTGGCACTGAAGAAAAGCTGACAGATAATTATAGACATAAAAAGATTTATACAGATTTTAAAGAAAGGATAATAGCTTCATATTTATTACTGAGAAATGAGTTCAACTTTTATTTTAATTACTTTCTCGTTTTGTTTGGTATTATTAGTGTGCTTATTTAATTTGTATTTGAAATAATCTTCTTCGGATTTTAAGATAATTTAAATCTTTTTTTAGTTTTTTCGTTGCTGAGATTTTTTTATAAATCTATAAAGCCTTTTCTGTTTTTTATGTTTTCTTAATATATATATATATATATATATATATATATATGTATGTATAATATTACTTGATAAGTAGTAGTGATAATTCCAAGGAGGATATAAATCCAAAAAGACCTTAATGTAAGAACAGTGCAAATATAATAATGAAAGCAGAGTCCTTAGAAATCCATAGGTAATAGTTTATTTCATGGGATCAGGTGCCCATCATATCTGAAGAGATGGGCGCCTGATCCCATTAAATAAACTATTACCTATAGATTTCTAAGGACTCCACTTTCATTGTATATATATATATATGTATATATATATTGTTTTTGTTAAATCATGCTTCACTTTTTTTTTTTTTAAATTCATTGTTTATTATATTTTTGTTATTTTTTTCTATTTTTGGTATTATTTTAATTTTTTTTTTTTACTTTTTTTGTTCCAAAATCCAAAAATGAACTCTCTTTTTTCTGTCTAAATTTCTGCAATAAGGCGTTATCATTAGTTACTCTAATTATATTTGGAATCTTGGCCTTATCTTTGGGTCCTGTCACTGGATCTAACCAACACCTTTATCCACTGTGCCATATGTCTTTAAGAGTTGTGAGTTCGGTGCCTGGTTAAGGCTGCGGAGAACTTGGAAAGGTGAATTAACAGGAGGTAACTGATAATTGACATCCATTAGGCATGGCATGTGGAACTAGAACAGTCTACCCCAGTGAGCAAAATAAAGGGTTCAGTTCAACATTCCAACCACCTGAAGAAGGCCAGAGGATACATTGGCTGAAATGTTGTGATAAATATGGCAACAAAGATGAGGACAATAGTCCAAATAATGTAAATAGTGTTTATTAATTCAGTATTTAATAAAATTTCAACTTGTCTTGCATGTCCTTTCCTCCTGTATCATTTTGTCATAAATATTTTGGTGGTAGAGCTCTTTTCTTGGTAGAGAGATATATCAAAAGGAGATCTTGAATAATTTGAACAGATTTTAACACTGCTTTTTGTATGGTTTGGAAGCTTTTAAATTCATTAGCTGAATTGCACTACACATATGAATCCACTTTCCCCCTAAGCTATTGGTAAATAAAGCATTTAGAACAATATGTAAGACAGTCTTGAAAAATTCAGTAATAGCTCAGGTAAGGTTTTACTCCATTCTGCTGGTACCATGTAGCCCAATGCAACCTGTCACATTTGATATGGAGAGGAAATGGGCACCAGCAAATAATTCCCATTGCTATGAGAGATGTTGCAAAAGGGCATTACTTGGTTTGGCACCGCAGCCAGTTAATAGGTCGTTGAAAGCAAAACAAAATGGAGACAAAATTTGACTAAGGATTGAAAGTGTTTGAAAACTTTAAAATTATTTGCAAAATTTACAGTTAGAACTAAATATGAAGTAAAAGTTCAAAATTTAATTTCATTAATCAGATTAATTAATTTGGTTAATATAATTAGCGTCATTCTTCTGAACAGACAAAAAACTTTTGGAACTTTCTCAGCGAAAAATGAGAGCGAAGAAAAAAGAGAAAGATGTTGCAATAACTGTGGCCTCTTTATCTCTTTATTTGAACAAAAATAGCTTTAAAAATCACTAGTTTTTATTAATTCCTAATTAAACACAAAATATTATTAAATAAATTAACTAATTAATTAAAAACAGTTTTACAGGCTGTCTTAGATCAAAAGGAAGGTTTTTTTTTCCTGTTAATCTTCAAAAGAGAAGGTTCTGTTTTCATTTCAATTCTAAAAGGTTTTACATTGTTTAACCTTCAGCAGTTTCATCTCCAATTTTAAGTTATTAAATCTTTAATTAAATAGTTTCTGATAAGTTAGTATGTAAAAAAGTTAAGTCGCATTTGAAATTGTTACAGTAGTGTTTATCATTTAATCTGAACTTGCTGTCTATGGTTTAGACTACATTGCAAAGGAACACAGAATGCATGGTTGTCAGCAAAAGGAACATCCAACATGCAAATTACAAATTGGAGATACCAAAATAAAAAAGTACAATAATTTAAATATCTGGGAAGTGTTTTAAAAGAGGATGAAAAATGCAACACTGAAATCTAAAGGCATATTGGGATAGTGAAAGATGCCTTCCAAAAGTTAAGAAAGGCATTTAAAGAAAAAATTCATTAGAATCAAAGAAAAGAGTACTGAACTGTTATGCAACATCAGTACTCCTATATGGCAGTGAATTCAGGACAATCTCTTCACAAATGAAGAAGAGACTTGGAGTAACAGAAATGTGGTTATACAGAAGGATGCTGAGAATACCATGGACTGTACATGTGAGCAATGACAAAGTTTTACATAAAATGGAAACAAAATGTTAACTTATACTTAACATCAGGAAGAGATAGTTGAAATTTCTAAGGCGCATAATGAGAAAAGAGAGCTTAGAAAATTTGATACACACAGGACATATTGAAGGCAAGAGGGGCAAAGGGAGACAATTCATAACCTAAATAGCTTTAATTCTCTTGGCTATTGTCCTGTGAAACTAGCTTAGTGGATTAAAGCATTGGCTCATGAATTCTATGCATATTAATTGTGAGTTCAATCCCTGGGCCAGGTAGTGTGTATATGGATTCAGTGGAAACAGTGTGAGCAATAACTGAGCAGTACTAAAATAGTAACCAGATGATGTCCCCAGACACAGGTAGTGGAATGAGAACAGTTATACTCCTGTAGATTAATTAATGGGTTTGGTTCAGAATTCCCTCTAGGTTACCCAGATTGATATACATCTGATGAAGATTAGAGGGTACAACGACCAAAATGTGATAACAAC